>CM061533.1:34363281-34834323 GCA_030545055.2 Neoaliturus tenellus
CTACAATTATGCATTTTACTTAAATCTGTACTGGACACATTTATAAAATGCAATAAGTAAGAAGCATCATTAACAATTAAAATAAGTATGCAACCACAGTTTTTCTTTCTCTCATTCTGTGTCAGTCTGCAGTGAATTCGTGTAGTGACAGCTTCATCGCGCCGCGCCGCCCGGTCGGTCAGTGTTTAGGTGTTGGGCGTTTTTTTTGGCGGTTTATGGTATTGTGTTTGTGTTTGTGTGTAGCTGTGAAAAAAACTCTTTCAATCATACATTGGAAATGAGCGGATTTGTAAGGTATAAAGTACATGTTTAATAAATATTTTCTTTTAAATTAATTTATTTTATTTCTGCCTACACCTCCATAGCTATTTAATTTTTTTATCTTATCTAGATTTTTTTTAAATAGTATTAACCTGTAATGAGAAACAATACATTTTAAACTCTGATTTGTTTGTAATTGTTAAGTACCATAGTATGAGGACAAGACTTGAATAAGGTTTGATTTTTAACTGGATTTACTATATTTATTTATAATCGTTCAGGTTAGATCTCTTTAGGCTGTATGATATTTGATTGCTGTAAAATTGTATTTATTAAAAAAAATAAATAAACCGTAAAAAATTAATGGTTTCAGGATATAAAACTGAGTATCACATAACATAGCATTAAAATTACATTAGTCGAAATCAGATACAAAACATACAGCCAAAAATATTCATATTTCAAGTTTTGAAACAGCTTGTCTGCCACTTAACTTTTAAAAATAATATAGAGGTAGCATAGTATTCAAATTTTGATGTATTTGTAGTATTATATAACTTGGCTTCATACACAACAAAGCATCTGTATATGATACTAAGATAAAATAGTTAATGCCAACAACAATCACATTTCATAACTTAATTTGAAATAGTATTTTTCCTTAACGGTCAACTACAAAATGTACGCAAAAGCATAAGCCAACATGATGAAACATAATTACAGTAAGTATATTTCATTTAGTGACAAGTAGGTAACGTACGACAAAGATTAGTTCATCTTTATAAAACACAATTACAATAAATATGTCTCATATAATTGAAAGTAAGTTACATACGTCAAACGAAAAACTATAATGATGAAACACCATAATAATAATTATGTTTCATATATAATTTCAAGTATGTTACATACGACTAAGAATAATTAATCAGGATAAAACATGGTTACAATAAGTATGTTTCATATGTTGGCAAAGAAGTTACATACAACAAAGAATGGTCCATGATGACTGATTATCTTTATAATACGTATGTTTCATACAGTGGTAAGTAAGTTGCAGTGACGTCACACAGTGTGACGTCATCAAACTACTGCCGAACTTTACGTATGTTACTTACTTATGCATTTAGAATGTCTGAACATGCAGTAACATACTTATAGCATTAAGTAATGAAAAAGCCATTATTTAAGAGTGTTTCATCATTTTTTAAGTATGTTTCAACACCTTTTTTCTCTCAGTGTAGGAGTCACAGCTTCGTTTAAACTTTAACATAAAACTTATAAACTTAATAGAGTCTTGTGTCTTTTAATATGGTTGGTTTAATTTAAATCAGCCTTAATTTTTTCTACCGAAGTGAGTTCAATTAGTTAAAACTTTTATGCATTAAAGTATTTGAACAATTTTTAAATGAAAGTTTCTCATTGGAACCGTATTTGCTTACTAATAGTTTAAACAAATTGTTCGTTGTTTAGAAAATACTTCCCTTTTTGGAAAGGAGAAGGAATATTATATGTCTGCTGGACGTCGCATTCCTGACTAATGCATCGGTATCCGCTTTTTAGACATTTATTCGCAGATGTCGTACACCAAGTTTACCATAGGTCTTCTAGTTTTTAAAGAGATATTTAAATTTACTTATTAAAAAACTAGGAGTATGCTAATGTTTTTTTTTATTTTTTTTTTTTTTATTGAAGTTTGATTTAAAGCAAATAAAGACTTAATAATTATTCTTAGAATTACTCTTGTTGTTATGAATTTGCATTCTGTTTCATTGGCGCCGACTCCATGGGGCCCGAGGGGCTCGAGCCCCCTCAACATTTTTCCTGGGGGGGCTCAGCCCCCCCAAACCAAATTGAGTCATGTTTGATTGACATTCAGCTGCCGTGATTTAGTGTAAAAATGAAAGGTTTTGTATAACTGGTAATTTATAACGTTAGTTAAATACAATTTACTACATAGAAAAATCTGACATTCCTAACCTTTTTTACTCAACGGTCAATTTCACTAGCAATAATAGGTCCACTGGTTGGTGCATCTCAATCTGGACTGGTTAGCTAAATCTCATAAGGGAAATGGTGGTGTTTTGGCGTCTACCGCGGTAGTCGACAAGGAGTAAATCGTAGATCGCGTGTAAAAGAGTGTCAATAATACTATTTGATACTTTAATACATTTAATTATACAAATGAAACAGTACAATCCATATAAATTAAACCCCGCCTTAAAGTAGTCGAATCACACATGGATTTACAATGAATAAGCCCACTGCCTAATATTTATTTTGATTCGACAATCGTCATCGGCCACCTGGATTTTGCGCTAGACGTGGAAATATTGATTGCGTTCACGCACTCTGATCGGCGTGATCGGGGTTTAATCTTCGATAACCGATACCTTTTTAAGGATTTTAAGCGATTTACTCCTTGTCGACTACAACGGTAGTCGCCAAAATATCATAATATCCCTTGTGGGATTTAGCTAACCTGTCCAGAATGAGATGTACCAAAAAGTGGTCCGAATTTACAGATCCTGATTACCACCGATTATTGCGAATGGACGTGAAATTTGAGTGAAGAAGGTTAAGAATGTTAAAAGTATTCCAATAATTGTTTGAACTAGGTTTATTGTTTAAAATTTAGAGAGTGTGCAAAATGAAGATACCAAAATATGATAATACTATTTTAAGATATCTCATTGACTATAAATATTGTACAAAATCAATCAAGTTTAAATACAAAATCAATGGTTCCATCGTCCATGTTTTACGTTAATTGCATATTTTATTATTATCTTTATGATTTTATTTATAGGTTCTTTAAATATGTTAGAATAATGAAACTGCTTTGACTTAATAAATGCACCTATTATTGTTCATAGAAAACACTGTTCAAATATTATACCTTTTATTTTAATACTGTCATATGCTATACCAAATCAAGAAAATAATAACATTTTTTTAAAACGTTAGCAGGCCTCTGAAAGAAAACTGAGACCTAAAAAAACTCAAAAAATTAAAGTTAAATTAAAATGATTTTTAAATTCTCAAAGAGTTCTGAAAGTTTATCTCTGACTTATAATTTTTTGAAATAATTTTTCGGCTGCAGATCTTGAGAAAATAGGTCAAATGAAGATACATTTCGTACTTTATCAATCATGTTGAGGTTTTAAATGTTTTTAAAACGATATCCATAAGTAACGTCTCGTTGTTTTTCTAATGTAATTATTCCAAATACCTTTCTGTTTGATGTGAACCGCACCCCCGCGGAAGCGCACCCGACCTTTGGAAACGTGCTTGCCCAAGGCGCTCCACGGGAGGGGCTCACCAACGCTCTCAGGAGTTCAGAACAAAAAAAACAAACTTGTGGAACCAGCAATTTAATTTAACCCAAAGTTAACAGCAAAATTAACAACAGCAAAACAGAGCAAAATCGGGAACATCAAAGGTCCACAGTGATAAATTTGATAACAAGATTTTTACCAGAAGTTAATGTCACCAAGGTTGGCCAACCAGCATATCGATATTCAAAATTCAAAAACAACGGTAATTAAAAAAATTCCCCCTTCTGAAACTTTAACCTTAAAATTGGCATTGATAAATTAAATAAATAAATAACAACAAATAAATTTCAATAAATAAACATAACAATTTACAAACACAAAATACACAAAAGAATTGGCGTGCCGAATTTTGAGGTTGACAAAAATTAATTCCACCCGGAGACCTGTGGCGCAGGGCGGGCTCCTAATGGGATACTAACCTAACATAGAGACTACAAATAAATAAATAAACAAATACTGTCACACATAAATAACAAAATATCACAGTTCATTGGTGGAGTGGCATATCACAGTAGTTCGTTTATGGCGTCATGGCACTGGAAAGAAGAGCGTCGGCCTGCAGCTCCGGCAAGTGGGGACCAAGGCCATGTATGTCCCCTAGGTGGGCAGGCGGACGGACCAGGCCGGAACCACATCTGCATGGCATTGTCGGTGGGACCAAGTCCCCAGCTGGACCCCAAAATGATGCGTTGGGAGGTTTAAATCACCGCATTACAGCACAAAAATCACTGGTAGAAAAATATCTGAATTGGTGTCGTTTCTTTTGAAACGCCGAGAAAATTTGTACGTCTTGCGGTGACAGTTCACCACGGCACCTATGATCTTTTTCAGGACGTTGCGTCACAGCTGGTGAAAAGAAGAAAACAACACCGAATATTCCAGAATGCCAGCATACAGAAAACACTGGCCAGAAAAAAAACAACACTATAACAAATGAGACGTGACATCACACATGGTAAGCAAAACGTCACGGCTCAACCTCCCCCTCCAAAAGGGAACCACCCGGCAAAACAAAAGGCAAACAACCTCTCCCCAAAACAAGAAGAACACTCACACCAGGAACGCTCAGGACAGTCTGAAAGCGGGGGCGTCAAGCTTTCCCAAAACCAGGGGACTACTCACCCAAAGTTTTGTGCAGGCCTGCAAAAAGAGAAACAGGGAAAAACCAGAACAGAGTGAAGGGGACAGAAAGGTGATCAGGCTTCCTGGCCCTGCACACTTCCCGCACAGACTTCCGAGCTACTTAAGGATTTCCGCGGTAAGGCTTAAGATGACTAATGTGCACCTTCCGCAAAACCTTTCCGGTCTGGGGATCTCCCAGCCGGGCCGTCACAGGAGTGAGGAACTCCAAGATGCGGTGGGGACCTGTCCACCTGTAACACAACTTGGCGGCTCTCTTGTCAACAGCCGAACTGGCTGGATGAGCCTTGCAGAAAACCAGATCCCCCACCTGGAAGGGGTTGTCAACTCTACCTCGGTTGTATTTCCTCCTCACAAGTTCTCTAGCCCTAATGAGATTACGCCTGGCCGCTTGCCAAGTTTCCTTGACATCGGGCGTACCAGGCGGTGGCAGAAGGTCGCCAATCCTCCAAACATTTGCCAAGGGGTTGTTTGGTTTGAAGCCAAACATCAACTCGAAAGGAACCGCCTTGTGACTCTCATGGGTAGCAGTGTTGAAAGCGAATTGGATCCAAGGGAGCTCTTGATCCCAGGTTGTCTGTCTTTCAGCATGGAAAGCGATGAGAGCGGAACGAAGATTTTGGTTGAACCTCTCAGCATGAGAAGGCTGTGGGTAGTAAGGGGATGTGGTCACATGGCGGATACCGTGCCCAAAGCACATTCTTTTGAAAAGATGCGAAACAAATTGGGTTCCGTTATCGGAAACTATGGTGGCGGGAATCCCAAAGTGTTGGAACAGTTGGGTTCGAAGTACCTGAACGGTGAGCTGTGCAGTGGCATTCCTTAAGGGAAAAAGCCAGCAGAACTTGGAGAAGGCATCCACACAAACAAGCAGGAAATTGTTTCCCGACTTGCTACGTGGGAGAGGCCCAACATAGTCGATGAAAACCTTCTCCAGAGGTCTCTCCGCCACCTCAGATGACAACAACCCTAACTTGGCATTCTGAGCGGGCTTACTGAGCGAGCACGTTTGGCAAGAACGCACCCGCCCCGCAATGTCCCGGTCCATACCCTTCCAGATGAACAGTTCCCTAATCTTAGAGATGGTCTTGTGGATCCCTAAATGCCCACCCACAGGGGAAGAATGAAAATACTCAAAGACCATCGGAATAAGAAGACTTGGCAGCACAATTTTAGGTTTACCCTGTTGCCGAGCTCGACAGCAGAGGGCCCCCTGGGACAGAAAATAAGGGGGGTGGGCTCCCCCATTCTGGAGCTCACCAATGATTTTAGCCAGCTCAGGATCGTTTAACTGGTGGGGAATGATATCAGAAAAGGCCAGAGTAAATTCCAGAAGCACGGCACATTCCGTCTGCTCCGGATCAGAAAGATGGTCGTCGGGGGAATGATACATCCTAGAAAGGGTGTCTGCAATGACATTCTGAGTGCCTCGTACGTGTTGGACGGTAAACTTAAGGGACGAAATTTGCACCACCCAACGACCAATTTTCCCGAGCTGGCGAGGGTGCGCGAGAAGCCATGAGAGTGCCTGGTTGTCGGTCTCCAGCAAAAATTCCTTATGTTCAAGGAACCTTCGGAACTTGTTTACACCAAGGACAACAGCCAGACACTCCAGCTCGTATACAGAAGAACTTTTCTTCTCGCAAGATGTCAAAGTTCGAGAGGCGAAAGCGATAGGCTGCCCAACACCATCTACTTCTTGGGATAACACGGCCGCAATGGCTTGTGAGGAGGCATCCGTCTGCAAAATGAACCTACGACTGAAATCCGGCATCGCCAACACAGGAGGTTGCATCACCGCCTCCTTCAAGAGCTCAAAGGACGTCCGCTGCGCTTCACCCCACTCAAACTTGGCGCCTTTCTTCCTGAGTGCATTCAAAGGTGCGGCCAACTCCGCAACATTGGGGATGAAGCGTCGATAGAAATTCACCATGCCAACAAACCTAGCAATGCCTTTGGCGTCCTTGGGCGGAGGAAACTCCCGGATGGCTTGAGTCCTAGCGGGATCTATGCGGACGCCCTTGGAAGAGACCAGATGGCCCAAGAAAGAAATTTCGGCTTGAGCGAAACTAACTTTGTCCGGATTCACGGTAAGGCCAGCCCTACGCAAACGAGTCATAACTTCCTCCAGATGAACAAGGTGGTCCTCAAAACTCTCACTGTAAACAAGAAGGTCGTCCAAGTAATTGAACACAAACTTGAACTTCACATCGTGAAAAATGGAATCAAGAAGTCGGGTGAGGATTTGAGCTCCCACAGCTAAGCCCATGGGGACTCGTGTGAACTGATACAAGTTCCACGTAACACAGAAGGCAGTGAGAGGTCGGGACTCCACCTTCAATGGAATTTGGTGATAAGCCTGATTGAGATCAAAAACAGAGAAATACTTGGCCTTACCGAACCAGTCGAAAGCAGAATGCAGGTCGGGGAGAGGGACGGAGTCGATTTCAATCTTGGCGTTGAGCTTGCGATAATCAATGACCATACGAGACTTTCCATTTGGTTTCGGGACAAGAAATGCTGGACTGGCATAGCTGGAATTGGAGGGTTCGATGACCCCATTTTTGAGCAGGTCATCAATGATGCCTCTGAGAGATTCCATTTTGGGTGGAGCTAACTTGTACGGATGAGAACGTACAGGACGAGTGTCCGTGAGACGAATTTCATATTCCAGCAGATTGGTAGCCCCAACCTTGGCGTAAGCACCTCAGGGAAAAGCTTGCAAAGATCCCTGATAGCCTCAGCCTCCGTCGGAGCTAGATGCCCTAAAGGATCGGTCTTGGTACCATTCTCTGTCTCAGGCTCTACAGCAGCAGCGGCACTCAAGACCTCATCGGCAAAAGGAATGGACACTCGTCTGGAAAACCGAAAGTAACACTGACCTCGACCTAAATCCAAAATTAGGCCAGTGTGTTTGATGAAGTCCGCTCCCAGGATGATTGGAAAGCAAAGGTCCTTAGCCACAAGAAAGCTCCACACCCAGGAAAAATGCTCAATCTTTATTTTGATTTGAGCTTCGCAATTGATGACAAGAGGTGATTTAGAAGCAGTCCAGCATATAGAAGAGTTTGGCTCAGTCTGCCTGATGAAACCTCCAGAAAATAATTCTTCATAAAACGCAAGGGAGATTAGACAACGGGCGGCTCCAGAATCCACAAGGGCCTTCTGCACCGTGTCTCCAGCTAAGATGTTCAGGCGAGGGCAGACTGAGCGTGCCGCTTTGACCCCCATCGAGGCAACCCCTCGCATCCCCCGCAACAGAGGCTCCTTCTCAGCAAAATCAGAACTAACTACCTCTTTGGACCCCTTTTGCAGCATTCCACTAGAAGTCTTAGAAAAAATCTTAACATCATCTTTTACTTTATTCCCCGAGGACTCCCGTGACAAGAACCCCCGGGTCCTCACAAGTTTTTTGGAAGGTTAGCATTCCTTCTTCCTTGTTGACAGTCACGTCTGACGTGACCAATACCACCGCATTCCCAACAGGTAGGAACACGCCTCTGCTGCTCATTGGTGGGAGACACGTGGGATACCCCGACAGAAGCCGCCGCGACACCGGGTCCTCTCCGGGGAAGATGCCCCAGGGACTGGGCCCTTTGAGAATCAGCGGCCTGGACAGTGCGTGAGAGGATAGACAACCTATCCAGGTCCGCGAAGGAAGATGGTCTTGGAGCAAAAACCAGCCGGGATCTCTCCCCAGCATTGAGACCCACGAGAATGATGTCCACCAGCTGAGTCTCGGTAAGGTCCAACCGCAACACTCGCCCCACCATGCGGATGTCATTGGCAAACTGGCTGAGGGACTCGTTGGGTGCCTGTGGGCGGAAAACTTTCTCAACCTTCAGTCTTTCCATGACTTGAAAAGGGACGAAGAAATTCAACACATCAGCATGAAAGAAATCAAAGCTCGTTTGGCGCTTGAGGCAGTCTACCAATCTGTCACTCAACGGCTTCCTGCAAAGCGGAGCAAGAAGCTCCAACAGCATGATATCGGAGATGCCAGGATGTTCCTTAATTCTCAAAACCTTTTCCAGGAACTTGATCAGTGCCTCCACATCCAGTCCGTCAACTGGTCGAAGGTCCTGCAAGGCGGAGGAGAGAGGATGAGGCAATTTCGCAAAGGCACCGCAAAAACCCTTTTGCGACGCATCCGCAACGGAAGCCACCGGGGTGGCGACAGACGCCGCGGGAGCGAGGAACAGGGCAGGCACCCGCAACACTCCATCCATCCCGTGGACCACCTCCTGGGCAGCCGCAGGAGGAACGGAGGCCACGGATCCCCCGACCGGTCCAGCCCCCACAACACCAGTCTCCCCCCCAGCAGACCCCGCCGCAGCGCGCTCGAGAGCTTCCACGGCACTCTTCACAACACCAGCAGACCGCAGGCGGTCAATGACTTGTTCAAATTCAGCACACCTACCCTCCACCCAGGTCTTATCCGTCGGCTCAAGATCCGGGACCCCGGCCAACAGACTCAACCTGGTTTGCCAGTGGAGCAGCTGAGTGAGGAGCGAGACTTTTGACCTGCCCGAGGGCAACTCACTCCAGCCCTCAAGCTCACCACTCAACTCCTCCACCCGCTCCCTACACACTTCCAACTCATCCTCCGACTTGAGGCCAACAGGCCAACTTTGAGCCTGTCCAAGAATGCCTCGGACCTGACTTCGCAGACTTCTCACATCTGGAGCAGGGGCCTCCCCACGTGACAGAACCTCAAAAATCAGCTCACCCTTCCGCAGGTGTTCCGGGACAATTCCCGACATCGTGTCCTCAGCCAGCTGCCACACAAAGAACACAGCAACACAACACAATTGCACAAAATCCTTAACCTCCTAAGGTGTCTGGGCGAAAATTCCTACGCAACCATTCCGGGGTCCAACAGGAGACGCTATCCCACTCGCCACACACACACTCCACCAAATTGAAGAACCACGCACACACACATACATACACTCACACACACCAAACTAACACAACTCCTCCGAGACTACACTTCAGAACCAACCACGCTCTGCTACCATCTGAACCGCACCCCCGCGGAAGCGCACCCGACCTTTGGAAACGTGCTTGCCCAAGGCGCTCCACGGGAGGGGCTCACCAACGCTCTCAGGAGTTCAGAACAAAAAAAAACAAACTTGTGGAACCAGCAATTTAATTTAACCCAAAGTTAACAGCAAAATTAACAACAGCAAAACAGAGCAAAATCGGGAACATCAAAGGTCCACAGTGATAAATTTGATAACAAGATTTTTACCAGAAGTTAATGTCACCAAGGTTGGCCAACCAGCATATCGATATTCAAAATTCAAAAACAACGGTAATTAAAAAAATTCCCCCTTCTGAAACTTTAACCTTAAAATTGGCATTGATAAATTAAATAAATAAATAAATAAATAACAACAAATAAATTTCAATAAATAAACATAACAATTTACAAACACAAAATACACAAAAGAATTGGCGTGCCGAATTTTGAGGTTGACAAAAATTAATTCCACCCGGAGACCTGTGGCGCAGGGCGGGCTCCTAATGGGATACTAACCTAACATAGAGACTACAAATAAATAAATAAACAAACAAATACTGTCACACATAAATAACAAAATATCACAGTTCATTGGTGGAGTGGCATATCACAGTAGTTCGTTTATGGCGTCATGGCACTGGAAAGAAGAGCGTCGGCCTGCAGCTCCGGCAAGTGGGGACCAAGGCCATGTATGTCCCCTAGGTGGGCAGGCGGACGGACCAGGCCGGAACCATCATCTGCATGGCATTGTCGGTGGGACCAAGTCCCCAGCTGGACCCCAAAATGATGCGTTGGGAGGTTTAAATCACCGCATTACAGCACAAAAATCACTGGTAGAAAAATATCTGAATTGGTGTCGTTTCTTTTGAAACGCCGAGAAAATTTGTACGTCTTGCGGTGACAGTTCACCACGGCACCTATGATCTTTTTCAGGACGTTGCGTCACAGCTGGTGAAAAGAAGAAAACAACACCGAATATTCCAGAATGCCAGCATACAGAAAACACTGGCCAGAAAAAAAAACAACACTATAACAAATGAGACGTGACATCACACATGGTGGGCAAAACGTCACGGCTCAGATGACTTTATTCAGCCTGGTGATAGGGTATAGGTTATCTATGGCTTTCTGCTTAGCATGAAAATTTGAGTAATTTTTTGTTTATAAGTAGGCTATGGTAAAATTGTTTCAATTGAGTATTGATGCGAGTCTGCCTGGCAAGAATTTACGCGCGTATAATTTCTTGCCTACCCTTATAACTTAAAACTCAAAACATAACTTGTGAAGTTAACCTAGAACCTAGACGTTGGTGAAAAACGACATTTGATAGACACAGTTAAACAAAATTTTTTGATTTTGGACGGAATGACAAGCGTGTTCGTGATTTTTAATACATAAAACACTGGTATTAAATTAATCAAAACAAAGTTTAAATGAACCGATTTTTGTATCATCTATTATTATACTTATTTAATACGCTAAGGGGGTTTTGTCTTCGGTTCTCCTACTACATTTTTAACCGAATTTCAAGTTTTTGGTGCCGTTGGAAAGGGCTTGGTCCGTAGTTTTTTCCTAAAAACCTATGAGCATTAGATTTACAATAAAGTTGCTGTGACCGTATAATAATATTAGGTTTGGGTTGGGAATTTTAAACATCTGATGATGTACAGATGTAAATAAAGAGTGGTTTTGAATGATCAGTGTTAATCTCAATTGACCGGGTTAACTAATTTAGAACTAAACGTATTAGTCTACTTTCAGCAATGCCAAGCAAGTGATAGTCCAAATTAAACTGCTCGATTTAGAGAAATACACTAGTTCTAGTTAATTATTATTACAATTTTAAGGCAAGAATCATCAAATTTCCCCCAATTCCTTCGGGCCCCCCCAATAATTTTTGAAAGTCGGCGCCCATGTTCTGTTTTGTGTATAATTGATATGGGTTATTTCCGCCATTTCTACCATTTAGTCAAATTGCAATTTTAACCTTCTACCAGTAACACATTAGTTAAGAGGGCTTGAATCTTACAAAAATGTGTTGTAAAAAATAACATGAATTTAAATGGGAGAATAGTATATTTTGCTGATTAACACGAAAACGATTATAGAGATACAGGATAAGTGTGAATTAGAAAGTTGTTAGAAATCAAAATACATTTAAAGTGATATGTTTCTTAGCATATGCAATGTCATTTTTAAATTCTGACTAAACAAAATGTTTTGATAATTTCTTTTAAAAATAAACCTTAGGCCTACATGTGACATATCGTGGTAAGGCTCATGTAGGAAGGATTTGCAAATTTTGAATCAGAGTGATTCTAGGCGCATTGGTTACGGAAATACAGGCTCTACTCAATTTATGTTTTTCAAAGAAATGTCCGCCATTTTGAAACGGTTGAAGATATTGAACTTCTTTTTTCACTAAAATGTTTATTTTACAATACATTTAAAATGATGTACAAAATGGCATATGTTTACATTTTAAAATACTGAGATTCGAACATGTGATCGCTAGTTTCTGGAGCTCCCTGTATTTTTACATAGTTAAAAATATTTTTATGATATTCCTTGAGGTCGATTTAGTGGAAAATAATTTTATTTTAAAATTGTAGGACCAAGCGTTTGTTTGTAATCTATTCAAGGCACCTTACGAGATTCACCCTGTATACATCGTAGCATATATTTAGCAATGAAGTAACAATAATTTGTTTTGTTTATCCATAACATTGTGATGAACTAAATGATTTTCTTTTATTGAGCATTCCAAATGATTGATGAACGCCATAAACGTTATTTCTGTTTCAGGTATGGAGGCAAGACTAAGTAACGCTGAACACAATGTGAGTTTGCTTACAATATGTATTATATTATTTACCACCAGAAATCGTTCAAAACTTTAACTCTCTTCGCCTAGTTTGTATAATTTCTTCACTTTATCGTTCAAATTTAAATTTCAACACTAATTTAATGTTATTTTTTACTGTGCCTGTACAAGGACATCAATAAAATTTATTCGTAGAGAAATTTATCAGTAGCGTAGCATAATTTAGACACATTTTGACTAATGATTGCATGCCGTATTTTTCACTAAATAACTCTCCAAAAATGTCTGTTAGTCTGTTAAGCGGCTTAAAACTCTTTTTAAATCTTACTTTTCATTGGCCTTGATCCTGTTTTAAAGAGGACCAATATATAAAACGAAAATTTAACATTATTAAATTAATGTTTACTTTTAACTTATTTGGAACGAAATTAAACGATAATTATTGAAAATTTAACAAATTAGCCATTGTACAGAATTTTATGGTAGTCTACAACTAGAAATTTTTCAGGATAACACAATAATTAACTAGAGAAACAACACTCTTTAACGCCATTAATAGTGGATGTTGTTCAACTTTCATTATCAACTTTAATCGAGTCTACACTTTTATAGTGCGCCGAAAATTTGAAGTTTGCAAATTAAGAACTGAACGGGAAGGATCTAATTGCAAGTAAATTAGAAGACGCATTCTTCGTTCTTTCATGATGCAACCAACAAACCGTTCTTTCGATTAGAAATCTTCAATATACATTAACAAAGAGTAGGGACCAAGAGGAACAAGAAGAGATTGGTTTCATCGGCCAAATAGTCAATAATTGGTAAAATAGTCCATCCAGTTTCCTGTGGGACAAAATTATTTAATCATTTATGACCATTAATTACAAGTGGACTGCGTTATAGAATGTCCAGTAATGGACCAAATACTCGTGCTTATGCTGGGATCCGTTACAAACTGAACGAAAAACTCTTCAGTTTTTATCGCTACGTAATCAAGAGGCCACTTATAAAGGTGGACCATAAAAGTAGTGGCCGTTAAGTAGAATTCGATCTTTTTATATTTGTTGCAATAAGTAGTGCGTTATTTAAAATTTGAATTTGGATTTCAATTTATTTCAATAAGTTAAAAGTAGGCCTACATATATTGCTTTGTGTAATATATTCACTGAAAAAATTTGGAGCTGTTAAAAAAATCAATGGATTAATTTTTAATGTAGAAAATTATTTTAATCTGATCATAGCAAGTGCACGATAGTTTCTAGTCTATCTTCCTTTCATTTTATCTACAGAAACTGTTTTATACGGCTCTTTGATTCGTATTAGTGTTAGTTTGAAAAAAAGGTTAACCTTTTTAACCATTTCACTAAAGTCTTTAAACCAACAACAATACCCAACCTGCAACATTACACATGAAATGGAACAAATTAAGAGTCTGCAGTACCTACGCCAATTCGGCGTATTGTCCCATAAGAAAAATGTTAAATTTGAAACATTACTGAGAGTTTGTTTTTTGTGTGAAAATTACAAAATTGGTGCCATTTTAAATGTTGCTTTAGTGTCTTTCATTTGACGTCATTGAAAATTAGTTTAACTCGAATAATGAATAAAAACACCATGTTTATGATCACCAGTTTAAACCATGTTAAACAATTTTTAGGAGGATTATTAAAAAAATTATTTATGTCACATAAACCACCATACCATTATTGTGAACGTATTCAAGTTTCATGCGAATCCGATGCAAGATTATCGAGATAAAGTGTTTCAAAGACAACTATAATTAACATTGTTCTTATGGGACTAAAAATCAAAATGGCGAAAGTACTGCAGACTCTTAAAACGTATATTTAAACTTTATCGACTTGAGTACATATTATTCCTTTTAATTGTAAATTACAATTCCACCACAATTTGTATATTAATCGATGTAGATCTTCGATTCGTGTGACACCGGAGAAACACAAGGGGAAGTGCGGACTGACGTAGCTTTTGTCCTCCAGTCCGAGAGCCGAAACGTGAACGACCGCCCCAAGGTCCGTGGCCGCTGGAAGGACAGCGATTCATCAGTCGAGATGACCCAGATCTCGGTTGCATATCCACGGGACGTTGGAGCCTCCAGTGGGGATGTAATGGAAGACGTGAACGACCGCCCCAAGGTCCGTGGCCGCTGGAAGGACCGCGATTCATCAATCGAGATGACCCAGATCTCGTTGCATATCCACGGGACGTTGGAGCCTCCAGCGGGGATGTAGTGGAAGACGTGAACGACCGCCCCAAGGTCCGTGGCCGCTGGAAGGACCGCGATTCATCAATCGAGATGACCCAGATCTCGTTGCATATCCACGGGACGTTGGAGCCTCCAGTGGGGATGTAGTGGAGGACGTGAACGACCGCCCCAAGGTCCGTGGCCGCTGGAAGGACAGCGATTCATCAATCGAGATGACCCAGATCTTTTTCGTTGCATATCCACGGGACGTTGGAGACTCCAGTGGTGATGTAGTGGAAGACGTGAACGACCGCCCCAAGGTCCGTGGCCGCTGGAAGGACAGCGATTCATCAATCGAGATGACCCAGATCTCTTTCGTTGCATATCCACGGGACGTTGGAGCCTCCAGTGGGGATGTAGTGGAGGACGTGAACGACCGCCCCAAGGTCCGTGGCCGCTGGAAGGACAGCGATTCATCAATCGAGATGACTCAGATCTTTTTCGTTGCATATCCACGGGACGTTGGAGACTCCAGTGGTGATGTAGTGGAAGACGTGAACGACCGCCCCAAGGTCCGTGGCCGCTGGAAGGACAGCGATTCATCAATCGAGATGACCCAGATCTCTTTCGTTGCATATCCACGGGACGTTGGAGCCTCCAGTGGGGATGTAGTGGAGGACGTGAACGACCGCCCCAAGGTCCGTGGCCGCTGGAAGGACAGCGATTCATCAATCGAGATGACCCAGATCTCTTTCGTTGCATATCCACGGGACGTTGGAGCCTCCAGTGGGGATGTAGTGGAGGACGTGAACGACCGCCCCAAGGTCCGTGGCCGCTGGAAGGACAGCGATTCATCAATCGAGATGACCCAGATCTCTTTCGTTGCATATCCACGGGACGTTGGAGCTTCCAGTGGGGATGTAGTGGAGCTTGATTCACAGTCTGGAACTCGAGACGATAATGACCTCGCCCAAGGTCCGGTCACAAGAAGGACAGTGATTTGTCAGTAGAGAATGACCTAGATCAAAACTACATGTTTCTCACCTTCGCATTCCCGATTTTCATTGACAAACGACTTCATCAAGAACATCACAATAACTAGGTCATTGGAAGCCGACCAAGAAAACATCCAAGGACTAACAAATATTATGACAAATACAAGTCTTTGCGTTCAGCTTTTAGTTTGAACGTCATTTACCTCAATCACAGTTTACTATCGTTGACATTTATGTTCTTCGGATAATGGAAGCGGACGCAGATCTACATTTATTGCAAACATATAAATGATGTAGAGAATACAAATGGCGCAGTGAATACCGTTGAGTCTTTGTCTGAGCTGTGCGACGTCAACGACCTCACTCGTAGTTCTGAACCATTCATAACCTAGTGGTTGGTCAGGGTAAGATGACCTAGACCCAATTTTTTTTGCACACGTATCTGATGCCTCACCGCAGATACCCGAGAAGACTGCTCTAACCTTTCCCCCTAAATCCCTATCCACAATGATATGTTTTCTGTAGTGCCCGTTCCGTTTTATTTCAGTCTTTATGAATTGGGGTCATTCTTAGTTATTTCTCTCAGATAAAATATTTAAGGCGCATTAACTACCAATATTAGGAGTTATTAGAGGTATATTTGCTAGGGAGAGGTAATAACCAACTATATAAACAAAAAGTGTCAGGATAAAAATGAATATTTTTTTTATAAAATGTTAGATAAACAAAAGATCAACATCAATAATGCTATTGAATTGCTCTTCCGTACAAAATTATTTATACTCTGTAAAGAATTAAAGCACAATCTCAGATTTCATAAAATAATTATGGCTACATTTTAAAACTCATTTCAAAGAATACTATAATAAAATTATACGAAAAATATATTAAAAACTGAAATCAAATAAAGGAACATATTTTTAATCAAACCATTAGAAAAAGTAAAATATTAGCAATAATATGACAAAAATTACAATTAGAATAAATATTTATTAAAGGGGGTCTGCTGTATCCCTTCTGTGGGGGCAGAGTGAGTAGAACTAGTGGGTAAAAACCAGTAAGCTTGCCAGAAGGTACGGCGAAGCTGAATCCACAATATTCAGCTGTTTGTTGAAATATTGAGGGTCAACCGTCATTTTAAGGTTGTGCTAATTATTAGTTCAGCACATGAGGTATGAAACCGTCACACCGCGTTGTGTCTCTGCGGTGACGTCACTGAGTCACGGTCGCGCCCCTGTTGTAGCCCTACGATGACGTCACTGAGTCACGGCTACGTCCCTGTTGTAGCCCTACGATGACGTCACTGAGTCACGGCTACGTCCCTGTTGTATCCCTACAATGACGTCACTGAGTCACGGCTACGCCCCTGTTGTAGCCCTACGATGACGTCACTGAGTCACGGTTGCACCCCTGTTGTAGCCCTATGATGACGTCACTGAGTCACGGTTGCACCCCTGTTGTAGCCCTACGATGACGTCACTGAGTCACGGTTGCACCCCTGTTGTAGCTCTACGATGACGTCACTGAGTCACGGTTGCGCTCCTGTTGTAGCCCTACGATGACGTCACTGAGTCACGGCTACGCCCCCGTAGTAGCCCTACGATGACGTCACAGAGTCACGGCTACGCCCCTGTTGTAGCCCTACGATGACGTCACTGAGTCACGGCTACACCCCTGTTGTAGCCCTACGATGATGTCACTGAGTCACGGTTGCGCCCCTGTTGCAGCCCTACGATGACGCCACTGAGTCACGGCTACGCCCCTGTTGTAGCCCTACGATGACGTCACTGAGTCACGGTTGCACCCCTGTTGTAGCCCTATGATGACGTCACTGAGTCACGGTTGCACCCCTGTTGTAGCCCTACGATGACGTCACTGAGTCACGGTTGCACCCCTGTTGTAGCTCTACGATGACGTCACTGAGTCACGGTTGCGCTCCTGTTGTAGCCCTACGATGACGTCACTGAGTCACGGCTACGCCCCCGTAGTAGCCCTACGATGACGTCAATGAGTCACGGTTGCACCCCTGTTGTAGCTCTACGATGACGTCACTGAGTCACGGTTGCGCCCCTGTTGTAGCCATACGACGACGTCACAGAGTCACGGCTACGCCCCTGTTGTAGCCCTACGATGACGTCACTGAGTCACGGCTACACCCCTGTTGTAGCCCTACGATGACGTCACTGAGTCACGGCTACACCCCTGTTGTAGCCCTACGATGATGTCACTGAGTCACGGTTGCGCCCCTGTTGCAGCCCTACGATGACGCCACTGAGTCACGGCTACGCCCCTGTTGTAGCCCTACGATGATGTCACTGAGTCACGGTTGCCCCCCTGTTGCAGCCCTACGATGACGTCACTGAGTAACGGCTACGCCCCTGTTGCAGCCCTACGATGACGTCACTGAGTCACGGCTACGCCCCTGTTGTAGCCCTACGATGATGTCACTGAGTCACGGTTGCACCCCTGTTGTAGCTCTGAGATGACGTCACTGAGTCACGGTTGCACCCCTGTTGTAGCCCTACGATGACGTCACTGAGTCACGGTTGCACCCCTGTTGTAGCTCTACGATGACGTCACTGAGTCACGGTTGCGCTCCTGTTGTAGCCCTACGATGACTTCACTGAGTCACGGCTACGCCCCCGTAGTAGCCCTACGATGACGTCACTGAGTCACGGTTGCACCCCTGTTGTAGCTCTACGATGACGTCACTGAGTCACGGTTGCGCCCCTGTTGTAGCCTTACGATGACGTCACTGAGTCACGGCTACGCCCCTGTTGTTGCCCTACGATGACGTCACTAAGTCACTTCTACGCCCCTGTTGTAGCCATACGACGACGTCACAGAGTCACGGCTACGCCCCTGTTGTAGCCCTACGATGACGTCACTGAGTCACGGCTACACCCCTGTTGTAGCCCTACGATGACGTCACTGAGTCACGGCTACACCCCTGTTGTAGCCCTACGATGATGTCAGAACCCCTACGATGATAGCCCAAACATATAAATGATGTAGAGAATACAAATGGCGCAGTGAATACCGTTGAGTCTTTGTCTGAGCTGTGCGACGTCAACGACCTCACTCGTAGTTCTGAACCATTCATAACCTAGTGGTTGGTCAGGGTAAGATGACCTAGACCCAATTTTTTTTTGCACACGTATCTGATGCCTGACCGCAGATACCCGAGAAGACTGCTCTAACCTTTCCCCCTAAATCCCTATCCACAATGATATGTTTTCTGTAGTGCCCGTTCCGTTTTATTTCAGTCTTTATGAATTGGGGTCATTCTTAGTTATTTCTCTCAGATAAAATATTTAAGGCGCATTAACTACCAATATTAGGAGTTATTAGAGGTATATTTGCTAGGGAGAGGTAATAACCAACTATATAAACAAAAAGTGTCAGGATAAAAATGAATATTTTTTTTATAAAATGTTAGATAAACAAAAGATCAACATCAATAATGCTATTGAATTGCTCTTCCGTACAAAATTATTTATACTCTGTAAAGAATTAAAGCACAATCTCAGATTTCATAAAATAATTATGGCTACATTTTAAAACTCATTTCAAAGAATACTATAATAAAATTATACGAAAAATATATTAAAAACTGAAATCAAATAAAGGAACATATTTTTAATCAAACCATTAGAAAAAGTAAAATATTAGCAATAATATGACAAAAATTACAATTAGAATAAATATTTATTAAAGGGGGTCTGCTGTATCCCTTCTGTGGGGGCAGAGTGAGTAGAACTAGTGGGTAAAAACCAGTAAGCTTGCCAGAAGGTACGGCGAAGCTGAATCCACAATATTCAGCTGTTTGTTGAAATATTGAGGGTCAACCGTCATTTTAAGGTTGTGCTAATTATTAGTTCAGCACATGAGGTATGAAACCGTCACACCGCGTTGTGTCTCTGCGGTGACGTCACTGAGTCACGGTCGCGCCCCTGTTGTAGCCCAACGATGACGTCACTGAGTCACGGCTACGTCCCTGTTGTAGCCCTACGATGACGTCACTGAGTCACGGCTACGTCCCTGTTGTATCCCTACAATGACGTCACTGAGTCACGGCTACGCCCCTGTTGTAGCCCTACGATGACGTCACTGAGTCACGGTTGCACCCCTGTTGTAGCCCTATGATGACGTCACTGAGTCACGGTTGCACCCCTGTTGTAGCCCTACGATGACGTCACTGAGTCACGGTTGCACCCCTGTTGTAGCTCTACGATGACGTCACTGAGTCACGGTTGCGCTCCTGTTGTAGCCCTACGATGACGTCACTGAGTCACGGCTACGCCCCCGTAGTAGCCCTACGATGACGTCACTGAGTCACGGTTGCACCCCTGTTGTAGCTCTACGATGACCTCACTGAGTCACGGTTGCGCCCCTGTTGTAGCCATACGACGACGTCACAGAGTCACGGCTACGCCCTGTTGTAGCCCTACGATGACGTCACTGAGTCACGGCTACACCCCTGTTGTAGCCCTACGATGACGTCACTGAGTCACGGCTACACCCCTGTTGTAGCCCTACGATGATGTCACTGAGTCACGGTTGCGCCCCTGTTGCAGCCCTACGATGACGCCACTGAGTCACGGCTACGCCCCTGTTGTAGCCCTACGATGACGTCACTGAGTCACGGTTGCACCCCTGTTGTAGCCCTATGATGACGTCACTGAGTCACGGTTGCACCCCTGTTGTAGCCCTACGATGACGTCACTGAGTCACGGTTGCACCCCTGTTGTAGCTCTACGATGACGTCACTGAGTCACGGTTGCGCTCCTGTTGTAGCCCTACGATGACGTCACTGAGTCACGGCTACGCCCCCGTAGTAGCCCTACGATGACGTCACTGAGTCACGGTTGCACCCCTGTTGTAGCTCTACGATGACGTCACTGAGTCACAGTTGCGCCCCTGTTGTAGCCATACGACGACGTCACAGAGTCACGGCTACGCCCCTGTTGTAGCCCTACGATGACGTCACTGAGTCACGGCTACACCCCTGTTGAAGCCCTACGATGACGTCACTGAGTCACGGCTACACCCCTGTTGTAGCCCTACGATGATGTCACTGAGTCACGGTTGCGCCCCTGTTGCAGCCCTACGATGACGCCACTGAGTCACGGCTACGCCCCTGTTGTAGCCCTACGATGATGTCACTGAGTCACGGTTGCCCCCCTGTTGCAGCCCTACGATGACGTCACTGAGTAACGGCTACGCCCCTGTTGCAGCCCTACGATGACGTCACTGAGTCACGGCTACGCCCCTGTTGTAGCCCTACGATGATGTCACTGAGTCACGGTTGCACCCCTGTTGTAGCTCTGAGATGACGTCACTGAGTCACGGTTGCACCCCTGTTGTAGCCCTACGACGACGTCACTGAGTCACGGTTGCACCCCTGTTGTAGCTCTACGATGACGTCACTGAGTCACGGTTGCGCTCCTGTTGTAGCCCTACGATGACGTCACTGAGTCACGGCTACGCCCCCGTAGTAGCCCTACGATGACGTCACTGAGTCACGGTTGCACCCCTGTTGTAGCTCTACGATGACGTCACTGAGTCACGGTTGCGCCCCTGTTGTAGCCTTACGATGACGTCACTGAGTCACGGCTACGCCCCTGTTGTTGCCCTACGATGACGTCACTAAGTCACTTCTACGCCCCTGTTGTAGCCATACGACGACGTCACAGAGTCACGGCTATGCCCCTGTTGTAGCCCTACGATGACGTCACTGAGTCACGGCTACACCCCTGTTGTAGCCCTATGATGACGTCACTGAGTCACGGCTACACCCCTGTTGTAGCCCTACGATGATGTCAGAACCCCTACGATGATAGCCCAAACATATAAATGATGTAGAGAATACAAATGGCGCAGTGAATACCGTTGAGTCTTTGTCTGAGCTGTGCGACGTCAACGACCTCACTCGTAGTTCTGAACCATTCATAACCTAGTGGTTGGTCAGGGTAAGATGACCTAGACCCAATTTTTTTTTGCACACGTATCTGATGCCTCACCGCAGATACCCGAGAAGACTGCTCTAACCTTTCCCCCTAAATCCCTATCCACAATGATATGTTTTCTGTAGTGCCCGTTCCGTTTTATTTCAGTCTTTATGAATTGGGGTCATTCTTAGTTATTTCTCTCAGATAAAATATTTAAGGCGCATTAACTACCAATATTAGGAGTTATTAGAGGTATATTTGCTAGGGAGAGGTAATAACCAACTATATAAACAAAAAGTGTCAGAATAAAAATGAATATTTTTTTTATAAAATGTTAGATAAACAAAAGATCAACATCAATAATGCTATTGAATTGCTCTTCCGTACAAAATTATTTATACTCTGTAAAGAATTAAAGCACAATCTCAGATTTCATAAAATAATTATGGCTACATTTTAAAACTCATTTCAAAGAATACTATAATAAAATTATACGAAAAATATATTAAAAACTGAAATCAAATAAAGGAACATATTTTTAATCAAACCATTAGAAAAAGTAAAATATTAGCAATAATATGACAAAAATTACAATTAGAATAAATATTTATTAAAGGGGGTCTGCTGTATCCCTTCTGTGGGGGCAGAGTGAGTAGAACTAGTAGGTAAAAACCAGTAAGCTTGCCAGAAGATACGGCGAAGCTGAATCCACAATATTCAGCTGTTTGTTGAAATATTGAGGGTCAACCGTCATTTTAAGGTTGTGCTAATTATTAGTTCAGCACATGAGGTATGAAACCGTCACACCGCGTTGTGTCTCTGCGGTGACGTCACTGAGTCACGGTCGCGCCCCTGTTGTAGCCCTACGATGACGTCACTGAGTCACGGCTACGTCCCTGTTGTAGCCCTACGATGACGTCACTGAGTCACGGCTACGTCCCTGTTGTATCCCTACAATGACGTCACTGAGTCACGGCTACGCCCCTGTTGTAGCCCTACGATGACGTCACTGAGTCACGGTTGCACCCCTGTTGTAGCCCTATGATGACGTCACTGAGTCACGGTTGCACCCCTGTTGTAGCCCTACGATGACGTCACTGAGTCACGGTTGCACCCCTGTTGTAGCTCTACGATGACGTCACTGAGTCACGGTTGCGCTCCTGTTGTAGCCCTACGATGACGTCACTGAGTCACGGCTACGCCCCCGTAGTAGCCCTACGATGACGTCACTGAGTCACGGTTGCACCCCTGTTGTAGCTCTACGATGACGTCACTGAGTCACGGTTGCGCCCCTGTTGTAGCCTTACGATGACGTCACTGAGTCACGGCTACGCCCCTGTTGTTGCCCTACGATGACGTCACTAAGTCACTTCTACGCCCCTGTTGTAGCCATACGACGACGTCACAGAGTCACGGCTACGCCCCTGTTGTAGCCCTACGATGACGTCACTGAGTCACGGCTACACCCCTGTTGTAGCCCTACGATGACGTCACTGAGTCACGGCTACACCCCTGTTGTAGCCCTACGATGATGTCACTGAGTCACGGTTGCGCCCCTGTTGCAGCCCTACGATGACGCCACTGAGTAACGGCTACGCCCCTGTTGCAGCCCTACGATGACGTCACTGAGTCACGGCTACGCCCCTGTTGTAGCCCTACGATGATGTCACTGAGTCACGGTTGCACCCCTGTTGTAGCTCTGAGATGACGTCACTGAGTCACGGTTGCACCCCTGTTGTAGCCCTACGATGACGTCACTGAGTCACGGTTGCACCCCTGTTGTAGCTCTACGATGACGTCACTGAGTCACGGTTGCGCTCCTGTTGTAGCCCTACGATGACGTCACTGAGTCACGGCTACGCCCCCGTAGTAGCCCTACGATGACGTCACTGAGTCACGGTTGCACCCCTGTTGTAGCTCTACGATGACGTCACTGAGTCACGGTTGCGCCCCTGTTGTAGCCTTACGATGACGTCACTGAGTCACGGCTATGCCCCTGTTGTTGCCCTACGATGACGTCACTAAGTCACTTCTACGCCCCTGTTGTAGCCATACGACGACGTCACAGAGTCACGGCCACGCCCCTGTTGTAGCCCTACGATGACGTCACTGAGTCACGGCTACACCCCTGTTGTAGCCACACGATGACGTCACTGAGTCACGGCTACACCCCTGTTGTAGCCCTACGATGATGTCACTGAGTCACGGTTGCGCCCCTGTTGCAGCCCTACGATGACGCCACTGAGTCACGGCTACGCCCCTGTTGTAGCCCTACGATGATGTCACTGAGTCACGGTTGCCCCCCTGTTGCAGCCCTACGATGACGTCACTGAGTCACGGCTA
Organism: Neoaliturus tenellus; assembly: GCA_030545055.2. NCBI lineage: Eukaryota > Metazoa > Arthropoda > Insecta > Hemiptera > Cicadellidae > Neoaliturus > Neoaliturus tenellus. Next base: position 34,387,363 of record CM061533.1, read on the forward strand.
CGCCCCTGTTGCAGCCCTACGATGACATCACTGAGTCACGGCTACGCCCCTGTTGTAGCCCTACGATGATGTCACTGAGTCACGGTTGCACCCCTGTTGAAGCTCTGAGATGACGTCACTGAGTCACGGTTGCACCCCTGTTGTAGCCCTACGATGACGTCACTGAGTCACGGTTGCACCCCTGTTGTAGCTCTACGATGACGTCACTGAGTCACGGTTGCGCTCCTGTTGTAGCCCTACGATGACGTCACTGAGTCACGGTTGCACCCCTGTTGTAGCTCTACGATGACGTCACTGAGTCACGGTTGCGCCTGTTGTAGCCTTACGATGACGTCACTGAGTCACGGCTACGCCCCTGTTGTTGCCCTACGATGACGTCACTAAGTCACTTCTACGCCCCTGTTGCAGCCCTACGATGACGTCACTGAGTCACGGCTACGCCCCTGTTGCAGCCCTACGATGACGTCACTGAGTCACGGCTACGCCCCTGTTGTAGCCCTACGATGATGTCACTGAGTCACGGTTGCACCCCTGTTGAAGCTCTGAGATGACGTCACTGAGTCACGGTTGCACCCCTGTTGTAGCCCTACGATGACGTCACTGAGTCACGGTTGCACCCCTGTTGTAGCTCTACGATGACGTCACTGAGTCATGGTTGCGCTCCTGTTGTAGCCCTACGATGACGTCACTGAGTCACGGTTGCACCCCTGTTGTAGCTCTACGATGACGTCACTGAGTCACGGTTGCGCCCCTGTTGTAGCCTTACGATGACGTCACTGAGTCACGGCTACGCCCCTGTTGTTGCCCTACGATGACGTCACTAAGTCACTTCTACGCCCCTGTTGTAGCCATACGACGACGTCACAGAGTCACGGCTACGCCCCTGTTGTAGCCCTACGATGACGTCACTGAGTCACGGCTACACCCCTGTTGTAGCCCTACGATGATGTCACTGAGTCACGGTTGCGCCCCTGTTGCAGCCCTACGATGACGTCACTGAGTCACGGCTACGCCCCTGTTGTAGCCCTACGATGATGTCACTGAGTCACGGTTGCGCCCCTGTTGCAGCCCTACGATGACGTCACTGAGTCACGGCTACGCCCCTGTTGCAGCCCTACGATGACGTCACTGAGTCACGGCTACGCCCCTGTTGTAGCCCTACGATGATGTCACTGAGTCACGGTTGCACCCCTGTTGTAGCTCTGAGATGACGTCACTGAGTCACGGTTGCACCCCTGTTGTAGCCCTACGATGACGTCACTGAGTCACGGTTGCACCCCTGTTGTAGCTCTACGATGACGTCACTGAGTCACGGTTGCGCTCCTGTTGTAGCCCTACGATGACGTCACTGAGTCACGGTTGCGCTCCCGTTGTAGCCCTACGATGACGTCACTGAGTCACGGCTACACCCCTGTTGTAGCCCTACTATGACGTCACTGAGTCACGGCTACACCCCTGTTGTAGCCCTACGATGATGTCACTGAGTCACGGTTGCGCCCCTGTTGCAGCCCTACGATGACGCCACTGAGTCACGGCTACGCCCCTGTTGTAGCCCTACGATGATGTCACTGAGTCACGGTTGCGCCCCTGTTGCAGCCCTACGATGACGTCACTGAGTCACGGCTACGCCCCTGTTGTAGCCCTACGATGATGTCACTGAGTCACGGTTGCGCCCCTGTTGCAGCCCTACGATGACGTCGCTGAGTCACGTCTACGCCCCTGTTGTAGCCCTACGATGACGTCACTGAGTCACGGTTACGTCCCTGTTGTAGCCCTTCGATGACGTCACTGAGTCACGGCTACGCCCCTTTTGTAGCCCTTCAATGACGTCACTGAGTCACGGCTACGCCCCTGTTGTAGCCCTACGATGACGTCACTGAGTCACGGTTGCACCCCTGTTGTAGCCCTACGATGACGTCACTGAGTCACGGCTCCGCCCCTGTTGTAGCTCTACGATGACGTCACTGAGTCACGGCTCCGCCCCTGTTGTGGCTCTACGATGACGTCACTGAGTCATGGCTCCGCTCCTGTTGTAGCTCTACGATGACGTCACTGAGTCATGGCTCCGCTCCTGTTGTAGCTCTACGATGACGTCACTGAGTCACGGCTCCGCCCCTGTTGTGGCTCTACGATGACGTCACTGAGTCATGGCTCCGCTCCTGTTGTAGCTCTACGATGACGTCACTGAGTCACGGCTCCGCCCCTGTTGTAGCACTACGATGACGTCACTGAGTCACAGCTCCGCCCCTGTTGTAGCTCTACGTTGACGTCACTGAGTCACAGCTCCGCCCCTGATGTAGCTCTACGATGACGTCACTGAGTCACGGCTCCGCCCCTGTTGTAGCTATAACGCTTTGCACGCTCAATCGATTTGCGCTCACCGTGTAATAGCTGCACCGCTCATTACTTCACTTCCTGCTGCATATGTTACTCAACTAGTTATGCGTCGCTGCAGCTTGCAGTGGAGTATGTTCGAGTTTGGGGGGGGCTTTGGGTGTAATGAGTTGTGAGGAATTACTCTTTGTGGCAATAAGGGATTTGGTACTATTACATTGTTTTATTTATTATATCGTTATTCGACCAATATTCTTCGCTCCATTTATGTTACTATACAAACAAATCATACTATTACAAAAAAATTTTGAGTTCGTGTGATTTTATTAAAGGACTAGACTAATTAGTATTGGTGTACGTACTTGTACTTTCAGTCAACAGTTCAAAACTATTAGAAAAATCCGACATATGTTTTGGTGCACAAAACATTAACTTTTTCCCTTTAAGGCCAAAAATGTGTATTTTATTAAAGTACATGACACTATCATTATTCCTAAAATAGTCTCTGACAGAACTCTCCCTAGTATTTATCCTGTCTCTATTTATTATTTTATTGTGTAAAACGATTTATGATGTGTATCATCAAGAACGTGTATCGAATCTCTCAAAGATATCGCCAGTTTTTTCTCCCTCGAAATTCGGGGAATTCGCCATTGATAGGACTGTTTCTACCTACTTCCCCATTATTGACCGAGGTTTCACCGGGTTTCACTAATAGTTTATAATTTTTTGTCACTTTCGGCATTTTATTGTTGTTCCTTTCGGCTGGGATCCCAATTGGGGGTAATTCTTTGCGCCTCTCATTCATTCTGGTCCCCTCAGCCGGTCGAATTTCTCAGATGAAATATTTTGCAAAAAACAAATATTTAGGCTAACCATTCCCAACTTGAGATATAATATTAGACAAATCTGCTTGTTCTTCATACGTTTATTGTAATTTATTACGTCAGTATAAAAATAATAAATTCAATCCTATACAATCCTAACTAAACAATTCTAATCAGGCAGTTAGTATACTCTTTGTGGAAATTTAAGTTATTTTTCTAAACAACGGGGTTAAACTAAATATAGAGGGCTACAAAATCAATACCACCAGTGACCCTCAATATGCGAGATAGATATAGCCGAAGGGTCACCAGTAGAGTGCGGCCTACTCTCTCTACTCGCCCTACCACATTGGCCACATTGACCACCCCAACTGATGTCAATACTACCAGTGACCCTCAATATGCGAGATAGATATAGCCGAAGGGTCACCAGTAGAGTGCGGCCTACTCTCTCTACTCGCCCTACCACATTGGCCACATTGACCACCCCAACTGATGTCAATACTACCAGTGACCCTCAATATGCGAGATAGATATAGCCGAAGGGTCACCAGTAGAGTGCGGCCTACTCTCTCTACTCGCCCTACCACATTGGCCACATTGACCACCCCCAACTGATGTCAATACTACCAGTGACCCTCAATATGCCAGATAGATATAGCCGCAGGGCCGCCCATCAGTTTGACGGGTCGCCAGTAGAGTGCGGCCTACTCTCTCTACTCGCCCTGCCACAGTGTCCACCCCAACTGATGTCTATACTACCAGTGACCCTTAATATGCCAGATAGATATAGCCGAAGGGTCACCAGTAGAGTGCGGCCTACTCTCTCTACTCGCCCTACCACATTGGCCACATTGACCACCCCCAACTGATGTCAATACTACCAGTGACCCTCAATATGCCAGATAGATATAGCCGCAGTGCCGCCCATCAGTTTGACAGGTCGCCAGTAGAGTGAGGTCTACTCTCTCTACTCGCCCTGCCACAGTGTCCACCCCAACTGATGTCAATACTACCAGTGACCCTTAATATGCCAGATAGATATAGCCGAAGGGTCACCAGTAGAGTGCGGCCTACTCTCTCTACTGCCACATTGACCACCCCCAACTGATGTCAATACTACCAGTGACCCTCAATATGCCAGATAGATATAGCCGCAGGGCCGCCCATCAGTTTGACAGGTCGCCAGTAGAGTGAGGTCTACTCTCTCTACTCGCCCTGCCACAGTGTCCACCCCAACTGATGTCAATACTACCAGTGACCCTTAATATGCCAGATAGATATAGCCGAAGGGTCACCAGTAGAGTGCGGCCTACTCTCTCTACTGCCACATTGACCACCCCCAACTGATGTAAATACTACCAGTGACCCTTAATATGCCAAATAGATATAGCCGCAGGGCCGCCCATCAGTTTGACGGGTCGCCAGTAGAGTGCGGCCTACTCTCTCTACTCGCCCTACCACATTGGCCACAGTGTCCACCCAAACTAATGTCAATACTACCAGTGACCCTCAATATGCGAGATACATTTAGCCGAAGGGTCACCAGTAGAGTGCGGCCTACTCTCTCTACTGCCACATTGACCACCCCCAACTGATGTAAATACTACCAGTGACCCTCAATATGCCAGATAGATATAGCCGCAGGGCCGCCCATCAGTTTGACGGGTCGCCAGTAGAGTGCGGCCTACTCTCTCTACTCGCCCTGCCACAGTGTCCACCCCAACTGATGTCAATACTACCAGTGACCCTCAATATGCCAGATAGATGTAGCCGCAGAGTCACCAGTATAGTGCGGTCTACTCTCTCTACTTGCCCTGCTACATTGTCCACCTCAACTGATGTCAATACTACCAGTGACCCTCAATATGCCAGATAGATATAGCCGCAGGGCCGCCCATCAGTTTGACGTGTCGCCAGTAGAGTGCATTCTACTCTCTCTACTCGCCCTGCCACAGTGTCCACCCCAACTGATATCAATACTACCAGTGACCCTCAATATGCCAGATAGATATAGCCGCAGGGCCGCCCATCAGTTTGACGGGTCGCCAGTAGAGTGCATTCTACTCTCTCTACTCGCCCTGCCACAGTGTCCACCCCAACTGATGTCAATACTACCAGGGACCCTCAGTATGCCAGATAGATATAGCCGCAGGGCCGCCCATCAGTTTGACGGGTCGCCAGTAGAGTGTGGTCTACTCTCTCTACTCGCCCTGCCACAGTGTCCACCCCAACTGATATCAATTCTACCAGTGACCCTCAATATACCAGATAGATATAGCCGCAGGGCCGCCCATCAGTTTGACGGGTCGCCAGTAGAGTGCATTCTACTCTCTCTACTCGCCCTGCCACAGTGTCTACCGCAACTGATGTCAATACCACCAGTGACCCTCAATATGCCAGATAGATATAGCCGCAGGGCCGCCCATTAGTTTGACGGGTCGCCAGTAGAGTGCATTCTCCTCTCTACTCGCCCTGCCACAGTGTCCACCCCAACTGATGTCAATACTACCAGTGACCCTCAATATGCCAGATAGATGTAGCCGCAGGGCCGCCCATCAGTTTGACGGGTCGCCAGTAGAGTGCGGCCTACTCTCTCTACTCACCCTGCCACAGTGTCCACCCCAACTGATGTCAATACTACCAGTGACCCTCAATATGTCAGATAGATGTAGCCGCAGGGTCACCAGTAGAGTGCGGTCTACTCTCTCTACTCGCCCTGCCACAGTGTCCACCCCAACTGATGTCAATACTACCAGCGACCCTCAATATGTCAGATAGATGTAGCCGCAGGGTCACCAGTAGAGTGCGGTCTACTCTCTCTACTCGCCCTGCCACAGTGTCCACCCCAACTGAAGTCAATACTACCAGTGACCCTCAATATGCCAAATAGATGTAGCCGCAGGGTCACCAGTAGAGTGCGGTCTACTCTCTCTACTCGCCCTGCCACAGTGTCCACCCCAACTGATGTCAATACTACCAGTGACCCTCAATATGCCAGATAGATATAGCCGCAGGGCCGCCCATCAGTTTGCCGGGTCGCCAGTAGAGGTTGGTCTACTCTCTCTACTCGCCCTGCCACAGTGTCCATCCCAACTGATGTCAATACTACCAGTGACCCTCAATATGCCAGATAGATGTAGCCGCAGGGCCGCCCATCAGTTTGACGGGTCGCCAGTAGAGTGCGGCCTACTCTCTCTACTCGCCCTGCCACAGTGTCCACCCCAACTGATGTCAATACTACCAGTGACCCTTAATATTCCAGATAGATATAGCCGCAGTCACCAGTAGAGTGCGGTCTACTCTCTCTACTCGCCCTGCCACAGTGTCCACCCCAACTGATGTCAATACTACCAGTGACCCTTAATATGCCAGATAGATATAGCCGCAGTCACCAGTAGAGTGAGGTCTACTCTCTCTACTCGCTCTGCCACAGTGTCCACCCCAACTGATGTCAATACCACCAGTGACCCTCAATATGCCAGATAGATATAGCCGCAGGGCCGCCCATCAGTTTGACGGGTCGCCAGTAGAGTGCGGCCTACTCTCTCTACTCGCCCTCTCCCGTCCGCCGTCGCTTTTTATTTTGTTTTTTCCCTCCGCAGCAGGTTTGCCCCGGTCGCCGCTGCTGGCTCAGTGCTCCTCGTGTGCGTTTCTCGTGTGCGCGTAGTCTAAAACTTCCTCTAATTCTTGCCGTTTAAGACCGGTCTTTTTTCGGTAGCGTCCGCTGCGACTGGTTCTTGTAATCATTCGCCCGCTGCCAGCTAATTCCCCGATTAATCTCAACACATGACGGAGTCGCCATGATGGTGTTTGCTGACCAGTCCCCCCAGTTCCCATGGTTCCAGCCGGAACCGGTGCAGATGGAAGTCTGTTCTATGCGCGGTAAGTCGACTCGAGTTTTCATACACAAAGGAATGAAAGATTATCCAGGTGAAGATAATAAAATGAAGTCCAATATATAAAGTCACTGATTTGTAGTAGAAAAAACGGAACTTTAAGAACAAACGTTCGCAAATTCTTGATTTTTTTAAATATTAAATGTACAGCTCTGATTAGAAGCAGTACTAAATATAATTATATCCATGAAACCCCATGCTCATTTTACCTTTGGTAACGCATCACAAATGAACACTAGTTATACCTTCAATCTTAAGAGTATAATATTTTTAATCATTATCTGTGGCCATTGAATATAATTTTAAACGTGGGGTTCTTTTGAAAACTTTTTATTTAATATGGGTCGTTGGATCTTACCTGTAATTCATCTACGATTAAAATAAATATTTAGCCTGTTAAGTTTCAGTTTACAATTAAAGAAACACATTTTGAGGATTGCTCACTTGACCGTAAACAAAACTTAAACATTTGAGGGAGGGGGTGAGATTATTTTCAGACACGCCTATATACTGGTACATATATACTGGTATAACATTTATTTTATTCATTTCTGGGCCCATTGTGTAAAAAAATGGTTTACAAGCTTTGAACTTCGTAATTAAAAATATTCAAGCAAACTTCGTCATAACCTTAAAGTATATTTTGTTAGTTCTTTCATCTTCATTATCTAGACACATCTCCACTCATTTTAGCGTTTATGTAACTGAAGTTACATGAAAGAGTGTGCAGATAACTCGGAATATCTTGGCCTGTGATGACTTTTTTTCCAGCTCAAACAATTGGAGTAGAGCGACCAAGTAGCAGATTGTTTTTACTTCCATATTTACCAGTATGAATCCAGAAGTGTAGTACGTCAGAGGCGAAGATATTCCCTGCATTCTGTACCCAAGGTTTTCCCAAATACATGTTCAAGTTACTGAATCGTCTTAAAAAAAATTAGTAAATTCGTTTTTAAGACTCACATATCCTCAATCTTCCCTTTGCAAAGATAACAAATCATATAAATCGACTAAATATGTCCAGTCTCAAGGTTTTTGTGAACTGTTTACAACTCTGTGCAGGTTGTCATCGGATCTACTTCGAAGAGAGTAGTTTATCATTGATCTGTATTGGGCTTGTTTTAGTCTTGTTGCGGGGGCTTGGTCCTATGTCATTTTAATTGATTAATTGAAAGGTTAATCTATAGATCTACGTGAATAGTATTCATGCTGGGAAATGAACAAGTTTTTCAATTGTTGTTGTTGTTTTAGTTTAGTTTTGTAAATAACAACAGCGGACAGTAGTCGTGTAGGGAACGCACGCAGAAATGTTTAGGATAGAACCGTTGAATGTATTTCAACAGTTTAAAAATTCAATAAACTGCAGACCAAACTAATAATGTAAAGGGCCGTATGCCTTTGTTCGTCACCTTCTTCAAAGCCCCCCCCCCTCCCACATCATTTTACTATCATATCATTTTATTCCATTTAGATATGACAGACTGCGCTGTGACTGACAATTGCATTTTAACGTCTAAACATGTTGAATTCTTTTAATTGCCACATTTTGGACGAACGACAAACGAACTTCACTTGTTAGTTATACTTAAGACGCATTTATTTGTAGAACATAACAACTATGAATCATATATCCTGTACTGCATCTTCCTTTGTTAAAGAATTTAGACCTCGCAAGAGAGGTGAAGAACCTTCTAGCTTTTATGACTATTGATATTTTAGGATCGGTATATAACTTTAATTGAATTTGCCCAGTGTTGGCATTCTCAGGAGTCATAAGTTTTTCCTCAAATTAACCAGATAAGAATAAATTCTTTGTCGATCGTTAATAAAGTGTGATAATGTTGGCTACTGGAGTATTTTCTTGTTTTGCCTTCTAATTAAGATACTCCTATCACCTCGGATTATTTTAACGATTATTAGAATATTTATTGACATTCATAATTACTTTGGTTTATTATAAAATTTAACTTATGGCATTTCCTAAGAAGCTCGTAAAGTGTATCTGTGTAAATTATAATTCTAGACTGAATGGACTATTTCCCGACCGAGGTATTTCTTATTGCTTTTATAACGCACTTGCACTTATTGTTTTTTGTCAGTTTGATTTTGTTTACGGCACTTTTTAAAGTATAATATGGGTGAAACTGGGGCGATTCTGTCAAATGGCTGTTTTTTGGGCAATATCTCTTCTTTAAAATTAGTATGCTCTAAGTTTCTTAAACAACGTCGTCTACAGGCCTACGTCGATAGCCTATCACCATTACAGATGACCCAAACTCATTTCTTTAAAGAACTAGCTGTTACCCAGTACTTCTCCACGGAAGTTTAAGTAGAAAAAGAGTTGAATTTCAAATAATTATTTAGAGCGAGGTCGTTCACTCCTCTCATATTTACTTAGACTACGTACAGTAAAACGTAGTTTATGTATAATAATCATATCTATAATATAATACCAGCAATGTCTGAAGGGATGTGTGATCCACGCTCTCGAAATCCAGCGGGTAGATTTTGCTTAGACTTTGCATTTAAGATTGTTTTTGCCCAAATATAAGTTTATAAACATCCTCAACCCCAGGAAAAATCGAATTTTGTCTAAAATTAAAATTTAAAATCGTATTTATTAATATTGTTCTTATGGGTTGCTATTTTAGTAACGAAATAACAACTAAAAGTAAAAGAAAAAATACCCCCGTCGCAGCAGACCTGCGTACTCAGCGAATTTCCAATGGAATTTCAGATTATTTACTTTCCCCATAAAAACACCATAGGATCGAGTATGTAGGTTTCCTGCCATTGGGTGTTGTTAGAAAATCCAAGTTAATCAATAATTGGTGAATGTAAACACAAAATTGTATCAAACTCTGGCAATTTTTTATTTTCCCCATAAATCCCATGGGGGTGTAATGTAGGTTTGCCACCATATGGGTTTTGTAAGCAAGTATAAGTCAAACCTTATATAGATAATGTACATACCAAATTTGATTAAGTTATGTCAATAAATAAGCAAGATATAGGGTTTTCTTGATTTCCCATAAGAATAACATGGAAAACACATTTTTGGATTTTCCCCGTAACCAGTTATGCTATGATAAAAATTCAAAATACCAAATTGTTTGTTTTTTTAAGCTCTTTTAAATGGTTTCAGTTAAAATTGATGAATTTTAAAAATTATGGTCCAAAAATGCAAAAAACCCATTTTTGACCCCTTTGAAACCCCATAAAACCCCGTTCCCATAACCCGACAATGCTGGTTCGCGAACTCATGAAAATAGACCTGGTCTTACACCTCATTACCAAATTTCATCAAAATCGGAGGTCCCCTTCAAAAGTTATCAGTGCCACGGACACATAGATATATAGATAGATAGATATATAGATAGATAGATAGATAGATAGATAGATATATATATACATATATATGAAAATGAACGAACGGTGTTTTTGGCTTCTGGGGACCTCAAAATGAAAAAGTAAAGTGGTCCTGGGCTTAGGTCTTACCATGGCTACTACCGTAATAGCGTATTCCCTATAGGGAAATTCGCTAATAACGAAGCATTAATTTTAAGCAGTTTTTTTAACAGCTGTTAATTGTGAAGAGTCTGGTGTAAATTGAATGGCTTGATTACCATGACACTATAACAAAAGTGAAATAAAACCAACGAGCAAGGCTCGGTTAACCTGGTAGCCTACTATATCCTAGATAGTTATACTAAACTACGAGGAGTGTCTGAAGCGGGGTATTTGGATTGTATCTTATAGGCCTATCTATATAAATTGTAAATTTGTCAATTGAAAATTTTGTTTACAATATGGATTCAAGAGTATTTTGGTGTAAATATAAGCTTAGAAACATCCTCAACCCCAGAAAATGTAGTTTTACTCTAAAAAAATTTTGAAAATTGAAATTTTTAACATTGGTGTTATGGGTTGTCATTTTGGTAACGAAATAACGAAAGGTAAACCAAAACACAAACTACTGTATTTTTATATTGTAATTTGATTTAAATGTAAACATTAGGTAAATCCGATTCTTATCAGGTTTTTCTGTTTTTCAGTTTTTTTTATTTATTTATTTTTTTTTATAAAACTATACAGACCAAGCCGCGTCCAACGACACAAGAAACTTGAAAATTGTAGAAGGAATTCCAATTACAAAATTATTTAGCTTATCAAATAAGTATGGATATTAATTAAATTGCTAAATATTTGTATCGTAAACCTATTTGTCAAAAATATCTAAGATGTAATAAACTATAGCTGATAGCCCATCAAAAATTACGAGTAAGATTTATTAGGCCTATGTATTTAATTTATGAAAAATGTTACAATACATTACATTACAATGATAGTGTATTAGTCTTAAACATAAATCTTACCATTTCTTTAGCAATGTGAAGTGCTTACATTAAACGGTTATATATACTTAAGCATAGAAGCCTACCAAGCACAGAAGCATAGAAGATATCCAAAATTTTAAACTCTTCTCACACCTTTTCTGCATGGCTGTCTCTTAAGGGAGTGCCCAAAAGAATTCTTGAAGGAACATTCACTAGCCAAAGTATAGGCCCTACACCATTTCAATTCTTTATTTTCAAAATACGAGATTCCGCAGATCTTCCCTCAAAAGGTCAAATATGCCAAGGGTTATTGCATTTCAGTTTCGGCATATCACTTCCATGCCAAGTTTGATCGCCTGCCATGTTCTGACAGTTATCCGTTTGAGGTTGGGTTTTCGTCATTGTAATCTACAAAGTAAGACCTCTATTTTGATTTACATATAAACCTACTAAAAATTTAAGGTTATACATTGACTCCTAGTGTGGTTTCCTCATCAGATTTGGACGTAGTGTTATAAAGTGCTCTTTAGCTCCCAATAAAATGTGCAGAGTTTTAAAATTATTCTAGTTTGATATTATGAAGAAGTATGTATTTCTGTCGGTGTTTTCCCAATCAAAGAGTCTTTATATTTACAATGCTGTCAATTAAAAAGTTATATTTTATTAATGAAACAGATCAAATTTATTTTAAATTGAACGACAGTACTACGGGATTCATAGTTATGAGTAGTTTCATAATTTCACGGCTTTAGCTAATGATTTGTTAACATTTTTTCTAGCTAGAAAAACACATACGAGTTGAGTCATTCTGATAGTCATAAGTAATTTGATATCTATTTCAATTTATACATTACCCTAGTAATTCTTAAAGGAATTCTTTTGATTCCAAGTACACTTTTCCTTGGCAAAATATACTCGAATGTTGTAGAATACAGTAATACGGTTTATATATTAAAATTAAATTATTGTAAAGCCAAAAAAATCTTAACGTTTGGTCGATCTTGGCCAGTAATCGTACGACATTAAATTTACATTATAGTGGTTTAAAGTAAAAAATTTAGTTTTTGTTATTGTTGTTTTTAAGAGATTTTTGATTGAAAGTAAGAGTGAGGATGAAAAAGAATACATATGCCTCCAAACAGTTTTGAGAAACTGTTGAGTAATAGTTTTAAAGAAACTTTTTGTGGTCACACATGAACAATTTGTACTCATCTATAAAAGCATCCAAGTCCATAGCTTACCTATAAACACTCCTTTACATTCAATATATTCCTAGAACAAAAATGTAGTCTACCAGAGATTTGTAAATTATTGCCTTGAAGTTATACAGTATTATGTACTTCTATTTCTCTACAAGGATCTACGATATGTCATTTTAGCATCTCTAGAGACACATGTGAGTATGATTATTCGTCAAAGACGTACCTTCCAAGGGCCCAGGTAGAAAAAACATTACTATTAGTCTTCTTTCAGCAATCATCATAGCTGTACCTTAAACTGAAAAGATCGGAGTAAAAATTAGATAACAAAGGACAACTTAGATGATATTCCGATGATGATTTCGCGCCTCCCAACATTGAACATTACTTTTTAAAAAAAAAAAAAAAAACCTATAAATTAAATGCAAACAACATAGTCACGTGCATTAAATTTTAGCAGCCAGCAAGGTGCTTCTTCCATGATAAAAGATGGAAGTAACATAGCGACGTGCATTCCAAAAGAGACTTAAATATTTTTACAAGTACTTTTATCAGGCAAGATTGGTTCACCATATCAACGCGCATAACATTAGACGAACCGGAAGAAACATGACGAAGTGAATTCTACAAGACAAATACTAAAATACTAATTCTAGGAAAACTTTAAACCTGGTTTGTTCTAGCTGCAAAGTTGCCATTGGGTACAGCAAACTTTGTCACATTTCCTCAGTCTTTTGGCTGTCCACTATGGCAATTTCCCCTCCCTCATGTTCATGATCTAAACAGCGGGAGGTTGATGTTATGAGGTGGGCATGGAAATTCCTAGCTGAGGAACATGAATGGACAGTCGGTTGGTTGGCCATGTAAAGGACAGACTGGTCTGCATGTTTGAGGCTGAAAATCATTGTCACAGAAACTCTGGGATGACCTTCTGAGTGGTTAGTGGGCTGTCTGCTGCCCCCCTTTCTCACCCTTTTTCTTTCTACAATATCCCGTCCTTCCGGGGGCTTACGGAAAATACTCGTTGGAGGCACACATGCTTTGTGGTTTTTCCAGGGTCTCCTTATACACCAGTTACAACAAGAAGACAATAACTAGCCAACATTGCTGCAATTCAGGAAAGCTCAATCACACTGCGACATTTCTTCACAAATGAACTTGAAGTATCAACTAAGATCAGAACCATCTAGAGAAGAACCAGCTTTGCTAGAGAAGAACCGTAGGCCAACTCTTTGTATACCAGTTACAACAAGAAGACAATAACTACCCAACATTGCTGCATTTCAGGAAATTTCAATCACACTGCAACGTTTCTTCACAAATGATCTTGAAGTATCAACTAAGTACCTTTTGTTAGCGAAGAATCAGCCAACGTTCTTGTTGTAAACATTCGAGATTAGGCACTGTAGCGACGTGCCTTCAAACAGGAAGAATGTAGCCAACAAAGTGCCTTCCCAGGCGAGATGTAGCTGGACGCAATGACTTGTTAGCAAGCCAGGTCGGTGCCGTTTGCATATAAACATTACATTAACGGCTGCTATGTACCGGCTCTCCGGGCGCTCTGATGCCATCTGATCCACCTTCGGACCTTTACGATCTTACGACTCTGCAACCATGTCGAACACCGACGCTTTTCATCTTTTTTTAACACGGTGTGGAATTTCAGAGCGTCGTCCTCCTACGCCGTTCTAGGAGAGATCTTCGACAGCGATGTTTGGAATGATAACGGAATGTCTGGTATTGAATTTGAAATGAACCTTATGACCAAGGTGGAACTCATGTAGACCTATCGTTTGTAGATTTAAACTGGATATGTTTGATTGATGTTTACTACATCATGGAAAGGTTTTAGAGGCCTGCTGCAGAAGAAATTCAAGGATAGCTAAAATGCATAAAAGAAAATGTTTCATTTTTCATAGTATGGCTTTGAAATCGATGAAATAAAAGCATCGCCAGAAAATTTAACGTTAATTCGAATTTTCACATCAATCAGACATTTTTTATTTATTCCTCTATTATTTTTTTTTCAATGATTTCCATCACATCAAGAATTTATAAGTTAATTCTTTGAACAGTATATTAACTATTGCATTCTCCAAACTTGAAGGTATACTACAATCTAGGTCTCTTTCATTGTGTAGTGTAGTCATACTGTTGGTAGTTTTAATACCGTAGTTTAAGGAAAGTAAATATAAATTTTCTGACTAACATATTTTAATCCCTTCCCAAATATTTTCAAAGTGTATGTTAAACTCATCAAGAGCATCGGCAATCTACTTTCTCACTTACAGATTAATTCATGAGTGAGAAATAGACATGACACACAATTGGTTGACAAACTTTATTTGAAAGTATACAGAGTGCTTGGGGAATCAAAAGTGATTACTTTGGAATGTGTGAAGTAAAATTACTAAATTATATTCAGTTTATTCGAGGGTTATAAGAAATTCGGTCAGTGTGGGGGATGCACAGGTAATAATAATACTTTATTGTCATTTTTTAATACAAAGTAAGTTGGATACCGCACAGTGGGATAGCAAGTTGGTTATAGGGTAGAAAGGGAATTAGTTATTTGCCCATGGGAGATGTACGAGTATACAAACAATAGTGGTAATAGCAAGTTGGTTTTTGGATGAAAAGTAATTATTAAGGTTCGTGTTTTAGGGATGAACTACAAACAATGGTAAAATAGTGAGTTAGGTTTAGGGTGATAACGGGAATTATTTATTGCTCTTATTTGGGGATATGAACGAGAAGGCAAACAATGGTGCGATAAAAAGTTTGTCATTGGGTGGAAAGGAAATTAGTAGGCCTACTCGTATTTATGGGATACACGAGTATAAAAAAAATTGTAGAATTGTAAGTTGTTTATGAGGTTAAGTGGGAATTCTGATTTCTTGTTTTGGGGTTGGGATGCAAGAGTATACTAACAATTGTCATAGTGAGTTGGTTGTGGGGTAAAAAAACGATTTGGGGTAGTTTTAGAAGGATTCACAAGCAAACACAATGGAAAGATTGGGAGCTAGTTATGAGGTAAAGTAAAAATTAGGGTTCTTTGTTTGTGGGTGGGGGAGGGGGGGGGGGGGTTGAACGAGTATTGAATACCATTGTTGAATACCAAAAGTGTTATGAGGTCAAAAGGGATTGAACAGCTCGTGTTTGGGGGGATGAACGAGAATACAAACGATGGGGGGATAAAAATGGTTATTGTGAATAAAATGATTTAGGGTTCGATTTTAGAGGATGCAAGAATGTACAAATAAGGGTTATGGTAAGAAGTTTATGGAGTAAAAATTATATTAGTTCTATTTTCATGAATATGCACGAGTAGGCCTATACAAAACAGCAATGGGATAATAAGTAAGCTATAGGGTAAAAAATGGATTTAGGGCTAGTGTTTTGGGGATGCACAAACACACAATAATGGTGAAAATTATAGTTTGTTGGTTAATTTTACCAATATAAAATAGAATTATTACGTGGATGATGCAGGATTACACAAACAATAGTCAGATTGTGATGAAATTTGGTATGAAAGTGTAAGACCAGGTCTATTTTCATGAGTTCGCGAACCAGCATTGTCGGGTTATGGGAACATGGTTTTATGGGTTTCAAGGGGCCAAAAATGGGTTTTTGGCATTTTTCGACCTTAATTTTTTAAATTCATCAATTTTAACTGAAACCATTTAAAAGAGCTCAAAAACAAACAATTTAGTATTTTGAATTTTTATCTTAGCATAACTGGTTACGGGGAAAATCCAAAAATGGTTTTCCACGTTATTCTTACGGGAAATCAAGAAAATCCTATATCTTGCTTATTTATTGACATAACTTAATCAAATTTGGTATGTACATTATCTAGATAAGGCTTAACTTATACTTGCTTACAAAACCCATATGGCGGCAAACCTACATACTCACCCCATGGGGTTTATGGGGAAAATAAAAATTGCCAGAGCTTGATACAATTTTGTGTTTACATTTACCAATTGTTTAACCAAGACTAACAACACCCAATCGCAGCAAACCTACATACTCGATCTTATGGTGTTTTTATGGGGAAAGTAAATAATCTGTAATTCCATTGGAAATTCGCTGAGTACGCAGATCTGCTGCGACGGGGGTATTCTAAGATGTACAACTAGTATACAGATAATGGTAGGATTTTAAAACTAATAGTAAGGTGGTTAGGGGGTAGGGGGGAATAAAGTGGGATTTGGGGTTCTCTTGGGGGGTGCGCGAGGTTTGGGGCACACCGGCGGCTGCGGCTGTTGCGGCTACGGCTGGGGGGATATTTATTCTGGCTGCGCCGCGGCTGAGCGATCGGCGCAGCTAAATAGCCAATTAACCCGACGCGATGGATGCAAATGAGACCGGTCCAAGCGGCTGATTTACTTTGGAAAATCGCGACCATATTTATGCCCTCGGTACTTGCATTCCCCCTGGACACTTTTGATTTAAATTTCCTACCCGTGATAAACTTTGGCCATGCTTAATGTTGTTGTCCCGGTAATGTCCCTTGCAGCACGCGCAGCCCCACTCCCGGCGAGCGGGCTCACAAATGTTAATGAATCACTTTCATTATTTATTTTTTAAATGCTTTTTTCTTTTTACGCCAGTGGTATTTTCTAACGTTTTGACGGGGAACGGTCCAAACCCCAGTCTTGTTACTAACTAACAACGACCAGTTGTTAGAAAGCAACATTAATTAATACCCCAATGACAAATGGCAACTGGGTCCGGAACTGATCCTTTAAAAAGCTACTAACTTTCCTTAGGATCGAACCGGCAACCTTTGGATTCAAAGGCGAACACTATAACCACTCAGCTACCCAGCCAGGTAATTCGTATTTTTCCTACCACTGCATGGAAATAATTGCATTGCCACACCTGTAACCCCTATGCAAAACAGTTCATTTCCGGTTTCCGTTTCTTTCCCGCTCTAGAGCGGCAATGATTCTTTACCGCACGCTAGATCAAACAGCAATTTAATCAGCTGTTATTACAAACCATGCTACAGCTGTTATTCATTGATGTCGTTTAGTAATTGCTTCTTTTTTAGTTTGAGGTTATGTTTGATAGTTTAAATTATGTTCCAAAAGAAACAAATAAAAAATAATCTAAATGACATTTTGTATACAATAAAACATGTAATATGTAACAATTGTGTTGGTAGGAAAAATCTTGTGTGTATTACGAGCGCAAATAGTCATTGCCGCTCTTGAATTGTTTGGCCATCTACAATTCTCGAGTGGCAATGACGTACTTTACGCTCTTATTACACAAATAGCTATTTCTCATTCTTTCTAGTGTAGACACAAATCTTTGGTGTTTCCTAGACTAATTTTGTTAGTTAGTCATGATTGCAAAAGAGCTCAAGCTATACTTGGATTTTTTATGTTCGTTTTTAGGGATATTCGTTCTTTTCCGGTTTATTTTCCAAAGCAGGTATTGAATAAAAAAATACACTACATCTTCTGAATAAACTTAGTTCATTGTAGCTTGTCACTGATCCACAATCGTAAGACGAGTTAAGCTTGATTATGACACGACGATCTCATATAAAGCATCTATACATATTCAATACACAAAAGGTTTCTTTTTGCACAAGGAACTCCTTCTACAGTTTTTAACAGATTTTAATGGTTTTTTTCTGTGTCATTGGATAGAGCTCGGCTGGAAGTTGTTTTTAAAGTAAAGTGGTCCATCCAAACGGAAAAGAACTGCAAGCCCTTAAATTTTGTTCTTTTTTCATTTGATTGACATTGCTAAGGAATTAATTTATTTTTAAGTTAAACAACTGTAAAGAATAAACCCAGTATACCAGCGCGAGGATCCATCTATTCATAACAAAGAGATTATGTTAAACCTTGGAGGATAGGCTACAACGGTTAACGATCTGTATGTAAGCAAAACTAATGAGAAGCAAAACTGAGAGAGCATTTCACAAGACGTAAAATACTGGTAGTGATCTCAATTTAAAGGTTTAGGCTCCAAGGACACATAGCGACATGTCAAAAAATTTGAAAGGAAACGAGGAGTACAGTAAAAAGTTCTTCAAAGCATGCGAGGATTAAAAAAAAACGTCTGTTTTGTTTACATTAAAACATTAATTTGTTTGGTTTGGATTTGAAAATCAGAGAAAGATTATGTAAATGAGTGAAAAGATCAATTAATAATTATAATATTCTGACGTTGCTATATTGAATTTAGAGACACAGTTTATTTTATAAACCAAAATCAAGGCTCGGTTAACCTGGTACTTAATAATAATAACCGATGCTGTATTTGGTAGAGAATTTGTTAAGCTGTATTTACTTTCCAGGCAACTAACTTGGAGAAGAAACTTAGATAGCCAAGATTTTAGGGTTCTGAGCTCTAAATGCACCTTCACGTTAATGCCTTTTGATTTTAAGCAGTAACAGAACTGTAAAACACCTCCTGTGTCAGCACTGCGTATAAACTACAGCGAAATCCCAATTTATGATATCGTAGATCTTTAGTTTTCCCGTAAGTATCATGGGACAGCAGTAAGTAAGCAGTGAAGGACAGCATCTCACAGAATCAGAATTCCGCAAACAAAAAAAGGATCCTTCCGTTGGAATACCAACGAAGTTCAGTGCTTTTTAGATATTGAAGTCCATTGCGCCCACGAAACAATAACTATCATTTTTACTACTCCTTTTTTCAGATTTAGCCTTTGTTTACAGTTTACTATTTGATATTCGCCTTTTAAACGAATATAAGATTATAAGTCTACGTTTCTATAGCAACTTACCTCATCTTAAACATAACTTGATAAAATGCCATAAATTTTTTTTCAGATTTATATAATATCTGAAATAAATATCTTTTAAAATAAATTACATATCTTAATGTTTCTCTTATAAATATTACGGCGGCGTTGAGCATGCAGTGATGGGCCGTCCCACGATGATTTTTACTGCATAAAAACCACCTCCTTACGCGGTGGCACCGTTTAATTGACAAGCCCGTGCAGGAAGGCCGTCGGTGCACCGCCCTCCTGAGTAGCCGATCAGCCGCACGGCCGCCTCAAGTGAGGAAGGCCGCGTGGCGGAGGAGGGGCGGCGCGCGGGAGGAATTATTGTTTGATCTCGGCGTCGGTTAATTGGTGGGAGTAGCGGCTACGGCGGCGGCGGGTCACATCAGCGGAATTAGGCGGGGGAGTGACCTCTGACCTTCGGGAGCTGCCCCCGTCACGACGGCGATCTTCCAATCGACACCACCTCACTACCGCCACTACTACTACCGCTCTACTCCATTACCACTGCCCCCGTCACGACGGCGATCTTCCAATCGACACCACCTCACTACCGCCACTACTACTACCGCTCTACTCCATTACCACTGCCCCCGTCACGACGGCGATCTTCCAATCGACACCACCTCACTACCGCCACAACTACTACCGCTCTACTCCATTACCACTGCCCCCGTCACGACGGCGATCTTCCAATCGACACCACCTCACTACCGTCACTACCACTACCGCCACTACCACTACCGCTCTACACCACTACCGCTGCCCCCGTCACGACGGTGATTTTCCAATCGACACCACCTCACTACCGCCACTACCACTACCGCCACTACCACTACCGCTCTACTCCACTACCGCCGCCCCCGTCACGACGGCGATCTTCCAATCGACACCACCTCACTACCGCCACTACCACTACCGCCACTACCACTACCGCCACTACCACTACCGCTCTACACCACTACCGCTCTACACCACTACCGATGCCCCCGTCACGACGGTGATTTTCCAATCGACACCACCTCACTACCGCCCCTACCACTACCGCCACTACCACTACCGCTCTACTCCACTACCGCCGCCCCCGTCACGACGGCGATCTTCCAATCGACACCACCTCACTACCGCCACTACCACTACCGCCACTACCAATACCGCTCTACTCCACTACCGCTGCCCCCGTCACGACGGCGATCTTCCAATCGACACCACCTCACTACCGCCACAACCACTACCGCTCTACTCCACTACCACTGCCCCCGTCACGACGGAGATCTTTCAATCGACACCACCTCACTACCGCCACTACCACTACCGCCACTACCACTACCGCTCTACTCCACTACCGCTGCCCCCGTCACGACGGCGATCTTCCAATCGACGCCATCTCACTACCTCCACTACCACTACCGCTCTACTCCACTACCACTGCCCCCGTCACGACGGAGATCTTTCAATCGACACCACCTCACTACCGCCACTACTACTACCGCTCTACTCCATTACCACTGCCCCCGTCACGACGGCGATCTTCCAATCGACACCACCTCACTACCGCCACAACAACTACCGCTCTACTCCATTACCACTGCCCCCGTCACGACGGCGATCTTCCAATCGACACCACCTCACTACCGCCATAACTACTACCGCTCTACTCCATTACCACTGCCCCCGTCACGACGGCGATCTTCCAATCGACACCACCTCACTACCGCCACTACTACTACCGCTCTACTCCATTACCACTGCCCCCGTCACGACGGCGATCTTCCAATCGACACCACCTCACTACCGCCACTACTACTACCGCTCTACTCCATTACCACTGCCCCCGTCACGACGGCGATCTTCCAATCGACACCACCTCACTACCGCCACAACTACTACCGCTCTACTCCATTACCACTGCCCCCGTCACGACGGCGATCTTCCAATCGACACCACCTCACTACCGTCACTACCACTACCCGCCACTACCACTACCGCTCTACACCACTACCGCTGCCCCCGTC
Source organism: Neoaliturus tenellus (assembly GCA_030545055.2). NCBI lineage: Eukaryota > Metazoa > Arthropoda > Insecta > Hemiptera > Cicadellidae > Neoaliturus > Neoaliturus tenellus. The sequence goes on from CM061533.1 coordinate 34,408,755, forward strand.
ACGACGGTGATTTTCCAATCGACACCACCTCACTACCGCCACTACCACTACCGCCACTACCACTACCGCTCTACTCCACTACCGCCGCCCCCGTCACGACGGCGATCTTCCAATCGACACCACCTCACTACCGCCACTACCACTACCGCCACTACCACTACCGCCACTACCACTACCGCTCTACACCACTACCGCTCTACACCACTACCGATGCCCCCGTCACGACGGTGATTTTCCAATCGACACCACCTCACTACCGCCCCTACCACTACCGCCACTACCACTACCGCTCTACTCCACTACCGCCGCCCCCGTCACGACGGCGATCTTCCAATCGACACCACCTCACTACCGCCACTACCACTACCGCCACTACCACTACCGCCACTACCAATACCGCTCTACTCCACTACCGCTGCCCCCGTCACGACGGCGATCTTCCAATCGACACCACCTCACTACCGCCACAACCACTACCGCTCTACTCCACTACCACTGCCCCCGTCACGACGGAGATCTTTCAATCGACACCACCTCACTACCGCCACTACCACTACCGCCACTACCACTACCGCTCTACTCCACTACCGCTGCCCCCGTCACGACGGCGATCTTCCAATCGACGCCATCTCACTACCTCCACTACCACTACCGCTCTACTCCACTACCACTGCCCCCGTCACGACGGAGATCTTTCAATCGACACCACCTCACTACCGCCACTACTACTACCGCTCTACTCCATTACCACTGCCCCCGTCACGACGGCGATCTTCCAATCGACACCACCTCACTACCGCCACAACAACTACCGCTCTACTCCATTACCACTGCCCCCGTCACGACGGCGATCTTCCAATCGACACCACCTCACTACCGCCATAACTACTACCGCTCTACTCCATTACCACTGCCCCCGTCACGACGGCGATCTTCCAATCGACACCACCTCACTACCGCCACAACTACTACCGCTCTACTCCATTACCACTGCCCCCGTCACGACGGCGATCTTCCAATCGACACCACCTCACTACCGCCACTACTACTACCGCTCTACTCCATTACCACTGCCCCCGTCACGACGGCGATCTTCCAATCGACACCACCTCACTACCGCCACAACTACTACCGCTCCACTCCATTACCACTGCCCCCGTCACGACGGCGATCTTCCAATCGACACCACCTCACTACCGTCACTACCACTACCGCTCTACACCACTACCGCTGCCCCCGTCACGACGGCGATCTTCCAATCGATGCCATCTCACTACCTCCACTACCACTACCGCTCTACTCCACTACCACTGCTCCCGTCACGACGGAGATCTTTCAATCGACACCACCTCACTACCGCCACTACCACTACCGCTCTACTCCACTACCGCTGCCCCCGTCACGACGGCGATCTTCCAATCGACACCACCTCACTACCGCCACTACCACTACCGCCACTACCACTACCGCTCTACTCCACTACCACTGCCCCCGTCACGACGGCGATCTTCCAATCGACACCACCTCACTACCGCCATTACCACTACCGCTCTACTCCACTACCGCTGCCTCCGTCACGACGGTGATCTTCCAATCGACACCACCTCACTACCGCCACTACCACTACCGCTCTACTCCACTACCGCCGCCCCCGTCACGACGGCGACCTTCCAATCGACACCACCTCACTACCGTCACTACCACTACCGCCACTACCACTACCGCTCTACACCACTACCGCTGCCCCCGTCACGACGGTGATTTTCCAATCGACACCACCTCACTACCGCCACTACCACTACCGCCACTACCACTACCGCTCTACTCCACTACCGCCGCCCCCGTCACGACGGCGATCTTCCAATCGACACCACCTCACTACCGCCACTACCACTACCGCCACTACCACTACCGCCACTACCACTACCGCTCTACACCACTACCGCTCTACACCACTACCGATGCCCCCGTCACGACGGTGATTTTCCAATCGACACCACCTCACTACCGCCCCTACCACTACCGCCACTACCACTACCGCTCTACTCCACTACCGCCGCCCCCGTCACGACGGCGATCTTCCAATCGACACCACCTCACTACCGCCACTACCACTACCGCCACTACCACTACCGCCACTACCAATACCGCTCTACTCCACTACCGCTGCCCCCGTCACGACGGCGATCTTCCAATCGACACCACCTCACTACCGCCACAACCACTACCGCTCTACTCCACTACCACTGCCCCCGTCACGACGGAGATCTTTCAATCGACACCACCTCACTACCGCCACTACCACTACCGCCACTACCACTACCGCTCTACTCCACTACCGCTGCCCCCGTCACGACGGCGATCTTCCAATCGACGCCATCTCACTACCTCCACTACCACTACCGCTCTACTCCACTACCACTGCCCCCGTCACGACGGAGATCTTTCAATCGACACCACCTCACTACCGCCACTACTACTACCGCTCTACTCCATTACCACTGCCCCCGTCACGACGGCGATCTTCCAATCGACACCACCTCACTACCGCCACAACTACTACCGCTCTACTCCATTACCACTGCCCCCGTCACGACGGCGATCTTCCAATCGACACCACCTCACTACCGCCATAACTACTACCGCTCTACTCCATTACCACTGCCCCCGTCACGACGGCGATCTTCCAATCGACACCACCTCACTACCGCCACAACTACTACCGCTCTACTCCATTACCACTGCCCCCGTCACGACGGCGATCTTCCAATCGACACCACCTCACTACCGCCACTACTACTACCGCTCTACTCCATTACCACTGCCCCCGTCACGACGGCGATCTTCCAATCGACACCACCTCACTACCGCCACAACTACTACCGCTCCACTCCATTACCACTGCCCCCGTCACGACGGCGATCTTCCAATCGACACCACCTCACTACCGTCACTACCACTACCGCTACTACCACTACCGCTCTACACCACTACCGCTCTACACCACTACCGCTGCCCCCGTCACGACGGCGATCTTCCAATCGATGCCATCTCACTACCTCCACTACCACTACCGCTCTACTCCACTACCACTGCTCCCGTCACGACGGAGATCTTTCAATCGACACCACCTCACTACCGCCACTACCACTACCGCTCTACTCCACTACCACTGCCCCCGTCACGACGGCGATCTTCCAATCGACACCACCTCACTACCGCCATTACCACTACCGCTCTACTCCACTACCGCTGCCTCCGTCACGACGGTGATCTTCCAATCGACACCACCTCACTACCGCCACTACCACTACCGCTCTACTCCACTACCGCCGCCCCCGTCACGACGGCGACCTTCCAATCGACACCACCTCACTACCGCCACTACCACTACCGCCACTACCACTACCGCTGCCCCCGTCATGACGGTGATCTTCCAATCGACACCACCTTACTACCGCTACTACCACTACCGCTCTACTCCACTACCGCTGCCCCCGTCACGACGGCGATCTTCCAATCGACACCACCTCACTACCGCCACTACCACTACCACTCTACTCCACTACCGCTGCCCCCGTCACGACGGCCATCTTCCAATCGACACCACCTCACTACCGCCACTACCACTACCGCTCTACTCCACTACCGCTGCCCCCGTCACGACGGCGATCTTCCAATCGACACCACGTCACTACCGCCACTACCACTACCGCTCTACTCCACTACTGCTGCCCCCGTCACGACGGTGATCTTCCAATCGACACCACCTCACTACCGCCATTACCACTACCGCTCTACTCCACTACCGCTGCCTCCGTCACGACGGCGATCTTCCAATCGACACCACCTCACTACCGCCACTACCACTACCGCCACTACCACTACCGCTCTACTCCACTACCGCCGCCCCCGTCACGACGGCGATCTTCCAATCGACACCACCTCACTACCGCCACTACTACTACCGCCACTACCACTACCGCTCTACTCCACTACCGCCGCCCCCGTCTTGACGGCGATCTTCCAATCGACACCACCTCACTACCGCCACTACCACTACCGCTCTACTCCACTACCGCTGCCCCCGTCACGACGGTGATCTTCCAATCGACACCACCTCACTACCGCCACTACCACTACCGCTCTACTCCACTACCGCTGCCTCCGTCACGACGGCGATCTTCCAATCGACACCACCTCACTACCGCCACTACCACTACCGCCACTACCACTACCGCTCTACTCCACTACCGCTGCCCCGTCACGACTGTGATCTTCCAATCGACACCACCTCACTACCGCCACTACCACTACCGCTCTACTCCACTACCGCCGCCCCCGTCACGACGGCGATCTTCTAATCGACACCACCTCACTACCGCCACTACCACTACCGCTCTACTCCACTACCGCTGCCCCCGTCACGACGGTGATTTTCCAATCGACACCACCTCACTACCGCCACTACCACTACCGCTCTATTCGACTACCGCTGCCCCCGTCACGACGGCGATCTTCCAATCGACACCACCTCACTACCGCCACTACCACTACCGCTCTACTCCACTACTGCTGCCCCCGTCACGACGGCGATCTTCCAATCGACACCACCTCACTACCGCCACTACCACTACCGCTCTACTCCACTACCGCTGCCCCCGTCACGACGGCGATCTTCCTATGGACACCACCTCACTACCGCCACTACCACTACCGCTCTACTCCACTACCGCTGCCCCGGTCACGACGGCGATCTTCCAATCGACACCACCTCACTACCGCCACTTCCACTACCGCTCTACTCTACTACCGCCGCCCCCGTCACGACGGCGATCTTCCAATCGACACCACCTCACTACCGCCACTACCACTACCGCTCTACTCCACTACCGCCGCCCCCGTCACGACGGCGATCTTCCAATCGACACCACCTCACTACCGCCACTACCACTACCGCTCTACTCCACTACCCTCGCCCCCGTCACGACGGTGATCTTCCAATCGACACCACCCCTACCGCCACTACCACTACCGCTCTACTCCACTACCGCTGCCCCCGTCACGACGGCGATCTTCCAATCGACACCACCTCACTACCGCCACTACCACTGCCGCTCTACTCCACTACCGCTGCCCCGTCACGACGGCGATCTTCCAATCGACACCACCTCACTACCGCCACTACCACTGCCGCTCTACTCCACTACCGCTGCCCCGTCACGACGGCGATCTTCCAATCGACACCACCTCACTACCGCCACTACCACTACCGCTCTACTCCACTACCGCTGCCCCCGTCACGACGGCGATCTTCCAATCGACACCACGTCACTACCGCCACTACCACTACCGCTCTACTTCACTACCGCTGCCCCCGTCACGACGGCGATCTTCCAATCGACACCACGTCACTACCGCCACTACCACTACCGCTCTACTTCACTACCGCTGCCCCCGTCACGACGGCGATCTTCCAATCGACACCACGTCACTACCGCCACTACCACTACCGCTCTACTTCACTACCGCTGCCCCCGTCACGACGGCGATCTTCCAATCGACACCACCTCACTACCACTACCGCTCTACTCTATTACCGACATTAGTCGATACCTTGTAGTTTACAATACATTTTACAATATGTCATTAGAAGAATGTCTCTCTTTACCCTTGACGTTCCACCAAGTCCAATCCACATACACGTCGCCACCATGTCGCAGCCCCGGACGGCGGCCGTTGTCCCCAGTTTTATGCAAGCCGTGATTTACGTCGCTGTTTAACCGCCGCACAATCCCCGTGTCTATCGCGACCCGGCCGCATAAACCTCCTCTATTGTTGCTATGTAAATCGCCCCCGGTCCAACACAAACGCGGTTTACGATCGCGTAATCATAGTTTTAAAATCGAAATCCACATATCATGCGTTACGACTGCCGCATTTACGAGCGCAAGTAACATAATCACCGCGGTAATCACTGGTAAACTTTTACGACGGGAACATTCCGGACGCGTCGCGTCAAGAGCGTCGCGATAACGCCGCGTCAACGCAACGCGAGTGCATCGCTTTGTGTTTTACACGCGGTTTTATTGCATAACCCCATAAAATCGGTGTAGTAAGAGACAGGTTCGTTGACTCGGACCGGCTTCCCAGAGCTGATCCTATCTGGACGACTGATTCCATTCAGACTCGGGCCTTCCTGTGCGTCCTCGCCTTCCACGGGGAGGGGGGGCTCTGATACAGGGTGTCCCGCGACTAGTAATCAGATTCGGGTCGAAACAAGTAGAATAGGGAATATAAGGTGGGAAGGTCTGTGGTTAAAGCGCAGAAATTGGGTGTTCTTGCAAACTTTTAAAAGTTGACTCGCGAAATGTGTGTTTTCGTTAAGAAAAACACCCTATAATTGGTCAATTGGCTATAGACAAATTTTTGCTAAAGTGTTTTTGGATAGAAATTTTAAATTTGTCACATTTTTGTCAAATGTGTCACACCCATGGCAGCATACCTGCATACTCTTTCCCTATATTTATCATAGGAAAATAGACATTTATTTCCCGATTTATGAGCACGTAATGAAATTTTGTTTACAGGCCCATCTGGTCAAAATTATTATTACTAATTTGGAAATTCGCTAAGTATACAGGTCTGTGTGAGGGTGGTATTTCTATTTATTAGCCTAATAGTGAAAGATATGTCCAAATATTTCATGTTGTAGCTACGAGTATTAAGTTTTTGTCGTCTCACAACATAAATAATATTGTGAAGTTAAGAAATTAGGATTTTCTTATTCCAAAAGCCTAGGATGCCTCATAAGCCAGTCATCAATTCATCTCCCCAAGTCATCCTTATTGCGACTGAGTTGCCTTGAATTAGAAGACTCTCGTCGCAAAGTACCTCCCATAAAGCGGTAAGGTCGGCTGAGAACTATAAGGCTTTATAAGGGAAACATAAGGAAGGCTATAAGGGTTATTCAAGGAGAATAATGTTAGAGCGGTTCTTTTGTAGAGAGTACTGATCAGTGAGGACGCTACAACAGACAACTCTTTGGTGATACAAAGGTTTTTATCACCTTTTAACACACATCAATTACCAATATATTGTCAAAAAATAATCATCCTGTCTTTGCCTTTGCTGAAATGTAATAAATTATTTATTGCCTTTACAGAATTGCATTCAAGAAGTTTTGTTAAACCTTCCAATGTAGGCCTAATTAAGTAAATTTGAAATAAATGCCAAATACTTATAAATGATGCAGCAAAATGCTTTATAGTAAATATAAAAAAAAAACTCTTTTACAACATTAAATGTATGATTTTTACCCTTTGTGCTCACTTACACAGTATAGTCTAGTAAAAATGTTGACCAACCCGGAAGTAATTGCAAACTTAATGGCTTTGATCTATTCTTATACCTAATTCCAAGATATTATATAATTAAGTGTTTTTAGGCCTAATTAATTATATTTTGTGTAGTACCGTACACATAAGATCATATTTTTCCATTCACATAATTTTGAAATACTTAGTAATAATACTTTCGCTTTAATTGGTATGTTAAATGGGTATACACAACAAAATTTAACGAATCCTTCTCCTCAGCCTGAATCGTCACAAAGATCTGGCTTTGCCTATAAGGCTTTTGACCAACCAAGGTCATTCGTTGACAAAATCAACAGCTATTATTTTTTAAATGCTAAACAACCACGTAAGTAACAATTACCCAAGATATCTTCGAGTTACACAGCTAATTTACATATTCAATTAATATAAACACATAATACCCCGTAATGTTACTTTATATCTCGTAATTAAGTAATAATGCTGAGTCAAATAATTAGTCAGTTGGTTTTACGCGTTATCTGAGCGGATGTGTAGTTGGTCATGGGAGGTATAATGGCTCCAGTTGTTACTCTTGATTCTCCCACGATAACAAAGGGCCTCGTAGAGACAATAGTGGGGCAGTTCGGTTGCTTTTTCACCTTGGCTCCAATAACACTTGGGAAATGCTTTGGTATGAACATCAAGCGTCAAGCGTACAAATCAACGATTCGACTTTCAGCGTTTATGTTCTTTAGTTCGTAATTAGTCCTAGCTTCAAGCGAACCATCAAAGAAATCTCAACAATGAAATTTAATACATATACTCAGGACTGCGGAGAGCAAATGAACAAAAGAAGGGCTGTTTCATTCCTTTGATGTTGGAAAATGCCGCTTTTGAGTCAGGCCGGTGACGTAATCAATCTGATGTCCCTAAGAATAACATGTACCAGCTGATCAGGCTAGTGACGTTTTGGTTACTAATTTTTACATCGTTTTACCCTCTAATGAAACAGCCCTTGTCTATTAAATTACCAGTTTTCCCCAGTCCTGACATATAGCCTATAACTAGTACTGTAATTTGTTTGAGTTTGTCACGGTAAAAGACCCTTGACTTTTCAAGTACAGATTTTTTTCGATATTTCTTCGTAAGTCTTTGATATTTTTAAATAAGGTCTAACCAAACCCGGTGAGTTTATTTGCAGTATGAAACAATGTACTTTCTCGAAACTTTATATTGTTATAAAATTACATTAAACTATTAAAAACATGATTAATAGTCAACTTATACATTTTTATCCTTGTAGTGGGTATACTGGTCTAGCGCGTCGATGACAAGGTTTTTTTTATTGTAAAACACGATTTTGCCTACTTCGAATAAACCTTTAAATTTATTCTGAAATAGTTCTAAAATACTAATTGCTAAAACACATATTTCACACACGTTGCTCTTTTGGCAGGTAATGAACCAGGGTGACTAAGTTAACTAAGTTAAATAACATTATTTCGTTTTCAAGAAAAAAAATATCTATTTGTATGAAGACGCAAATTTACATTTTGGGACAAGAAAACACACCTTTGTGATGTGAATATTCAGACCAAAGACTTTCTCGCAGCAAGATCAATGTTATGTTCTTTGAGGTTCTGCCCTCTGCATCCAAGTGTTTGGGTGTGCAAGGAAAATGGGTTTTCTTCACTCAATTAAAGTAGAGTTACATCATATTTCTCTGAGGTTTTTCCTATACGATTTGTCCGTTTGCATTATTCTATTTCTAAAACACTTCAAATTACTCTATAACCATTCAAAACTATGTAATCGTGTGCCCGTTTCACAGCGAGCGTCCACCACCACCACCGTCGCAGCTGTCGGTCCATTCTGGTTCCAAGTGCATCGCCCTCATGCACGAAGCTTCCCACAATAACAGCTTGTCCGGTGCGATTTTTTCTCCCGTTTTACCCTTTACAGTTTTTCTCGTCCGCCGAGGTGCCCGGGCCCGGCATTGTTTGCTAATTACTACCCAGAAATCAAGCGGTGTACTCTTTCTGTCTGGCGGAGATTTGTGGGCCTGCGGGCCGCAAAACATTGTAATTGCGGCCGCGGTGCAGTGCCAATACGGAATCGCTAAGTACCGGGATCCTGGCATTCCGCAGACCTTACCAGGGTGAGTTTTTCGGCGGTGCATTGTACTTGCTCGGTGCTCGGCAGGACCGCATTCCCGGTTGAGATGTTTCTTATTACCGGGACCGTCTGTGTCCGCCCCGAATCTCTTTTGTCTCGGTGTCCGTCTGCTCACCTCGACCTCGCCATGGGTAAGTCGGCCGTCTCCATCACTCCCCGTCCTCGCTCACATCCTGCTTTGTCTGGTTCTCCCCGTTGAAATATGCACCAGAGGCCTTTCACATCGATTACTGCGTTTGAAAAGCTTTTTAGCAAAAGGTGTTTCTAAACTCTTCGAAGTGTGACAATTTCGAACAAGTTTGAAAAGCGAGATGCCTAAATTGCGCCTTCATTTGATAGACCGAGATACTAATTACATTTAAAGTCCAATCAACAATTTGTTCGTATATAGAAACAAGTTTTTAGACTGATTGGGGAGCTGGTAGCCACCTTTTGCAGGTGCAAGAGCCAAATTTTGTGATCGTATAATCTTATTGGGCTAATCTAATCTTTTGTTATGACTCGTCAATAGAAAAAGACGACGAAAACACATACACACACAAACACTCGACACAAGTTATCCCGGAATCATACAACGGTACAGTTGAATCTGGTAAGAAAAATACATCTGAAGCAGATGTTTCTAAAAGAATAGGCCTATACTGTACAAGCGAAAACGGAATACTATGTAAAATAAAAAATACACACAAAACTTTCGGAGAAACAGTGATTCTACTTCTAGTACTCTCATAAACTGCATTTGACGATGCACTAAATAAATACAGTTTACAATTAAAATAAGTAATCCGTAGATGTGTGAAATTAAAAATGCAAGTTGTGTAGATAGATCTGTAGATTTAACCGAGTCAAGTTATAAATGTAAAACACGAAAATGTTGCAATTTTGTTTTCATAAGATTCGATTCTACTTAAAGTTTTTTAAGTACCATTAAATTGTTATAAAATAATTTAAGCAATCAATTGATTTTGAAATTGCAGAATTTGAAACCCACAAATCTTGTGTTGACATTAGAATTGCTCTTTCAGTTACTCTACGCTTTGTTCCTCCTTGCCATCCTCGTGCAAAAATCCGAAGAATTGCAAGCTCGCCGGCAATCTCATTGTCTAATTAGTCTCCCTTCCTATCCATCTATTCGGAACTCTGGAATATCCGGAGTCCAGCGGCTAGAGACACTGACTCTAATGGCTCCGACTGTGTGATTATAATTAATCGCGTAATAACTCTAGAGGACACTTCGTCCGCGTGCTTGTTCCCAAGATGGAATCGGTGCAGCGACCTTGCCTGCTTGATGAATCATCCTTCTGCGCCTCTGCTAAATGCGGTCGGATGCATTAAAGTTTGCCTCCGATTCTCAATTTGTCCCTTTGAAAACCACTTGGTTTCATTAATAGCATTTTGTAAGTCTTTTTTGAAGGAGAAAAATCGAGTTGGTGAAAATTTATTCATACATTGAGGAAGTCCCTCATCAAGTCCACGATTTAAAAATTGATGAAAGGAACCCCAAGTTTTGAAATAAAATCGAGACTTATTATAGGTTGCGTACCTCGTCTTACAGTCCAATGATATCGTCAACAAGACATGTTTCGCCGTTAAAACGGCATCTTCAGGTGTTTTGAAACAAAAATTTTTTCATCTAGAAAGAGTCTTCAAACCATTAAAATTGACGAACAGAGCACAAACACAACGAATAAGTAACACAAACACGAAACAGTTACATTACGGGTAGGCCAACCACACACGCACATCGCACCACGACCGGGATAGAGAGCAGACCTGTTTAATGATTTGACGACTCCTTCTGAATGAAAATTTTTTATTTTAAACACCTGAAGATGCCGTTTTAACGGCGAAACATGTCGTGTTGACGATATCATTGGACTGTAAGACGAGGTACGTAACCTATAAGTCTTAATTCCACAGTTCAGGAGCTAAACAATGGATTTTAATCAAATCGAGAGATCATACTTGGTGGTTTCACTCCAATCACGTGATACAGGCGGTGGTAGGACCGCGTGAAGTAGCAGTGTCCAACGTGTAATTGTCCGGGTGAGATCACCGGATAGGCCGTGGGCGTGTTGACTCATCCGGCGTGGTCCACACCGGGTGTACCTGGCTCCACACCGGGTGCCGTCCGCTGCAACGCAGCTCACTGCGTAACGGGTGTATTTATGTCTCACTTTCTACACTTCTTTGTGATACATTAAATATATGGGTAATAAAAACCCAGTTGTCTTCGTTCATTGATTATTAATTAGCAAATGAATCTGCTGATCTTTGTCAGTAACAAAGCTACTCCTCATCTGATCCACCACTATCGCCTTTCTGTCAATCACAAAAAAAAATCACTGAGTGCGTAGTTGTCTTAATAAATATGTTTAAATTTAATTTTTTCCTAGTCCCCAAGACCAGCTTCGTTCTACCAGCGTTGAAGTCTCCGTTGAACACTACCGAAAATTGGGTATTTGTGTATTTATGAGTGGATATTCGCCGTTTTATTAATAAACATAGTTTTATATTATTATTTTGTTTGTATTATACATGTGTCGACATATGTTATATGGTTAGTGCGTATAGGTACTGTAATTAAAGCGTGCAATTAAAAAAACCTGCTACTCGTACATTATTACAGTTTTTATTATTATTATCATTATTATTATTATTAACTGTTTCTTTTAACGAACACTGGGGATGTATTCAATTTCATCCTTAACGTATTAGAATTTTTAAATACTGTATTAACGAAAAGATGGTTTTCTTCCAGGTATGAATAAAGGAATATTTTTGTGCTTTATAATAATAAAACTATAACAACCCGCATACAACCTTGAAATACTTAATTTTTTTAGATTTGGATCATTTTACCTATAAAACTACTTTTGCACCTTTGTTCATGAGACTTAAAACTATAAACCCAATGCTTTGGATTGCGGTCTGTAAGAGACAACCACCTCCATTCAACGCTATCCGTTCTTCTGCGATTCGAAAATATTGAAACCCTAGTGTAGAAATGTTTAAGACCGCAATGGAAAAGACATTCCCGCGAACAAACTTGTAAATAATTTAATTGCTATCATTACAGTGAGCTTACGTATGAAACCTCGAAATCGTCTTAGAGGTGTAGAGTCTTGAGGTACCCCACAAGAAAGAGACATGCCTTGCGAACAAACGAGTGAAATAATTTAATTTGGTAGATGGAGCGATAAAGCAGATCTAGTTGAGTACTCTAGTTATCCCGGGGACTGGTCCACCTTCGGCTTCGCTACTGGGATCGTGCCAATGTGGAGATGAATGTGTTGCAGAGTTGCATACAAAGCAGACCAGACCGGCGGGTTATGGACTGGAGTGCAACGTTTTGACGACTCTGTTCCCCTCCGCCCGCCGACCAGTCTCTCCTCGATTTATTACCTCCACTTTTTAATTTCGATGACGCTTATACAATAGGTATGGTATTGCGGAAATGTGTATATATATCGTGTGGTAGAAGAAATTTCCAATTGTCCTGAAAGCTCATTGCCATCATTTCAAGGGATTCCTAAAATATCAAAACTACTTACAACTATGAGACATTGGTGTAAAGCAGTTGGACAATTTGAAGGTCCACCATGTTAACTTACTGACTGGCATTTGCATATTTGCATAATTTTAAAAATATGAGACTGCCAATTTTTACAATCAGTTGTTACTATACTGGTGGCTGGATCACAACTCAAAAGGAGAGGATCGCATTGTGTTTAGTGTGATTTTACGAAGCATTATTATATCTTCTTTTAATTAATAAATGGGGATATAGAGCAGATTCTATGTTAGGTATGATCACTTTTGCAACTACTATACGGATATTAAATAACACAGCAGAAAGTATCTCTCAAGATTGCTTTGAATATTATAGTAGGATTTTATGGAATGTTGTAATTTTACTTACAATTCGTTATAATTTAAACTACCTGCGAGTGCATTTTTTATCAATGACAAAACTGATGTGAACAATTAATTCTTTGTATATCTTGACAAAAAGATGATTAAATCACATCTCTAGAACTTTTGCGATCAACACTCTGTAAAAGCATTAAAACTATTCAAAGATTTACTTTCGTAATTTGAAACTTTACCGATTTTGAATCATCATCACCATGAAGCTTTCATTGAGCTCCTTCGTCACAATCTCTTTTCTAAACCTGGCTTACCTTGTATGTTGCAGTGAATGTTGTCGAGGCGCTGCAAGAGTTTTGGCAGATGAAGCAGACAAGAGGAGCAGACCTGCGGAACGGAGCTCTAGTCATCTACGAATCAGTCCCGTCCCAGAGCCCGCCCTACGTCTGCTATGTAACGTTACCAGGGGGTTCCTGCTTCGGCAGCTTTCAGGTAACCTACAGCCTCGTCAATTAATATCTAAAGTTGATCTCAATAACTACTCTGTACTGGTAAAGGTCAGACTTAATGGCGAGGCAACGAATTCTTCTTCAAATGAGGGGGGGGGGCAGAATAAATCATGTTGTAGATATCTTCTGAAAAGTTCTGTAAAAGGATTCAAGGGGGACAGAAGAAGTTTTGTCGAAGATATCTTCTGCAAAGCTCTATAAATAAGATTCAAGGATTGTTGAAGATACCCTGTTGTAGACATGTTCTGCTAGGTTATATAAAAGGATTCAAGACATGTAAAATAATTTTTAACCTTGGAACTAAGTAGAGTTTTGTGCATTCTCTCCAGTTTCACATTAGGTATGATGCTCTTCTTTTTCACTTCTGAAAAAGTCAATAAGCTAAGTTCACTACGCCAACATAAACACAATGAGTCACGTTTTAAGAACAGCATACTGTATTTTACTTCTACTAAAAGTACTCAAAAGAGTACTGATGAAAGGATTTGTGGAATAGTCCTAAATCCAAGACTTGAAATTTTTCACTTAACGTTTGTAAGACTCTAAATAGTTTAAAAAAAATTAGAAAAATTATATCACCCAATCAAGACCAGAATTCCAAGTTCCTTGTTTGTACAAAGAACAAATCTATGAATTACTCTAAAATATCAATCAATTTTAACGGATAGGAAACTTTGAAAGTTGACTTCTGAGCTTACTACTGTAATCCCAAAACTAAAAAATGGTTTAGGAGGCCTAGGTTACGCTTCAAAATCAGATCAAACAAGTTGATATCCCCTTACAACGGCTTCCCACTCGGTGGAAGGCACTGGAGTGCATCTCGGACCGGTCTAGCGTGTGCTCATCCCATATTACGAGATGACGGGTGCGTGCTGGGGGCTGCAGCAGCGTATAAGCTAATTTGTGATCGCGTGTCCTCTCGGTAACGTACGAGCGACCCAAGCCTTGTGACGCATCCGGGGATGTTCTCTCAATCCAGCCTTTGATGCTCCTCAGCAACAATCTGCCTTCCCCAACTGATGGCTAGCTTTGGACTCATAGCTTTTTTCTTTTTTTTTACATTTTAAAATGCCTTTTTACTGAAGATGTTCTATTAGAGTAGGTCTAGTATATACGCTTTTAGGAAAAAGCTGTCCTAACCTATCAACATTTTGTGGGATAAATTATTTCAGGGAGCCGAAGTTATCACCTTTTGAACATGATTTTCGAAGACAATTCCACATGATTGGGGTAATCATAATTTTGTTTTCGAAAGATTTGTGCCATTGTCTCTAACATTGTTTAGAAAAATTTGACAATCCTGAAAAAAATGTTACGATCCTGAATTACTGTTTTTTGTAAAATCTGGCTATAAAGTACACGATTTCACGTAATGTAAAAATTGAAAGAGAATCAAATTAGGAGCATCGTAACACATCCTATGATCTGTAGACTTTGTTTCTCTGAAAGGTTTTCCTGCAGTGAAGTGCAGTGAAGTGTGGGGTGCCTGCAGTGTGAGTGTGGAGGTGGCGGAGCGTTTGTCGTATACCGTGCCAGTGACTGGACACTGGACAGTGCGGCATCGCCATTCTCGTCGGATCGGATCAGTATGTAAATGCGATCTTCGGCCGCGATGGAAGTGCATGGAGGAGCCATAAAATCGAGGCCAGCTTCCGATTTCTCTTCATCTACTGTCAACGGACTACACCCCCGACCCCATTACCGAGGCATTCTAATCACTTCACCACCATTATTATAAGTTATCTCGTAATATATTTTTATGAGTTCAAATTATACTGTTTTAACAAAATTATATTTTATAGCCCGTATAACTAGTGGCCGAGCGGGGTCGGGATGTGCACAAATTGTGAATGTTTCGACCATAACGATTACACTTTGATTGATATGTTAATATAATGTCCCGCTTAAGTATATTCAATTTCATTTTACAATATTTAAATCAGCGGTTAATCGACGCGCCCTAGTGTGCGTGCGTGTGAGATGGCGTGCGCTCGTCATTTGGGCCGATAAATAACTTGGACATCGACGAACCGAGTTCAAATAATTTGCAAATAGATGTTACGACCGAAAGAGAGTCTGAATATTAATTAAGATCCGGACAGCTACTATAGGGCTTATCGCGAGTCAATACTAGGGCTTACCGTGCGTCAGTTCTAGGGGACCTCCGTTCGTCACTTCTAGGGCTTACCGTGCGTCCGTTCGAGGGAACTTACCGTTCGTCACTACTAGAGCTTTCCGTGCGTCCCTTATAGGGGACTTCCCGCTCGTCACTACTAGGGCATACCGTGCGTCCCTTCTATGGGACTTACCGTTCGTCACTACTAGGGCTTACTGTGTGTCCATTCTAGGGGACTTTCCGCTCGTCACTCATACGGCTTACCGTGCGTCGCTTCTAGGGAACTTACCGTTCGTTACTACTAGAGCTTTCCATGCGTCCCTTCTAGGGAACTTACCGTTCGTCACTACTAGAGCTTTCCATGCGTCCCTTCTAGGGGACTTACCGTTCGTCACTACAAGAGCTTACTGTGTGTCCCTTCTAGGGGACTTACCGTTCGTCACTACTAGGGCTTACCGTGCGTCAATTCTAGGGGACTTACCGTTCGTCACTACTAGGGCTTACTATGTGTTCCTTCTAGAGGACTTTCCGTTCGTCACTACTAGGGCTTACTGTGTGTCCATTCTAGGGGACTTTCCGTTCGTCACTCATACGGCTTACCGTGCGTCCCTTCTAGGGAACTTACCGTTCGACACTACTAGAGCTTTCCATGCGTCCCTTCTAGGGGACTTACCGTTCGTCACTACTAGGGCTTACTGTGTGTCTCTTCTAGGGGACTTACCGTTCGTCACTACTAGGGCTTACCGTGCGTCAATTCTAGGGGACTTACCGTTCGTCACTACTAGGGCTTACTGTGTGTCCCTTCTAGAGAACTTACTGTTCGTCACTACTAGGGCTTACCCTGCGTAAATTCTAGGGGACTTACCGTTTGTCACTACTAGGGCTTACTGTGTGTCCCTTCTAGGGGACTTACCGTTCGTCACTACTATAGGGCTTACCGTGCGTCAATTCTAGGGAACTTACCGTTCGTCACTACTAGGGCTTACTGTGTGTCCCTTCTAGGAGACTTACCATTCGTCACTACTAGGGCTTATCGTGCGTCAATTCTAGGGGACTTTCCGTTCGTCACTACTAGGGCTTACTGTGAGTCCCTTCTAGGGGACTTACCGTTCGTCACTACTCGGGCTTACTGTGTGTCCCTTCTAGGGGACTTACTGTTCGTCACTACTAGGGCTTACCCTGCGTCAATTCTAGGGGACTTTCCGTTCGTCTCTACTAGGGCTTACTGTGTGTCCCTTCTAGGAGACTTACCATTCGTCACTACTAGGGCTTATCGTGCGTCCCCTCTAGGGGACTTACCGTTCATCACTACTAGGGCTTACTGTGTGTCCCTTCTAGGGGTCTTACCATGCGTCCCTACTAAGGCTTTTCGTGCATCCCTATAGGGGTTTACCGTGCGTACCTACTAATGCTTACCGTGTGTCCCTACTAAGGCTTACCGAGCGTAACTACTAATGCTTGCCGTATGTCCCTATTAGGGCTTACCATGCTCCTAGACTGGTCCCTGTAGTTACATTTTTGTGTTATAAGTTACCTGATCTAGTGACTAATTCATAATGAAACCAAATTAATTGTTGTAGAACTGTCCAACCAAGGCGGAAGCGAGAAGAAGTGCCGCCAAAATCGCCCTTATGAACTCTGTCTTCAACGAACACCCTTCCAGAAGGATATCCGACGACTTCATCGAGAAAGCGGTCGCCGAAGCGAGAGCATCCTTCAAGGTAAATCTTACAACCTTGCCTAGTTGGCATCTTATAATTCAAGAACACACAATGTTCTTCGACAATTGCATTGAAGAATTAGTATTATCAATTCAGAATTAGAATTAAATATTAGTCTGGATCTTAAGTTAATTTGTTTATTCAGTTGTGTCCACAAAACAATTAAAAAATCGTAGATAAAAAAAATTTCTTCCAATCTTATTTTCAAGGTTTCGGGAAATAGAATAGTTAATATAATGATTAGTGATGTACATAAATAAAAACTTATTTATATTCAATTCACGTAAGAATTTTAAGTTCAGTTGAAACTAACACACACATTTTTATTAACATGATGTGTGTTGGTTTCAATCAGAAATTAAACACAACCGTCTGCAACGCTGAAAAGGATATAGGGCTTTCGAGTGTTTTACTGTTGTAAACGTTTGTATTTGATTTCTGATTTTAAATACGACAAGATTGACGATTCGGTTAGGCTCTTCCAACTTCGTTGACAAGTCACAATCAAATTACAAACCATCACATTGTCGCACAAACTGCAAGGCTTTGAATGATTTGTCTAAGAGCAACACAACTTCCCGCAGATACTTAAATAGTCACAACAATGTAGGCCTACTACGCAATACTCGTGCAATCCCACAACAGTTTAATCCTTATTTCCATACCTGTCGTCTTACAGAACTACACAAGTTCGGCCTTTTGGGTGTCTTCGTGGATTAGCATATATCGGCGAGTTTTTTGCGACAAAGATATCATGGGTGGAAAAAGCCGAATGGCATGTCGACTACTTAAGATGGTGTCAGTCCATCAGTCAGCCTGGCTTACCGAGTGCAAATACTCGGTTAAAGTGGTAATCTGGGAAAACGCGAGAGCGGAGGCGAATCTATCGCGAGATCTCTATTTGGCAGTCTCTCCCCCGCCCACCCCGCCGTCGTGCGGTGTGCTTTCTATGCTGATTGGGTTTCATTATCCTCGAGTGTTTGGGTTTACGCCCTTCGTTTGGCGTTATTCCGTGTTTACTGCTTTATGTTTATCCTCCAAGTTTTTTACTTTATTTTGTTGGGTTTTCGATTTTATTTTAGAATTTGTTGGCATCATAAAGCCAACGCCAAATACGTAATAAAACGATGACATCTGTTAATTCGACAGAAAGTTTTTTTTCTGGAACAGTGGAATTTAAAACTTTGTTTCTATATAGTAAGCGCAAATCATCTAAGTGTTCAAGGAAACTGGTCATAGTACTGTATTAAACTGCTCATCAATTTATTATTAGGGCGTATTTGCCAGTCGCTGTTAGTGTCATTATGTCGCTACCGATAGACCTTAACTTATGGAAAGTAAACGATTGTGGTCTAGAGCACGAAACATAGGCCCTAACCCTAGAAACGGCGGAACCTTGATACTTGATGGAAGTTTGTAGAATAGTACGCTTGAATTTGAGGCTCCTTATTTAGGCTTCCCTTACATATGGAAGAAGAAAACCTCTGATCACTATGACAAATTTAATATAGTTGGTCCAGCGTATTCACTTTGATTCACCAAGCATTAATGTGTAGCCGTACTTGTTTATGATCACACATAAACATAATATCAATCACAACGCTACAACATTTCTTATAACAATATTACCCTATTCTCGTCTTAAAATTTAATGTAAACTCAACTCACTCAAGATTAGTAGCCTACACGCCGGTTCAATTTTTCACTCTAGAGGAATACAGAAACCACTAAACATTACCGTGTCAACACAAGACGAGCAATGTGTTTTGATCATAATATTGGGCGAATCCAATGTTTGTCGTTGCCCACCAAATACCCAGTTGATCTGCTACGGTATCACAGTTATCATCCTTTAGTGAACCACTCCGCGAATATTCATAGTGGAGAGTCCGTATCGTCATCGTCACTCGGGAGACAAAGAGCGTCGATCACTCTGTCTCGTAGCTGCTCGCGCGGCCGCTGCGCTGCGCTGTCGGTCAGTTTCGGTTAAATGGTATCGCTTGTTAACCAAACCGCTGGGTTCATATCTCCGTATCGTCATAGTCACTCGGCAGACAAAGAGCGTCGATCTCGCTGTCTCGTAGCTGCTCGCGCGGTCGCTGCGCTGCGCTGTCTCGTAGCTGCTTGCACGGCCGCTGCGCTGCGCTGTCGGTCAGTTTCGGTTAAATGGTACCGCTCGTTAACCAAACCGCTGGGTTCATATCTCCGTATCGTCATCGTCACTCGGCAGACAAAGAGCGTCGATCTCGCTGTCTCGTAGCTGCTCGCGCGGTCGCTGCGCTGCGCTGTCTCGTAGCTGCTTGCACGGCCGCTGCGCTGCGCTGTCGGTCAGTTTCGGTTAAATGGTACCGCTCGTTAACCAAACCGCTGGGTTCATATCTCCGTATCGTCATCGTCACTCGGTAGACAAAGAGCGTAGATCACGCTGTCTCGTAGCTGCTCGCGCGGCGGCTGCGCTGCGCTGTCTCGTAACTGCTCGCGCGGCCGCTGCGCTGCGCTGTCTCGTAGCTGCTGCGCTGCGCTGTCTCGTATCTCGTAGCTGCGCTGTCGGTCAGTTTCGGTTTCGGTTAAATGGTACCGCTCGTTAACCAAACCGCTGGGTTCATATCTCCGTATCGTCATCGTCACTCGGTAGACAAAGAGCGTAGATCACGCTGTCTCGTAACTGCTCGCGCGGCCGCTGCGCTGCGCTATCTCGTAGCTGCTGCGCTGCGCTGTCTCGTATCTCGTAGCTGCGCTGTCGGTCAGTTTCGGTTAAATGGTACCACTCTTTATCCAAACCGCTGGGTTCATATCTCCGTATCGTCATCGTCACTCGGTAGACAAAGAGCATCGATCTCGCTGCCTCGTAGCTGCTCGCGCGGTCGCTGCGCTGCGCTGTCTCGTAGCTGCTTGCGCGGCCGCTGCGCTGCGCTGTCGGTCAGTTTCGGTTAAATGGTACCGCTTGTTAACCAAACCGCTGGGTTCATATCTCGGTAACGTCATCGTCACTCGGCAGATAAGAGCGTCGATCTCGCTGTATAGTAGCTGCTCGCGCGGCCGCTGCGCTGCGCTGTCGGTCAGTTTCGGTTAAATGGTACCGCTTGTTAACCAAACCGCTGGGTTCATATCTCGGTAACGTCATCGTCACTCGGCAGATAAGAGCGTCGATCTCGCTGTATAGTAGCTGCTCGCGCGGCCGCTGCGCTGCGCTGTCGGTCAGTTTCGGTTAAATGGTACCGCTCGTTAACCAAACCGCTGGGTTCATATCACATAAATACGAGTGGTTGACGGCCGAGCCGCTCGTAGCGCTAGCGTCGCTGTGCTCGCCCGACATCAACAGTTCATTCAAATATCCCGGCCCGCTGTAATTGGCTGTCATTTTAAATTGCCGCGAACATGTGACTTTATATCCGAACAATATCGGGTAAAATACGGTCAGGATGCGGGCGAATGAAAGAGACCCGGTTCAAAAGGTCAAACTAGTTTTTCAGACGGGTTACAAGTGAAGGAATGATTCTCGTCGAGTTAAATAACTCGAGGAATTTATATGCGGACGTTTTGTTTTCCGAGTCGACGATTCTGACTACCGCTCGTCATGTCAACGGGTCTCGACTCCTCTGACGGAGTCTCATCGATGTTACGATCGACACTCATTGTCGCGACGGTCGAGGCTGCGGCTGCGGTGCGGCGCGGGGACCGGAATGCGTCGCCGCGAAGGCGAAGGCTGCCTCGTCAATGTCGGCCGCGAACCAGATCCCGCAACCGTGATAACGCACGACTCGCTCAATGGAACTCATGTCATTAACAGCGGCGCGCGGCGGCGGTCCGCCGCACTGCAGCACTGCACACTGCGAGCCACTGACCCGGGGTCTCTGACGATCACTGACTCTTTTAATTTGACTGAACATTACACTTACTATATTGCCGTATTTTATAGGAATTATAAATATACCTCGAATCTAGATCATCCATGGCTAGACACTAACTGCGTGTGCCAAAGTGCTCACCACCAAACCACCCCTTACATCTTCTGGAAAATTCGTACCAAACCACATTATTTAGTAACTATTACCCCCAACATCTCCTGCCCCTGATGTGCCAAACTGATCATCTCAGTAGATATTCACTGCCCGTGCAAAACTGATCACCATCACCCAACACCTTCAAAATCCACCGTCCGTGCCAAACTTTTCACCAACCATCCCCATCCACCGTCAGTGCCAAACTGTGTTCACCATCCCTTATCTCGGCACTACATCCACTTTCAATGACAAACTTCTCATCACCCATCACTCCAACATCCACCGTTTGTGCCAAACTGATAATCATGCAGCACCTCAACCTCCATGCACCATCCGTGCCAAACTGTCCATCCATCACCCGCAAAATCCACCATCCGTGTCAAACTGTTTCCCCATTACCCGCAAAATCCACCGTCTGTGCCAAACTGATAATCATGCAGCACCTCAACCTCCACCGTCAGTGCCAAACTGTTCACCATCCCTTACCCCTTCACGACATCCACTCTCTATGACAAACTTTTCATCACCCATCACTCCAAAATCCAACGTATGTGCCAAACTAATAATCATGCAGCACCTCAACCTCCACCGTCAGTGCCAAACTGTTCACCATCCCTTACCCCTTCACGACATCCACTCTCTATGACAAACTTTTCATCACCCATCACTCCAAAATCCACCGTCTGTGCCAAACTGATAATCATGCAGCACCTCAACCTCCATGCACCATCCGTGCCAAACTGTTCACCCATCACCCGCAAATCCACTGTCCGTGCCAAACTGCTGATCACCCACTCTCGCCCCGGGGTCGGCCGCTAGTCGCAATTAGTCCATCTGGGGCGGTGGTGACGCAACGCGGAATAAATTATGTCAAAGAACATTCTTTCTCGCAAGATACTGCCGCGGGAACTCATAAGTTGCATCGGGCGAATTGGAACCCGAACTGGCGCTCCTGACTGACGATCCGGATCCATAATAAATACCTGCCGCATAACTGTCCACCCGTCCACCCGTCCGCCGACCGGCCGCGCCGCGCCGCCGCCGCAACGTTGTGATCGTGGGTGCGACGTCCCTGATGGGCCAACGTCGGGTTGGGGTGCCAAGTGGTAGAACGTGGAACGCGTTGTACTGTTTAACAGGGCACCTGAAACTCTCCTATTCTCCTTGCTTAAAATCACGCAAGTTCTTGTATGTTTTAGGAAAATTACCAAGTATTAGTGGGTAATTTGTGATTGTTTATAATGTAATTTTAATTTGTACTATTTTTTTGTTGCATCTTGTAGTAGTAAGAAATTCTTAGTACGGGATATGATCGTTAAATATCTATAAATAACATTTAAGAATTCAAATGATTTAGCATTAGCAATTTATAATTTTTATATTTTGTCAGTTAATTGTGGTTATAGACATTTGAAAATAAAAGTACCAGGGGGACTGAGCTTATGCTCGGCAAAATAATCATCGTCACTCTCCTTTCTTAGACAAAGCTCATCTGCTCCATTCACTCGCCCGCTTTCTTTTTTAAACGACCTCGTTTGCTTCGCTCACTCACTAGCCAATAGGTGAATTTTGTATAAATTTGTTAAACCACGGTTTAAATATGTAACACAAATGTTTATATCTACAATTATCAGCAGGGTTTTTTGTTAAATTTATTAGCTATAAAAAAATCTCCCTAAGGATAACATTTGAATTTTGAAGGACTCTAGGACGAAAACCAGATTTTCCCCAGCCTGAATCCTGGTGACCAGAACCCCATATAAAAAAAAATCAAAAATCCTTGGAGAGAAAAGAATTTGCCCGTAACAACAGTACTTGTTTTAGAGTACAGTACCAGAGAGACCGTCGGTAAGATTATTACTTTGGTTTTTCACACAAAGCTTGTTCGCTCCGCTCACTCGCCCTCTTCCTTTTTAAGACGAGGTGCTGCACTTTGGTATAATTTTCCTAAACCACAGGTTAAAGATGTAACACATTGGTTTATATCTACAGTTATCAGCTGATTTTGTTCAATTTAAAAATCTTCATAAGGATAACATGGGAACTTTGAGGGCTCTAGGGTGAAAAACCAGATTTTTCTCTGCCATAGGACCAACTCCAATCGATTCCTGATGGCGAAAACCCCCATCATAATCAAACAAAAATAGCTGTCCACATATGGCTGGAATTTTATCATCGCTCTAAGGTGCCGTGTTTTGAATTGTTTAAAGTATTTAGAAAAATTGAGCAGTATTAATGCTTAACCTAACCGCAGCAGTGCGCTGCAAGTAGTAACATCCATATGAGAAACAAGTTCCCAAGTTTTGTACCAGAGGTAGTTTATGACTTTGAACCTCGAAAAATGAACTAGGAGTTATGATTTTAAATGCATTTGATGTCGCAAGGTTGAGGTAGACTCAACTTTTGTTACATTAGGGTATTTCATTATTAAATATACTAAGTTTTTAGTCGATAGTAAATGAGTATTTTATACTGTAGAACTGGAAGGCCAAGTATTTGCTAGGTAAACTTGTAAAACTTGAAAGATATGAGCTTGTTCACTTGCTCATTTACCTCCACGATGAGCCCTTGTTCGTGCATTCTTATTCTTATTCTTGCTTTGCTCACGTGCCAAGCCAAAAGGTGCTGCACTCCATTTTTTATTTAATCTAACACAGGATGAAATAACTGCAACTCTTTGGCAGCGAGCATAGAACAGAAATAGAGAGGCCACTCGTATATCCAACTAACATTACAGGTGGTGAAGAAGGCCCCACTCCTTTTGTGGGCAACTCACGCTAAATGAGACAAGCAGCTGATTTTTATTTTTATTTTAAGTTGGCTTAAGTAAACTAGGCTCGGGACTAGACTAGGGTGAATCCCCGTTCCCCCCACTACTTTTGTGGGCCTAGCCGCTGTCCACATGGCTTCACTGCAGCGCTTGGTAGGCCTCTATATTTCTGTTCTGTGCTCGCTGCTCTTTGGTTATTTCTTCAATTATCAACTGACTTTTGTTGAATTATTTCTTACAAAATATTTCTCTAAAAGGATAATATGAACTTTGAAAGGCCGTAGGATGGCAGTCAGATTTTACAAAGTCATCGGACCACTTCCAATTGATTCCTTAGGGCCGAAACCTCCATATAAAAACAAAACATAAAAATGCCTAGGAAAAAAAATGTTGGCTGTACAAACATTGCTTTATTTAGTATCTCCTCAAAAACTACCCATTGGTTTCAAAGTTCCCATTAGAATTAATCTTCTGGAGATGTATAATTTTGATTTCACGTTCACCATCTGGCCTATAATATTACACAGTACTAATGTTGATTTGTGGTCTTTGGCAGGGTGACCCGGAAGAGGCAGACAACCCCAACACGGGGATCGGAGCGTTCCGGTTCATGCTGGAGACCAACAAGGGGCGCACGATGCTGGAGTTCCAGGAGC
Source organism: Neoaliturus tenellus (assembly GCA_030545055.2). NCBI lineage: Eukaryota > Metazoa > Arthropoda > Insecta > Hemiptera > Cicadellidae > Neoaliturus > Neoaliturus tenellus. Next base: position 34,433,895 of record CM061533.1, read on the forward strand.
TCATGACTGTGTTCCAGCTGCTGCACTGGAACGGCAGCCTCAAGGCGATGCGAGAGCGGCAGTGCTCCCGCCAGGAGGTAACACTGCCAAACATAATGTAAAGCCAGTTTGGCGCTGAATTCAGTAGGTGAATTACAGTCGACTCTGGCTAACTCGAAATCCGATAACTCAAAATCTTTTTGAAAAAACCTGCATAGGTCAAATAAAAACCACACACAACTCTAAATAATCCTACGATTGAATTTCACCCCTACAAGTCGAAGATAAACAAAAATTACCTCTAAAACTCGGATTTCAGTAGATTACTCAAATTTGATTTGCATTTTACCTTCAATAATTGACTTTTACCCCTGTATCTCAAAGTTTTCTCTAAAGACCTCTTTAAGTCAAAACTCCGGCGTATAGATCTCAGAGAGTCAATTCAGGTCCCTATAGCGGTCAGCTGTCTCAATACTGTGCCATTTGTTATCTCTATAAGTTGAATTTAATAGAATAATTTCTGTACCTCAAACTATTAAAACAATAGATAACTCGAATAAAAATCTAAGAGGAGTCGACTGTAGTTACTCATGTTGAAACCGAATTTTTTGTTCAATGATTGTCTTATTAACATCTGTACTATATTTTACCCTGCGGGGTCTGTTTAGGCCCAGACATGGGCCAGAGTCAATGCTACACAAGCCATCACACCCATTATATACTCATCCTTCAGTCCTTCCCCTTAAAATATGCCATGGTAGTGTCAGCGTCTTAAAAAGTGATTTTGTGATATCTCGTATAAAAAATCAAATAAATGTCAATTTGGTAATGAAATGACACCGAAAGGTAAACAAAAATAAAAGTACAATACTTTTAAACATTCTTTTTTAAACAACTGTGAAGAGGTAAAGTTTATTTATATTATCTGTTTTGGGCTTCACTCACCTTATAATCTTCCGGGACTCGTCAAATTGTTGAAAAATAACACAAAACACAACTTAAAAACACATAACACTGATTATCGTCCCGAAGTTGCAGCTGGCATTATAGGGACCTAACCACGACTGCCATGTTTTTTGAGTTTTTCTTTAAGTATTTGACAAATCTCGGAAGGTCATAAGGTAATACCCACAAAAGATAATATAAACTGAAACAACCTCACCCACAATCATGTCATTCAGAAAGAGAGGTATAGTTGGTTGTTCATGTAAAGTTAATAACCTGATTACCATGATACTATAACAAAAGTGGATTAAAAACCAATGAGCAAGGCCCGGTCAACCTGCTACTATATTTACTATTGTGTCAAACTCAATGTATCCATAAACCAGTAGAACATCCCATAAAGTTTTAGTTTTACACCAAATCTCAGAGTAGAAAACTCGTGACGTTCATTTTAATGTACTTGACTTCTAAAATTTTTTAGCAGTTCTTCCTTCTCATAAAACATAAAAGTGTTATTTTTCAAAGTAAAAACAAAGCAATGGCAAGATTATTTTGGCTAGCTGTGAATTCAATACAGAAGTTAAAATACAGTGTGAAGAAGATTTTTAAGATTTATCTATATACAAATCTTACCAGATGTGGGAATAGTATATTTCGTCACTAGTCCGGAAAGTGGTTGTTATTGGTGCAAGATCAAGTTTCAAGTACGAGGCGAAGCCGAGTGAAAAAAATATTGTGGCTCAATCTTAGTTCCGAGAGAGGTGTTCTACAATAATTCTACAATGTCCCACAAGTACCATATACGCACGTAGTATATTATATATAATAGGTGTGGTAAACGTACTATGGTGGCCTGTACTGGTTACAGTTATACTTGACTTGTAGACAAACACCTTGGCCAGATTGTCTTACAAGGTCCACCAGGTTCAATTACCGCCCACTACCAAAACTGACCAGATGGATCAACTTTCATTGGATTAAACTGTGGAAAAGTTTTAAGACTAAAAAAGAAGTGAAAATAAGACAATTATTGTATTAGTTGATTCTTTCAGTTTTGCTCGTAGTCAATAATTCTTTTTCACTTTACAATGTAAACAATCACTTTAAACAGCTTCACAAAATTAATGAAGATTATCTATATGTATAAAAGCGAAATACCATTCACTGACTGACTCATCACGAAACCTCTGGAACTACCGAACGGATTTACTTGAAACTTTAAACACGGGTTTGTCTTGCCTCTTGCGTGCTCACTAAGAAATGATTTTACAAAATTCCTTCAGGGCTCCACCTCACACGCCTTCAAAATTTTAATATAATGTTTTACCCTTATGGCCAAATTTGAATACGAATTAAGAAATCCGAGTAGTTAAAATTTGAAATAATTTCTTTGCTCATAGATGCTCAATAAAAAAAAGTGTTTTGTACATCTCCTTTAAGGATCCCCAAAGAAACTCACAATTACTTTATAGCATAAATGTTGAAATTCAACCTGGACCATTCTCTTTGCTCATAGGTACTCACTTAGAAACTGTTTTGCAAATGTAGTTTTTGAAGCATTTTGGGGGTTTGCCCCACAGGACTTCAAAATTACAAAAAGACTGGGACGGTGGCGACGTCCTGTAATCCAGCTACTTGGAGGTCACGAATTGTGGATAGTTATGAGCGATGGCTTGTGGATGCGATATTCCCTGGTGGGGATTAACGTCCGCACTAGTGAATACTACTTCATCCATAAATACCATCCTCATAATTAGACCAATTCGTAAATGGGAGGTTGAAATTGTGGTTCGGATCCCACGTTAAACTGTAGGTCCCTAGATACCATTGGCTGTTGGGCTATGAATTAACAGTCCTGTCTAAGGAGAATGTCGGCCTTAGTCAGTAACAAGACTACAAGATCGCGCCACAATCATCCTACACTCATCCCTCATTCATACTTGGCTGAAACTACCTATTGAGTTAGGTCGCCATTTCATTAAAAGGTATTAAAGGTATTAGGGCCTCCGGGGTTGTAATTTGACATGGACGTCCCTCTTTGCTCATAGGTATTCACTAAGAAACAATTTTGCAAATATAGTTTTTGAAATTCTTTAGAGCTCCACCCCACATGACTTCAAAATTTATCCAGGGCCACTACCACTCACTGACTGACTCATCATGAAATCTCAGGAACTACCGAACGGAATTACTTGTAACTTTAAACACAGAATCGTCAAAACATGTTGATATTTTACATGGGCGTTCGTCTTTGCTCAAAGGTGTTCACTAAGAAATGATTTTGAAAATTTTCTTTAGTTTACATTTCCTGGCTCTCTACCACAAATCCCCAAATTACCATAGATCCTACGGGGCTGAAATTTAACGTTTACGTTCTGTTTTGCTAATAGGTTTTCACCGACAAACAGTTTTGCAAATATAGTTTTTGATGTTCTTTAGGGCTCTACCCCACATGAGTTCAAAATGACTGTCGTGCCTATGGGGTTGAAATTTGACATGGTGCCATTCCTATTTGTTTATAGGTTATCATTAAGAAAAGGTTTTGCAAAATCTTTCAGAGTTCCAATCAAACTATTTCATTGTTTCAATGTCATTCTTAAGAAAGAAGATTTCGTTGCTCACTGAAAGGATTTTATTACCTACAAAATAAATTCAATCATGGGCAAAGCCTTGTCGGGCGACAATTAGTACTGTATATTTATTTTAAATATACAGTTGTATATTTAATGTATATGTACTTTAAATATATTTTGTTGATTGGGCTGCATTGCGCAAGTGAAGCTGGGCTGCAATGGCTTAGTGCCCTGGATTTAGCTTTATAATGAGAGATCATAACTTTTTGTTTTTAGTTTAGTTTTAAATGTTTTGACTCAGGTGCTATGCACCACAAAGAATGTTTTATATTTTCTAGTAGTTGGTGGCTGGCTACGAATGCCATACGATACATACAGATTTATTTTAAATAAACAGTATCAGTTAACTGACACATACTTTCTCCCAACAATATAAAAAAGGTGTTAAAAGCTCCAAACATTAATGTCTTGATGACTCAGTCAAATAGCTACCAGCTGAGCACCGCGAGTTTGACCCTACGCGCGTCTTTGACTTTTAACAACGTACTGCGTTTACCGCTAAACGAAAAATTGAATTTTCTCCGCAACCACTTGACTTACGTACCAAATTTCACCAAAATCGGACCATTGGGGCATTCTCTAGCTCTGTATACATCCTGACACACACACACACACACACACACACACACACAAGACATCACTCCGAAAACCACTTTTTTGGACTCAGGGGGAACCAAAATGGATAAATCCACGAACAACTCAAATTCGAACATTTTTACGAAAACAATACTTTCTCCATATACTATGGTATAGGGGGAGAAAGTAAAAAGCAAATTAAGCTGATGTTTTGAATTTACACTAATTGCCCCGCCTGAGTCCACATATAAGACCATATCATATTTCAGGGAAGAAGTGTGCTCTCTTGTTTTAAACATATTGTCTATTGTTGTGTAGACCATCCGACCACTCAAAGATATCCGTAAAATTAATCAAATATGACATCTACATTAACTAATTTCAGTGACCACTGGGGTGGTTCAACCACTTTGATTGCTTTCACAAAATAGTTTTGACTGTGAAAGAATTTGGCAATCCATGTATTTCTTTCCTAGCTTTAAAAAGTTTGAAGAGGCTGAGGTAGTTTGGTGTGATGCCGAATAAATTTAGGTATGCATAAAAATGTCTTTATTTAGGGTCGGCTCTACCATGTAGGTGAACTAGGGCGTAGGGCTCCGAGGCCGGAAGGGTGCCATTAAGATGAGCGTCTTCGAACTTCAGAGACGAGTACCCCCAATCAGTGGTGGTGAACAGTACTCCTAATTGCTGTTAAGCGTGCCCAAATCACAGTAAAGAGCGCACAGTTGAGCTCCCCCATGGTTAAGAGCTCCTCCCATTACTGTAAAGATCACATGCAGTATTAGAGTGCCCCCTCAATTCGCAATAACTGATCCTTAACCTTAGAAAAACATAAATAATTTTTATGCAGATATTTGCTTGACAGTTAGTAGTTGTAAGTGCTTTATAAATTCCAAATGTTTTATTTAATAATAAATTGCTATTTAATAAATATAAACTAAAATAGTTTGTTCTTAATAACGTTTAAAATTAATTGGTGGAAGGGGGCACCTCCTACACTTTCCCTAGGGGGCCAGAAGACTCAGAGCCATCCCTGTCTTTTTTTGGGTGTATCCATGCCACTGGCATTTTTTTTTATGTTTTGATGGGGAACGGTCCAAAATTATTACTCACTTATAACGGTCTTGACTACTGTTACAGAAGTTGATAAAACCCCCTTCTTTTAAAACATTAAATATTCAAAAATGGTCATTGTATGATTAATTTATCTTTTTCTATTGATTGTGGGTAAACATGACATTTTGGAAACAGACGAGACACTGTCTGTGATCTATTGACTGTCAGAGACGTTTTGGTTTTCCACTCAGAGGCTGATCCCATGAAGGCCAGTGAAAGGTGTTCTGATTTAATTAATTATGTATGTTTATTTTATTTTACTTTATTTTGGGTGTATCTACGCCAGACAGTGGTGTAGTGGCACATTTTTCAGAGTGGGAACGCTTGATATATTTGTCAAATTCCCTGCAAAGAAAGATATTACTTTCCAGATTTCCCGGGTTTTCTAAAACCAGTGTGGGAACGCTGTTCCCACGCTTCCCGCCCCACTACACCACTGACGCCAGAGGCATTTTTTAACGTTTTGACAGAGAACGGTCCAAACCCCAGTCTTGTTACTATCTAACATCAGTGGTGTATTGGCCCATTTTACAGTGTGGGAATGCTTGATATATTTGTCTAATTCCCTGCAAAGAAAGATATTACTTCCCGGATTTCCCAGGTTTTCGAAAACCAGTGTGGGAACGCCGTTCCCACGCGTTCCTGTACCACTACACCACTGTCTAACATCGACCAGTTGTTAGAAAGCATCATTAATTAATAGCTCAATGACAAATGGCAACTGGGTCCGGAATCGAACCTTAAAAAAGCTACTAACTTTTCTCAGGATTGAACCGGCATCTTTTGAATTCAATGTTAATATTAAATTTCACCATTATTTCGCCATTCCAGGTGGTGGCGCACTACAGCAACCGAGCGCTGGACGACGACATGCGCTCGCAGATGGCCCTCGACTGGATCGCGCGAGAGCAGGAGTGTCTGGGAGCACTAGGCCGCGAGCTGAACCAAGCGGAGCGCGAGCTGGAGACGGCGAGGCTAGCGGGGAGGGAGCTTCGCTTCCCGAAGGAGAAGAAGGATATTCTGATGCTCGCCCACACACAAGTCAGCGGCGGATCACTCTCCAGCTAAAACCTGCCAAAGTCCTCGTTTGGAATTCCTTTGTATAGTTCGAGTGACTTTTCAATACTTAATAAAAGATGAGTTCAGTTTCAAAACTGTTCCGTTCGGAGAAATTTGTTTACACGTATTTAAATTAAATATATATTTATGAGTAGTAATTGGATGAAAATAAAACAACTATTGTTATTTGTTATATTAAATTTATTTTTTCAGCTTTAAAAGTAATGTTTGTTGCCTAAAATCAAACATAAACTGATAATTTATCATAAAATGAACTGTTACGATGAAATATTATAATACCAAAGTTTATTGTGAAAAATAAATTAAATGATATTTAGTATAATTTTTTAATATTCTCTAATACTTTACTAAATAATAATAGTAGAGTATATTACTATATTATTACACATATTATATTTTTGTACTCAAATATTATTTGATCAAATTTTTATCTATACTTTGATTTTTTTAACTTTTGTTCTCTGCATTCATGTAAATCTTATTTATTTTATCTCAATTTAGTGTTTTGAGTTTTTATAACAATAGGAATTTTGTTGGCAACAGAACTACATAGTTTTATTAGGTATTGAAAAGTCTTTTAGATAAGTAAGTTATCGTTAGATAAATTGCCAATCGGAACGGCTTGATAATTATAAGCAGTAGATAATCTACAGTGATCAGAGTAACAGCCATAACAGTTAATGGGGAATACTTACAATTATAGAATAGTAATAGCCATTAAATGTAGCCATATTCATAACAAATTATTACTAGAAGCAATTCTCTTTCATGTAGTCAGCCAAATATGTCTAATAACTTATAGACTGTACTATACACCAATGTATCATAGATTAATGTTCACCTAGCCAATATATGATAATCCACAAATTTATATTTTAAATTTGCACAAGTATATTAATGAACTCCCAAATATTAACCATCAAAAATAGTATCTAATTAAAATATTGTAAGGCAGATATAATGAGGAGAACCAGTTGGGTGTTGAGTTGACTGAATAGAAAGTTACATTTTAATATATTCGGTTTTGACTTCAAGTTAAACTTCACTTCTTTTAAAAATGCATTAAAAGCTTGTAAAAAATTGAAAAACAAAATTAGAGAATTTTGTTTAGGACTGCTTTAGCGAAAGAGAAGCCAAAATTAATAAAATGGGAAAAGTGTCTTTAAAACGGAAAGTCAACAAAGAGTCTGAGATATGCAGAGCAAATCTAAAAATTATAAATAAAAAAAGTCCTGTACAGTTATTTTGTTTGTCAATTCCTGGTTTTACATTTTTACACTAAAGATGAGTTTTAAAACTGAAACCCTAAAGCTGCTGCATCCACTAAGACCAATCATGTTCACTGTCTGTCAAATTTGTATTTATTTGTCAGTATTCATGTGGAAATCAAAATCATACAGTTCTTATCAAATGTTAAGAATTTTTAGTTTCGAGATCAGCGAATAAGTTTGCTTTAAATGTGAAACACTGTATAATATTTTTCCAAAGATATGGGCAAATGTTTTGTGTTTCAAAATTTATAATTAAAATATCTGTGTAAGCCTATAGCTATAAAATCATTTCAATAATGTTTTCATTCATTCAATAAATTATTCAAAGGACTGATATGCTGGTCTTTCATAGAATTTCCATTTTTTTTTTTAACTTTGAGATTTTTGTTTAACTTTTTATCTTATTCTATAAAAGAGTGACATAATGCAAGCCATTAAGGTAAAGCTTTCTCTTGTAGTGATCGAGGTCATTTGTATCAAAGTATACAGAATACATTCTTCTTATTGCCCATTATTATAAAAACACACTTTACCAGCAGCTTTCTTTGTTAAACCTTCTTTTTGCAACTAAATATTTTCCATTAATTTTATACGATTTCCAATGCCTTATATACCTATATTTTTTATCAAATTTATGTCAATAGGTCTATAAGTACCTCAGAACTCTGAACTAACTAATGTCAATAAAGAGTAGGAATTTAAATACGGTACGTTTATGAACTCTGCATATTAAGAGCAAACACCATTCCTAGAAAACAAATTAGCAGTTTTGCACTTTTTGCCTTTTGGTACAGTATAATGGTACAGTACACTTGTGTGAGTCGGTGGCGTAGTGGTTAGGCGCCGGATTTCGGGACCTTGGCAGCGGAGTTTGAAACCGCGTTCTGCCAGTGACTATTTTCAGTACCACCAATGTACTGTTGCGGCTCACCCCTTTACTTTGTCTAATAACATCCACGCACACATTAATATTCTATTTGGATGGGGCAAAGTAAGGGAAAAAGAGGCCTGCCAATCTCTTTTCTGATAAAAATTATATAGGCCTAATAATAAAATAACACAAATTTTATTAACTGTTGAAAGTAACAATTGGTTTCTCAATCGCTTCAGATTCTGTTTTACCTGTTATTCAACACTTAAAAATGTAATAACACTACAATACTTTTTGCATTATATTATATTTGGAATATATAAATTTCTACTGAATCAGCAAATATAAAAAATAATTTATTACAATTGTAGCCAGCTTTATTCTGTGTTGAAAAAATAAATAAAAATAATTGAACATTTAAGGGCAGTAAAGTGGTGTAAAATTTCTAAGAAGACTGCTTTTCAAATTTAATCAAACTGATAAATTGTTTTAGAAGACTATTCCCCCACACTGTACAGTAAACTTCCTCTAATTCAGCATCTTGCGGACTTGACCAATGCCAGATTTTGAAATATTGCGGATTACAGGATGAATACCAGTACTGTATGTAAAAATGTTAACTAAATAAAAAAATTACTTTAAAACATGCATTTTGTTCTTTAAAAAGCTTTACTACAGAATAAAACATAACAACTGCAATGAAAAATACACAATTAATTATGGAACTAAATAAGCATTGCAGGCTTACAAAATGTTTGTTTTAACACGTTGGCTACCGAACGTCACACATATGTGACGTAATGTTGAAAGAAAACCTTAAATATAGACCAGCGTCACATATATGTGTCGCTCAAGGTGTTTCCAGTGTACCGACGACACATATAAGGGACGCTCAGGTCAAATTCAGTGTACCGACGACACATATATGGGACGCAGTCACGGTTCAGTTAAATGACTCGCCACGCCCTTTGGTCTACTGAATCAATCTAAAACCTGCTTATCGGTCTATAGGAATGTGTGACACACATGTGTGTCGCTTGGTCTCTGGGTACGACCTCAATTTTGATTTTTTACAGATTTTTAAAGTTGACCATATTGTCTGCTCACATTCTGCCATTAGTGTTTGTTTACTACACATTCCAGATGGTGACTTTTATTGCGTTACACATTGTCCTGTATATTTTAGTATTTTTTAGTGTAGTAAAACTATTTTTCATTTATTTTTCAGTCATCCAACTCATGACACATATTTGAGACAGTCGGTCTATAGCAAACAAACATAATACAGAATATTACTATAGACCAACATCACACATATGTGACGTAATAAAAATGCTAAAACAGTACTGAAATAAATTTTTTTCCAACTTTTATGAGCAAATATAGATGTTACAGATCAAATTATATAAAAATAGCGAAACAAAATTTTTGGTCTCTGGGTTAGTGTTTGTCACAATGACTCGGTCTGTGGTGAGAGTATCGAGTACTAGGATCGGTCTGCTGGGAACTCCCGGCGACCCGAATTTTTGACCGTCGGTAGCCAACGTGTTAAAATTATAATATGTTACCCTATGTTAGCTACAGACGACTCATCTCCCCTCCATTCATGACAGTGTTATTAACTCATAACTTCCGATCCCAAACGAACTTGAACACGTATAATTATTTTTCTTCATATAGAAGAATATTTTTGTAAAAATCATAATGCAACTGCTGGATTGTAGGATACCGAATTAGAGGAGTTTACTGTACTGCGCATTACTTCCTTGGTTAGAAAAAGGCAACAAATATTTTAAGAACATATCTTAGTCCAATGAGTATTTTACACAATGTTACAACTAAAACCTGAAGCTATGTTTATGTGCTTATACTTTTAATTTTAGCTAAAACTGTTTTTCTCCATTTGTATCCCAAGAAGTCAATAGTTATTTGAGATTTTAAAGGGCCGAATGTAGTCAATTAATTCTTGATAATTATCTTGAACTTTTTCACAAAGATACCAAAAAGGTTTTTTTCTAACTTCACTTCTATTTGAAACAATTCATGATTATATGTTGCCTCGTTCTGTATAATATATATTACTAGTAACATTATAGCTTTTGAAGTTATTTAATCTCTCCTTAACAGAATTGCCTAAACTATTATTGGCTTTCGCTTTTGTATATAATGACTGATTTCCAAGGTCATGTGCCATGGATCGATATGTGATTTATTTATATATGTATAATATTTATAGACTTTATCTCTTGTGCCTATCGTTAACCTTTGGGCCAGGAAATTATGTAAATAAGTCGTGTAATAAGTGTTAATTTTCAAATTGTGATTTTGTTAAGAAATTATTTATTTTATTGATAAAGATTGTAAGATACAGAAACATCTTGATAAAACAATGACTGTTGAAAAATCTTAAAATTATTAAAGGTGCTATTGTTAATTTTTAACATGTTTTATTATGTTTATTTGTCATTTTAATTTAGGAATTGGTGTTTTCCTTTTGATCATATTTACATAGCCATTTGTTTGTTTTATTTCTATGACAATAATTTAGCAATTACATAGGTTGATTTTTAACATGTTATTGATTTAAAAAGTACTATACAATGGCAATTTAATGTTTATGATCAACGTCACAGTGTGCCAATTGACTTGAAAAAATAATTTGTTGTGCCAATTATATCGTTTCTTTTGAAACATTAATTTTTTTGTTTACTTTTTGAACTCAGACATCCAATATATTGCCCATTCACAAAATGTGTCAGTCCGCATAACAATCTACCGGATACACAGATCTGTTTTACAACCATATGTGAACTTTAAATCAAAATTAAAGATATTTTCATGGCATTTTTCATGATAGTATAAAACAATTTTTATTTTAAAAAAATTTTTTTTTGACCACTAAGAGTTGAGAAAAATAAACAGAAAGTGCTTGTAGGTTTCTGCATTTGCTTTTAGAAAAACCTGAGGAGTTTTTGTGAAAGGGGTGTTGTCGGATGTCTCAGTACAAAATGTTTAATAATATCATCTAACACAAGTCTATTGTAAAAACTGCCCGGGTTAGATACTTTAGATACTTTACCGGGTTAGATAAGATTTTTGTCACAAATGGCTGTTATCAATTTGATAAGACTGCTGGCTGGAATCTTAATTTTATTTGGTTCTTTCTGTATTAATATTGTTCAAATGGAAACCATATGCTGGAAAGTGCTTTAATATTAGCATTGTAATCACTTGCAAAAACACCAATAACTAAATACATCTGTGCAGGGGTTTATAAAAAACGAGGTACCCTGTTAAAATTTTTCTTAAACTTATAGAAATTGACTTAAAATTTCCCTTCATCCTATAACCTTTGCCAACCAATTTCTTTGGTTGTATTAAATTTGTGGTATAAAATGTGATCTGGAAAGGCAATAATAAATAATTCCATATTTTCTAGAGCAAATATTTATGCGTTGTTATCTATATAATATCTAATTGATCTCATAATTGTGTTTATTATAATCTTTACCCTGCGATATATAATTAATATAAAATATGCGTTGTATTTTTCATGATGCAAATTGTTTTGTGTATAGCTTTTGTAATAAAAATATATTGAATCATGTTGTGATTTGCTTTTAAATTCTTCTCGCTGTCGATTAATATTGGGGAAAATATTACTTGGAAATTAAATAAAGCCAAGAGGCTAGTCAAGGCCGGCTATACCTTATAGGCAAACTAGGCATCCACCTAGGATGCCGAGGCCCGCAATCCTGACGAGGGTCAGCGAACACAAGGGCGATCGGCAGTTGAGGTCACCTCCTATCGGCTGAAAAGTCTCTCCAGAGTGATTATAAAGTAGGGTGACCAAACGTCCCAGAAAACCGGGATTGTCCCGGTTTTTGGTAATGTCATGCGATGTCCCAAAAAATTGTATCTGGATGCTTAAAAGTCCCGGAATTCTGTTTAAGGGATTTAAAAAATATTGAGACATATATATAATACCCCAGTTAAAATTTTGACGGATGGAACTAAATGGAAGTGGACTTGCTGGAAACCATCCTCAAGATTCTTTATAATTACAAAAAGTGCAGTTTTATAACTATAACCTACTTAAGTTTCAAATAACAAAGACATGATAAAGAACGCCGGAAGCAGTGGCAAATGTCCTTCTGTAAATATTTGCATTATACCATCCACCACCAGTGCTGAGTGCTGAGTAATATAAAATGTAATTTAATCATTTGAACTCTATTATTTTTTTAGGTATTTTTTACCAAACTAATAGTCAACATTATGTAGTCGTTATGTTATCAATTAAGTTAACGTAATTTATTTCCATCATTAGATTACAAGTAAAAAATTTTAACAGTGATATACAGGGTGTCCAGCTTCCACCTTTACAAACTTTTCCAGGTTATTAAGCATGCCAAAACAAACAGAAAAAATCATATAAATATATGTCCGGAAATGCTTTGTTAAGCCGCTAGCCGCCATTTTGTTTTTTACACTTAAGAGTTTTTATTTCCGTAACGGGTTGTTGTATGGAGTTCATATTTGGTATATAGCTTAATCACACAAATGCTCATTTTTAGAAAAAATATTATTTTTTTCCGATGTATATTTTCAAAATGGCGGCCATTTTAAATTTTTAATCTCAAATATCTTAAAAACCGTAAATTTTATAAAAATTTTACTAGACACAAAAAAGTTGACAAATTAAATGATCTAAACAGTGATACCAAGTTTGTAAGGATTCGACATCAAATAACGGAGTTATTGAGATTTTTCTCTTAAAATAACCTAAATTGGCATTAATCATAGTGCAAAATCAATGGTTTTATACAGGAAAACCACCATAACTCCGTTATTTGTTGTCGGATCCTTACAAACTTGGTATCACTGTTTAGATAATTTAATTTGTCAACTTTTTTGTGTCTAGTAAAATTTTTATAAAATTTACGGTTTTTTAGATATTTGAGTTTAAAAACTTAAAATGGCCGCCATTTTGAAAATATACATCGGAAAAAAATAATATTTTTTCTAAAAATGCGCATTGGTGTGATTAAGGTACATGCCAAATATGAACTCCATACAACAACCCGTTACGGAAATAAAAATTCTTAAGTGTAAAAAACAAAATGGCGGCTAGCGACTTAACGAAGCATTTCCGGACATATGTTTATATGATTTTTCTTTTTGTTTTGGCATGCTTAATAACCTGGAAAAGTTTGTAAAGGTGGAAGCTGGACACCCTGTATAACAAAGAGTACTAAGGATTTATTTTTAGAAAATTCATGAAACTTTGGTTTTGATTAAATTTTATTAATTAACTGTAATTAAAAACATAGTTATTATTTAGCCTTATTCTTATCCAGGGAACAATGGACCAGTTGGTTGGTGTACGGTGTGGCGAGGGGGGTGGGGGGGGAGGGAAAGGTACATATTCAGAGCTGTCCCGGTTTCCTCCGTGAATGATTTGGTCACCCTATTATAAAGTCAAAAAAAACTAACATAAAAAACCCACATTAATGAGTTGTATGAGTTTATGATTGATGACGGTCTATCTTGTAAGGCATATTACCTCTTACCAATAATATAACTCATGTGCCTTTTGATACCAGTTTGTTTTTTCAAATTAATTCAAACATTTTCCAATTCATCAAAAAAATTATATAGTCTGATCTCGATATCGCGGACTTTGATAGCTCAAAATATTCTATATCTCAAATTATTTAATATCCCCTTGGAAAATATTGTAGGAGCCAAAAACTAAACCATACATTACTTGTCGAATTACTTCTGTAAGCCGAAGAGACACAAAAATTACCTCTGGGCTATAGCTCAAAATTCAGTGGATAAGTTGAATTCAATTTCATTTTACTCATGATTTTGTCTCCTGGAGTCGTGGATTGAGTTCAGACGCATTTGTACAGTAAGGTTACAATACCATCGCCAATCCGTAATTTTTATCGAGATGACTAGTTTTGGAGCTTTTGGTCCATTATCAAATCTTGAAGTATAGTATTCAATTAAAACTTTTCGAATACAAGGTCTTTGTCATAGTTTAAAAGAACGCAACACAGAAACAAGCGATACGAACAGTTTACACACATTACATAAAAATGACAATTAATTATTTCCTAACAAGCGTGGCCAGCCGCGCAGAGGAGTTCCGACTCAATTTCACTTTGTCTTTTACCTCTACAAGTCCAATTGTACCTCGATATCTAGTTCTCTCTTAGAAGAACCTTGGTAAGTTGGAACACACCGTCGCACAAGTTGCTATGAGTCGGGAACTCATCTGATACAGCTTCTGTCGTCACACTATCACTATCAATTATCACTATTTTGAGACAGGGACCTCACATAGTGGGTATTTTACCTGAATAATGAGTGATGAGTGTAGGATGATTGTGGCACGATCTAGTAGTCTTGTTACTGACTAAGGCCGACATTCTCCTTAGACAGAACTGTTAATTAATAGCCCAACAGCCAATGGCATGTAGGGACCTATAGTTTAACGTAGAATCCAAACCACAATTTTGTCCTCATATGAAACTGGTCTAGTTATGAGGATGGTCTTTATGGATGAACTAGTATTCATTACTAGTGCGGACGTTAATACCCACAGGGAATATCGCATCCACAAGCCATCGCTCATAACTATCCACAATTCGTGACCTCCAAGTAGCTGGATTACAGGACGACACCACCATTAAACTACTCAATTTTATAGTTGGATTAAAAAATTAATTAGTTTTGATTGTTAAATTGTTTCACAAACTGTACTGAAACTGAACGTTACATCTATAAGTAGAATTCAATAAAAATTATCTTTGCAACTCTTAAAGTATTTCATAACTCAGAGAAAATCTGGATTCCCGTGAATTTCAAGGAATTGCGAATTGACAAAAATGATAAATGACCAAAAGACAAAATTTAACACAAACAAATCTACCACGCAAATCAATATGATGTTGGTTCCACTACAGTACTACTGACATTAGTTGCAGTCAGAACGTATATGTATTACAAGATGATGCATGCCCAGTCATTGAGTACCTATAAGCATTAATTACTGTAATAATTAGCTTGGGAGAAATAAACTCAAGGCAATGAACTTCTTACAAAATATCAAAGGAAACAATCCCAAAACTTGAAACTGGGGTGGCCTTCATAGCACTAGTAATCTTGACTAGCTGTAAATATGTTATGAGTTATGATTAAATTGATAAAGCAGTATTTATTTGTTGTCTAACAACAAACAGACATCTGATGCAGTTCTTCCAGCAACAACATGGGCCTGGTTTAGATCATTGCCGCTAAACCAGAGAATTTATCTCCCTGAAAAATAGATCTATGTCTCTCCGTCTCGCCACATAAGTTGACGAATGGTCAAAAATAGCTGGTATGGGCAAGGGGGGAAGAAAATGGTACTTTTCCAAAAACATCAAGCTTACGTTACATGCAAATTTTCTTAAAACAGTTAATTATCAAATAACTTTAACTGAATAGTAGCGATAGTAGTGCAAATTCATTTGTCAAGTTACGTGGCGAGGGTTATAGGAGAAGTTAATTAGTTTAAATTTGTATATCTACGAATACGGGCCTGCAGTGTAGCCAATGGGCCTAAACAATATTATGAAAAACACGTGCAGGTGAGCCTTTATTTTTGCAAATAACTTTATTGAAAGTGAGGATTCATAAAATATTCATAAAATCGTTGGTTTATAAACTACTTTTAAACTAATTACTTGGATATCGACTTTTTTACTTTGAGATTTATGGTAGTTTATTTTGCAATTCTCAAGAGCACCAACTTAAAATAGGCTTTGGAAAACCAACCTGTTTCATATCCACTGTGAAATAACCAGAACGGTAATTAATTAATAGCTCATACATAAAAAGACATATAAAAAGCAATAATCAGAAAATTTACATAAAAAAATGCATCAACCACCGATCTATAGTAATATCCTGAAGAAAACCAAACCTCATTTTATTCTTTACTAGCGTTTTCTCACCATCAGGTTTAGCTCACCCGCCTTCAGCTTTAGCTGGTTAGCTCGCTCGCTACCCTCACTAGCTGTAATGTCCACCCTATATGAAAATGCTAGAATACCTAAAATTGGAAATTTTCATTGCATTTGTTTCTTATGGCAACAAAAATCGGAAAAAAAACCTTTTCCCATTTTTAATACAATTTTTTTTATCTTTCGTAAAAAATAATTCTTTTAAAATAAAAAGTATCCTAGGCCTATGTTACTTCTGACACCTCCAAGCATGTGTACAAAGTTTTATGATGATCGGTTGAGTAGTTTTCGCTGAAAGTCTAACAAACAACAGGACATTCACATTTACAGTATTAGTAGGATTCTTTAGAAGCAATTCCAACATGAGTGTATCCTAGAGATGTGTGTTGTAACTTGTAGGCCTATACAAGAATCTCAGAGGCTGTGACTATTTTCTCAGAACTTGACAAATGTGTCTTAGTTCTGGGATAAAAATTATATTTAGGCCTATCTATTCAAGGTCACTATGCCAGAAACACAGTCTTATTTTTTGTTATTTTTCATTAAAATTTTAAAAATTTTAGTATTGGTCTTATGGAGTTACAAATCGAAACAAAGAAGTGAAATAGTAATGAAAACAGCTGACTCCACTGTTAAAGTACAGACGACGCGACGTGCTCCAATATAAAAATGTGGTTTGAAAAAATAGCATTGTAGTCAGTTTACTTATGAATTACTGAATGCTTTAACAGAAAAAAATTATTTGTTTTATCGTAGGCTACTTTATACTGGTGATTTTTTATCTTGGACATTTAAAATAAAAAATCGAAACGAACTTGTGTCAGTAAACCAGTGTAGTCTCAGCAAACCAGCAGAGCTCATTTTATTCCAGTTAAAATCAAATATTCATTATTGCCATTGATCCGTCAAGATAGACCCTACAGAAAATAGGTCAATTCAGTAGTGCAAAACTAAGTAATATTCAGTAAAAATATTTAAAATAAAATCAATATATTTAATTTAAATGTGGGCAAATTCGTCTGCCTTACCTACTGGCAAGGTCTACAATGTACATCGGAATGAGGCCAAGCGAGGAGGGAAGTTACAGCTTGGACTGGAGCATAACATCAGTCATTATGTGAATGGTTGCATCGGTCATTGGAGTTGGAAGTCGTTGGTCGTTATCGTCGTTTCGCCGCTCGGTCGTTGTCGTTCGGCGCAAAGTGAGCCTCGGTGCGCCGCATTCCCTCCGCAAACCACTTTTTGCACCGCCGAAAATTCGATTTCTCGGAACCCATCGGTAATTGCACCTTACTAAATCATGACTGCAGACGGATCGCACTGCAAGCAGTCCCTGTGGCCAATTTAGATTATTTTGGGCATCCTTAATAATAGAGTTTCGGGAAGTGGCTCGACAATTGAATGTCAACAGATGGGTGGTTGACCTGTGTTTTCAAATTGCCTATTGCTCATTTGGCTTATTCTACCTGGTCAGTAATACTTCGTCTTCGTCAGTACATCAGAGTTGTCTCATACTTATTAGCGAATTTCCCATAGGGAATAAGCTATTACCGTAGGTCTCACGGTAAGACCTAACCCCGGGACCATGTTACTTTTTCGTTTTTAGGTGCCCAGAGACCAAAAATAACAGTCATTACAAATTTTATGTATATGTATATATATATTATGCATATATATACATATACATATATGTATATATATATATAAAAGAGAATGTATATATATATGTATATATGTATATATGTATGTGTCCCTAGACACGATAACTCTCGTAAAAATGGTCCGATCGAGACCAAATTTGGTGGAGATGTGTAATCCTATGTTTATTCGGATGAGTTCGTAAACCAGACATATCGACCTACCGGAAGGGGTAGTTTTGGGGGGTTTTGTACCCCAAAAATGGGTTTTTTGCATTTTTCATATGTAAATTTTAAAAATTTTAAATTTTTATTTTGACCATTGGATTTAGCTAAAAAAAAAATTTAGTATTTTGAAGCTTTGCTCTATCTCCATTGGTTACCGAGATATTAAAAAGTCTAAAGACAGTACGTTGTATTTTGAGGCTCCAATGTTAATCTTATGGAGAATTGGGATGTGTTAATATTTCACTTATTAAACAATATTTTTCGATGAAACTTGGAATTGAGCTTCATTTTTTGAGATTCATCCATTTATGGTAAAAAATCTTGGTTTTTGCCATAACCAATCAACCATAACCAAAATCATAACCAAAATAGTTTTGTCATAACCAAAATCATGGCAGCAAACCTACATACTCTTTTCCCATGTTAATCATATGGAGAATAGGCAAAATTCTTTAGCAAGGGACAGATATTGATGAAACTTAGTAAATGGCTTCATATGGTCGAAATAATTTTTTTTATAATAAAAACCTACTTTCAGTGTTCCCTATGGCAGCATACCTGCATACTCTTCCTATATTTATCATAAGGAGAATAGCCATTTATTTCCCTATTTATGAGCCCGTGATTTTATTTAGTTAACAGTTTTATGTGGTCAAAATTAATATTACTAATTTGAAAATTCGCTGGGTACGCAGGTCTGCTGCAACGGGGGGTATTCAGTTTACGGTTGGTAAAAATGGTCTTGTACGGTATGCTGTAAGGATATTGTAATACGTTGTGGGCTCTTCTGGGACTTTATTTTTCAATCATAAGTGAAAAGTGAGTTTGATTTATTCGAAAACAATTTTCATCCAGCCTTATAGTTATAAGAGAGTTTTTAATGTCTAACCTTGTGCATCAAGGCATCAAGAAATTAGGTAGGCTGGTAGGCTAATAATTTCCTTCAGCATTTCAAAGGGCATTTGGATTTATCATTGTTACATCTATATGTATAAACATGCATTTTTAACAGACAAGAGCTTGAAGTTTCTCCTTCTTCATTCTTCATATCGATTGAAACAGAAAATAATTTCATTCATCATTCTCTTTAGATCTTCTACTTTATGTTTACTTTCATGAGAAATGAGATTGATATAGTTTTCTAAATATAAAAATACGAGTACCCCTAGTTTTGAATCTCTAAATTATATCTCCTTTTTTTACTTGATCCTTTATGAGATGAGTGGCCAGATATAGCTCGTGGTGGGAATGGTTTGTTTATCCTTGCTTAATAGGCCTCGTACATGATAACTGACAAAATTTCTCCCCAATTATTATGTTTCTATGTAGTAAAATAGTCAAATAAATGTATATAATAAATTTTATATTCAATTTTATGTTAGATCTCACAAAAATTTTTACCGAGGCTGTTTTTAGAATAAGGCTCCAATTCCTTACATATATCTTAAAACAAACTTTAAAATATGCTATTGTTCTTCGCTATATTCAAATTAATTTCTACTGTTCATTCTGAACAAAATGTGTATGTGTTTAAATAAAAATTTACTTTCTTTTATATTTATATTCTGTAGAGTTAAAACAAATGTTTTTCATCTTGTGCTTCAAGTTAATAAACGTGTGAAGTCTCACAAGTTTATTAGTCACAATCTTCCTTATTATAAGCCTAAAGCCTTATGTTTATTATTTGGGTTTTAAATGATGGATTACGTTTGGGGCTATAGAGAGGTGGAAAAAGTTTTTGCATGATGGGAGGGATTAGTTTTGGGAGCACCGCACTGAAGGATTGCACTGGGCACTGGGCCCCGCACAGGCTAAGGCCGGCCCTGGGCGACTTAACTCAATAGGAAGTTTAAAGCAAAAAATGAGAGATGATTGTAGGATGATAGTGGCGCGATCTTGTAGTCTTGTTACTAACTAACGCCGACATTCTCCTTATAGACAGGACTGTTAATTCATAGACCGACAGCAATGAATACAGAGTCTTATAAGAAGAACATACCTTATGGCTTTAATTCTGCCAGTTTTTTTAATTGGGCAACTCAACACCAGGCTGCGCGCGCTGTACTCCTGGGCTGTTCCATTACGTGAAATCCTCCCCTTCAACCTAGCATCTACGGCGAAATCCGCGTTAATTTAAGGATAGCGCGCCGCCGTTTACACGCCCCTGGACCTAACCAAACTGGTTGATATGCTATAAAACGTATATATTCGGCTTCTGTATGAAATGCAGAATCTAACAATATGAATATTTTTTAATTTGTGAAATATATGTAATTTACAAGTTGGAAACTTTTAATTTTTTATTTAGTCTGACATTAAAAAGTTACTAAGCGAGGAATTTTTTTATTTTTGGGTCAGAAACAAACTTTCAGCGGGAAAGTTGTTGACATTTAGATGAATTTCATCATATAATTGAGTAATTTACGATTAAATGTTTTGATCGTTGGCAATTGAATTAATAGTGCCTTGAAGAAATTCACTTTGAGTCTCACGCTCTCTTAATTCATCGTTCGGTCTATGATTTCATAAGAATGACAAGGTGTATTGACTATATATTTTTTACTTAATATTTGTTAAGCACGTAGTTGTGCAATCTTATAATTTTTTACACTCTATAGAATTAAACATAACCATTATTTCGTCCAGCAATGCTGAAGTATTCTATGATGCTTGTTTTTCTAAACAAGATATATTATTTTAAATCACGATTAAATAAATAATGTAATGATAAATATTTTAAAATTGAAAATTACTTTTTTGACCTATACTGTACTCATAAAATATGTAGGCTATACAACAGTAATAAACACAACATCTTGCGAAACTTTCGATTCTAAACTATATTAAAGGCGCTAGATCGCAGAGCGAGGAGTCTACTTGTTTTGAGCCCCAGACTTCTTTGGGGTCATTAACAAAAATTAATATCGAGCTGTTTTATTATTATATTATTAGTATAATCCAGTTTGTAATTTACCTTCTCTTCAATAAATTTCATGGCCGCATAAATATTAAATCAAATTGAATAAAAATAATGAAAACATTTGTTATCCTGTACATACATTTGTAACAGTGCTATGAAATTGCTATTTCAAAAAAAGTTGATTTATAATAAAAATAAATTAAGAATGAATCTATAAAGGTTAATGTAAATTATATAATTAATTAAAAGCAACCCTCTAAGTTTTCACCGTTAACATTATACAATGTCGTTAAAGTGTGGCCAACGTGAACGTTAGAACCAGAATGTACTCTAGGATTTGAATCAAAAGGTCTTGCAACAATAATTTTTAATGGTTTAAAATGTAATTTTAGTCAGATTTTTCGCTATCCTACCCATGTTATCAGCCTTTTCTGTGGGGAAAAATTAAATAATGTTTCTTGGGAAGGCAGAATTGTATGATGGTAAAAAATTGATTTTGCACATCGTTTAATGTATAAAATTTTACAACTATGAAACGCTCATTGGAATATTAGTTAATAAATTAATCGGTAGTAGCTCCTAGACAAGACAAAACTTTCTGATATGTAAGATACGAGAGTTTAATGTTTATGGATTATTGACCGACCTGGAAAGAATATCTACCTTTTATTAAAACAAACTTTTAACGTGAACGAGCTTTCGTCCACAGCCAAAATACCTTTTTTATGAATGATTTAATAGGCCTTATTAAATATTTTGGCCATGTTCGTTCAATACATTTAGGCTAAGTAATTTAAAATCCAAACAACTTATAGAATGAGTCATTACATTCCAATAAACATTTAAATACTTTTTTTTGAAACATTAATGAGCAAAATTGATATTTAAGTAAACTTAATATACTGTAATTACAAAAATACAAGCTAATTAATCACGGTCCGTCGGCATGGCTCACGGCTACCTGCCAATCAACAATTAAACTTTTACCTTTGAATAAGCATAGAAAGAGTCCTATGGGTTTTAAAAATTAGGCTAACTTTAAATTAACTGAAAAAAAAAACTTTCTCGCAGACCAACCTTTTCATGTGATTAATTTAAAAGAAATTGCTTCGCAATGTTTTTACATATTTTTCATAACGATCATAGATCTAAAATTAAATTAACACCGTAGTTATTTTTATTTAGGCCTAGTGGTAGCCCAATTTTTACTATGAAAGATTACAATTTTCAAAGTGAACGATAATTTTTTTGCAATGAAACGCGGTAATTTAGAATTGGTGCTTTAGCGGCGGTGGCTGGAGGGGGGATGTGGTGTAACTGGAACAGCCAGCTGTGTGTAGTCCGTATTTTGGAACAGCCAACTCTCGACGCAACCTGGTGGTGAGTTGCCCAATTAATTACAACAATGAGAGACGTGGGGGCGCGTAGAGCAGTCGGAACAGCCAACGCTCAGCGCAGCCAGGTGTTGAGTTGCCCAATTAAAAAAAAACGGCAGAAAATTTAACATGGGGTCTGTTCTTCTTATAAGACTCTGTATTCATTGCCGACAGCCAATGATATTTAGGGACCTACAGTTTTAATGGGGGATCCGAACCACAATTTTGACCTCATATATACGAATTGGTCTAATTATGAGGATGGTTTTTATGGATGAACTACTAATCACTAGAAAACATCAGCGTATTATATTATCCTTAGGGGACAGGTAATGGTGGGAGGGGTTTGTTTGTTTATCATCGCTAATATTACATCGGTTGATGCCTTTTTTTCATTTCACAGTTGCATACCAGCTGGTAATTTTACACTACAAAATTATTTCAATATAGCACACACTATATTTATTTGTCTAATCAAGCAGAATTTTTTAACAAAACTTGTTTGAGTTGGGGTATTAAATAAACGCTCTAATATTTGTCGGCTTTGGGCTTTAGGTGTAAAAATATATTTATATATAATTGGGGCAGATTTTTGTGACAATTTGGAACACCGGTATTGAAACGTATTTATTTCAAAGCCTTACCTACCAAGTTATTAAGTGTTTAGTTGCGGTCTCCTAAAATGTATTGAATTAGTTGTTTAGTTAGGGTTCGCTTACTGCGAATGCATTTATAACCACATATATCCATTTAAATCGAAAAGAGAGAGAACAAAGGATATCCGCAACTTCTTACCCTGCATTTATGGATTGCCAACAAGACAAAGTGTGCCAATATGTCTAATTTGAGATAAAGATATAAATTTTGTACAGAACAGAAACAATTGATTTTTCAATGTAGCCATATGCATGATAAATTAACTCACTTTTCTTGTTGAAAAACAAAAATTTACAATGGATTTTTGTTTAAAAGATGATTCCTTCCTTAGACTTAGAATCCGAATTGAACTTTTCAGAATACTTCAATATACTTGTGTCCTTACAACTTTGTCCATTGCTTTTGATATTTTAGACGTTTCTATAAATTTAAAATAGTCTTCCCAGTCAGCACAAAATGTGAAAATCACGTTTTTTTCACGTGAAAAATGTAAAAATTATGTAAAAGTGAATAGAAGAATATTTTTTTCACGTGAAAATTACGTGAAAAATGTAAATGTGAAAAAAGGTGAAAATGAGAATATATTTTTCACATCAAAATTACGTGAAAAATGTAAAAGTGAAAAAAAGGTGAAAAGAAGAATATTTTTTTCACGTCAAAATTACGTGAAAAATGTGAATGTGAAAAAAAGGTGAAACGAAGAATATTTTTTTCACGTCAAAATTACGTGAAAAATGTGAACGTGAAAAAAAGGTGAAAAGAAGAATATTTTTTTACGTCAAAATTACGTGAAAAATGTGAATGTGAAAAAAAGGTGAGTAGTGGGGAATGGCTACAGTTGGCTCAGGTCAAGGTCAGGCGGTTGTAACTGTTGTAGGGGTTGTAGTGGCTGGGGTTTTTGACAGTGATGGGTGGGTTTTGGAAGTGGGTCAAGGTCATCCGGAGGTGGTTTTTAAAAATATATTTATTTAATAAAAACTCATCAGTGATTGGAGAATTGCTTTGTCATTATTTAGAGCGGTAATAGTTATTTTATGACTCTGTATGGGATGGGAGTCAGTGCTTGTATGGGTGAATCCCGCTGTGTGTCCATAATTGCAAAAAAGGAGAGGTCCTAGGTGGTTACAGTGCGAGTTGATAGAGCAGAACAAGACATGTGTCTGAGGAAGAATGATCATATAAACCTGGTAATATAGTGAATAAGAATAATTGGATAGGATCGTCAATAGGTGTAACAAGATTGAAATTTTGATATTTCAGCATTTCAGTTAAGACAGAGTGTAAAATAGGATCAGTAGAACAAGTATTACAAAGGTTAGATTTTACAAAGTACAATGGGTGAAAACTGAAGTATTTTTTAAGCTTACTCAATGTAGTACGCGGTTTTGAAATTGTGGAGTTAGATTGTTTCTGTAAAATGTGTTTCGTACGCAAAAGTTTTAAATGTAAAGTGTGCGAATCCATAATAATATTCAAAGGGGAGATGTGTACTCTCCAAAATTCAGCGAGTATATGATTGGTGCCCGCGAGTGTGTCTGAATATATAGAGACTAATTAGCATAATAAGCGCAAACATATGTTAGAGTAACAAGAGTAAGTTAAAAAAAAATGTTTGATAGTCTTAGAGACTTACGGATAGATGTTTACTGTCGCCCTATCGCCATTATAATGGCGCACGCGCGAGGTACCGATGCCGCTTATATAGGGTAGTGTGAACCCCCCCCCCCCAACCCCCTCCCCTGAGAGAATGAGATAAAAGGGAAGAACTTTGGAGATTTCAGTTCTTTGTCGGGGCGGCAGCGTAGCGAAAGGTTCTAGTAGGGGGGAAAAAATAGTTAATAAATTTTTGTAGAATTTTTAAAAATTACTGCTAGTGGTAATTAATTTAGTTAGTTACTTATTTTATAAGGGTTTAAGAACTGTGTCGTAAAAACAGAAATAGAATATTACTAAATTTATTATTTTACCATAAGTCTCCAAATTAAATTAGACAATGATGTTCTAACAGGCAAACCAAAGGCATGGTTAAATCGATTGAGCTCCAATATTTTATAAAATCTTTAAGGTTACGAAATTAAATTTAACAACTTGAAACTGTTTCAAACACCTAACAAAATTAAATCATGGTATTTGCTCACATTGGCTACTTTAATATTCAAAGCCAGCCTTGAAATTCAATGAAGTTGGAGGGTAGAATAACTGACAGCCAGCACTTCAAATTCACTCGGCGATCACCCAGACAAGACGGACAGTCTGGCCAAAAAGGATAAGGCACATGACAATCAGCTGATTGGTCGAATACAAAGGTTGGTGGCAGATAAGAGGTAGTGATTTGGTGGTCGCGGGTATAAGCTGGTTAGTGGACTTTTTGGAGTGCCTGCAAGTTTGTCATGCAACTTCGCAGCATTACTGAATTACCGCTGGTATTGGCTGTTGTCGGCGTGCTCAACAACAGAGAAAATTCAAAGTTGCTTGATCAGCCCAACTTTTATGACCGAAATGTGGGCGGAAATAAAATAAATGCCACAGTTGAAAGGGTTAAATTTCTATGAACAACTAACTATGCCTTTTTACAGTTAATGGCTGTTTTAAAAAGAGGGTATAGGCTTAACATATTATAGTTTCTTTATTTGTGTGCAATTTTCGTTGTTATTTCGTTATCAAAATAGCAGCACATAAGACTAATGTTAAAAATTACGATTTTTAAACTTAAATTTAGAACAAATTTAATTTTTCCTGGGATTGAGCCTGTTTCTAAACTAATTTTTGGGCAAAAACACTTTTAAAGGTAAAGTATTAGTAAAATCTACCTGCCATATTTTGAGATTGTAAAATACACATCCCTTCAGACATTGCTTGTATAGTATAGATTTAATAAACAATAATAAAAAAATTACTAAAATTTGTAAAAAGTTACTGGTAATAACTGACCGTATATTTTACTTAAATTATTTTACAAGGATAATAGTACAAAATTTGCCTGGTAAATGTGTATGATTTATTGTAGCAATAGTAATATCAGTGACAGATTGTATTCTGAAAATTCTAAGCTTAAAAAGGATTGTTTAGTTGAAGACGAGCTCATTAGCTCTGCTTATTTACCTTTAAGATGAGCTTGTTAAGGAGTCTTAATGTAGGGCTAAGGGTGTTGTATAATGGTATAAGTAAAATTTTGATTATACCTCTGCTGGTAACAGCTGGCTTTATAATTTGGTGTTAAATATTTTATTATAAAATTAAATATTTGCGATTGTACAAATTACTCATTTGTTGTATCCTTTTAATAAAATTAAACTAAATATACATGATCACCAATAAAGACTACTATTAAAAAGGAATGAACTATTTTCTAATATAATACTATTTATTAATTCATTTACTGATTAAAAGTGAAAGACACATGTTTATAATGGAGTATATGGTTTTTTTGACAATTAATTTAACTGTTTTTATGAATTATTTTATTTTGGTATTAAAATCCATAAGACTAATGTTAAAACTTTTAGAATTTCAATTTATGACTAGCTGTATACCCGCTCTTTGCATGGGTCGTGTGTAAAGTTTATTAAACAAATTATAACAATGCTTTCAGAAATTGAATATATCACCATCAGTTAGGTTATTTTAAATTAAGTTTTATGTCTAATAGGTCCCTGTTTAATAGCTCCCCTGTTTAATAGCTCGTGTTTAAAGCCACCTTTGTCAAAATCTTGTTACATCTATTTTATTTTTGGTTTGGAAGTTATTACCATGAATGTTTTTTTTTTGCAGTTTGATTTAACATTTATATTCGTATAGCGATTTATTTTATAGTTCTATGAGTATAAACTCATAAACAATTTAAGAAAATTCAGATGTTTCAAAAATACTATAGATTATTAAATAAAAAACCTAATATCGAATAATTTATAGGATGTGACAATAGCTATATGCCAAATCCAATATACCCCACCCCTGCATATCGTGTTCTACCCATGAAAGATATGTACAGACATGGGCAACATTAAATCTAAATTAAATATGCAAACCAAGCAAAACAACGCAGCACTTGTTAGTAATGTATAGACACCGTACCAATGTAGATATTAGGTCTAATCAATTCAATATATGTCTTTAGATTTTACCTTCTTACCTAAAACCTCATGTATTGCCAATGTATACAAAACCGAATAAATAGGGAAATCTGTTGTTAAAAAATTTGACAATAAATGGAGGAAAATAAAGCATTGATGGTAGGATCACCTCTTTTTATTGCAGCAGGAAGCGTCCTTTTTACATTCTGAATGTCCAAATAAGTATATCTGTTTGTTTACACAAAGTAAAAACAATAACAAACTTCTGCCAAAATATTCTAAGACCATCTGATTCTATTTAACCAATCAGCATAATCCTTGAATGAAAATTAAAGTGGTGCTATCAGTATTTTATGACCAGCCTCCTCACTTCTTCATAAGAACACTATTCAATATTAATATTTAGAAACAAGAATTAGTTGAATTTACTCACTGTATTTAGGCCAGTAAAAAGTTAAAGGGTTAGATTTGAATTATTTTATAATTATTAACATTTTAAATGTTGCAATCTGTGGTGAAAATTAAGAATTGTCTAATCCAGCTGATTAAAAAGCATAAATAAAAAGCTAGAATTAAATATTCTCATAAGATTAACATTGAACTAGTGCACTTGTTTTAAAAAATTTGACAATAAATGGAGGAAAATAAAGCATTGATGGTAGGATTACCTCTTTTTATTGCCGCAGGAAGCGTCTTTTTACATTCTGAATGTCCAAATAAGTATATCTGTTTGTTTACACAAAATAAAAACAATAACACACTTCTGCAAAAATATTCTAAGACCATCTGATTCTATTCAACCAATCATCATAATCCTTGAATGAAAATTACAGTGGTGCTATCAGTATTTTATGACCAGCCTCCTCACTTCTTCATAAGAACCCTATTCAATATTCATATTTAGAACCAAGAATTAGTTGAATTTACTCACTGTATTTAGGCCAGTAAAAAGTTAAAGGGTTAGATTTGAATGATTTTATAGTTATTAACATTTTAAATGTTGCCATCTGTGGTGAAAATTAACAATTGTCTAATCCAGCTGATTAATAAGCACAAATAAAAACCTAAAATTAAATATTCTCATAAGATTAACATTGAACTAGTGCACTTGTTGCTTGATATCGAGCAATTTAGTTAAGGTATTTTTTATGTTTACACTTTTTCATTAGTTTGTTAACCAGCGCATCCTAAAAAATTCAAAATTATAACCTTTTTGGTATGAATATACAGATATTTTCAGTGGTATACTGTGTTTACCCGTTACAGCTGGTAACATGAAATCTTTTTTTAATTTCCTTCTCAATTTTAATCAAATGGAGAAATTTAGAACTTTAAGGGCGTCTAGGATCCTTCTGTTTCAATAAATTTCCATCAATTTACTATATAAAGAATTTCTTGCCGGGTCCTATTGAATGACACTAAAATGATTAAAATTGGTTGAAAACTGTAGGAGGAGTTCCTTGTACAAAAAACCGTGTCGCGTATTAAATATGTATATGAATAAATAATTCTTTTACTATGAGGCAGAGCCTTTTTGACAAACCTTCAGCAGTTAAAAAATAGTTCTAATTGCACTATCTAAGAGTAATAAAAATTTTCATATAATGTATTAAAGCTCTTGTCCCTTGAAAAGAGATAAAGATTGGTATTTTAGCACAACTTGGTTAGTTTGACGTACTATGGGGCGAAGCCCTAAGGTTGCTAAGGCAATTAAAGTTACAATAAACATTTACACAACTCTAGTCTATGCCATGAAAAACATTTATACCATTAGGTAAAGTCGTTATCCCGTGAAAAGAGGACAAAATAGGACCCATGAGCATTACAGACAAAGAGAGAGAGACAGAGGAAAAGAAATTTAGATCACACCTCTTTTGGATTCTGCGATGCATGAAAAGTAAATACCAAAGTCGCAGCAGACCTGCATACTCAGCTAATTTATAAAGTAAAAAATAATAAAAAATTTTGAGATTTTAAGCAATATACAAAAAAATCAAATTTTATTAATATACTTGAATTTGAATACAAAAGGTATTTAAGGACACAGAAGAACTTCTTTAAAGTCTATAAATAACTTTATCTTTTGACATTACCAGTTACCCAAAATACGTACAAACAGGTTTTTAATTAAAAAGATATAAAAACAAACCTTTGTTTACTTTGAAAGGTTTAGCAGCAGTTTGTAATATGTGTTGTGTTTTAAAAGGTTTTAGGCTTATAAACTGTGTATTCACTATAGGAAACTGGTATTTAAAGTAAAAAAATAAAAAAAACTCTGCTTTAAAGTTACATAAAATAAATCTAAAACAAGACTAGAAATGTTTTCTAGTACATCATATTTTTTTTAAACTTTGCCTAATATCTCTACTTGGTGTTTCATTAAATAAATATATCCATACCCTCTACGTCAAAGCCCCGCAAACAAAAGAGCTTCCGAACAACTCAATCTTACTTTTATAAACTCCCCACCCATGTATATCCCCACTTTTCTATGTCGAGCCAACGGGTGGAAACTTACTTAACACATTACAACCCCTCTGCGTCTGCCTTGATTCATACCAGGTGGAACCCATGTACACCGCGACAGATGTCTGTTTGTTTCTCAACTCATCGATTCAACAATAACTATTTATGCTCTTTGTATAATTCTAAAGGAATTAAAAATGTTTTTTATATTGTTGCAAAATGACCACTTTTGGTCAATTTATAAAAATGTGGTTTAATTAATCACGTTAACCCAATAAAAATTTATTAAATTACTGGTGTAGTTTGGATTATTATTGGAGAGAGGTATGGAGAGGCATGAAAGTACTGGAAATGCTTTATAGACGAATTGAGTTTTTGACCATAGCCTAGATTAAATTTTTCCTTTTAACTGGTAGTTAATTATTATTAAAATTTTTATTTTATATGATTTCATCTATGAATTCTAAAGTCCAACCGTAGTATAGGTTTTATTTATAAATTTAATATGATTATTGTTTTGGTTCTAATTATATTTGTAAAGTAATAACAAAAGGGGTATGCTATATATGTTATAGTAATTTTGTTTTACTCGCAAAAATGTTTTAAGTTCCTAGCTAGTTGATTTTTGTTAACCGAGTCGACTATTGATCTGAATACGAGTATTACATAATGTTTACACAAACATTTCCTAGTATCATATAACCACAACCATACTTAACTTATTTTTGGTTAAAAATAAATAATGGATAAAACCCACAGGACATTTAAATCTTGGTAAAAATAAGGTAAAATTGACTAAAATAAAGCGAATTTAGCTTAATTTGGCTTTAAAGAAGCCTGTATTCTAGGAATATCATGGTATTTGTTTAGTTTTTATTATTATTTTTATTGTAAATGGTAATTTTCATGTTAAATGATAGGTGGTATTTAATTATTATTTATGCCCAATTTGCCTCATTTACTTGTATAACCATAAAAAAAATAAGGATTCCAGCTTACGTTTACAATACATTCTAATTATTTTGTGCCTCATAACTTTGAATTCCATCTTAGTTTCTATAAAAAATAATGCTACAAACGGTTGTCATATGTTTAGATAATGGGCGTATTCGGATTTCAAATGAAGTGTTTTCTGTACTATGTTGTGTTTTAAAATAGTTTTAAAGTTCTTTACACTTCATTTTGCTCTTGTCAAGGTAATCTATAGTTCTCTAGGCAATCTTAGACACTCAAAAAAGCTTACGCAATCATATAACCAACCCAAAAAAAAGACGTGGTGTTCTGTGTCTAATAGGCCACACTAAGGAAGACTAGAGTATGATTCATTGTGGACGTAGTAGCGCACTCTACCATGAGAGCGCTCACAAGACAATAATCTATTATAGTAGGATTCACGAAAATAGTCCGATGAGAGGCGATGCATTGTTGCCACATTTATTCTGAAACACATTTTTATACTGTAATACACGTGGTAAAAATAATCACAAATGACAACATTGCAGGGCGAGAGGGGGTGAGGGGGGACACAGCTGTTTAAATTTCCATCGGACTATTTTCGTGCATCTTACTATAGTTAGATTAAATTATGACTTTGTTGCAGATGGTCACCAGCAAAGAATCTCTCTCTTGTCCTCATACTGCACTCACACACCATACATAACCTATGACAGTTTCCATTACTGTACCAATTCTCACAATTATTAATGTAGGAACACTTTTTACATCCGCCTACTTTAGTGCTCATTTTGGAACCGAAGTAAACAAATTGGAAAAAAGCAGGATACTATGACAAAGTTTATATAACTTAGTTTATTTTTGTAAACATATGATTCAATCAAATATCTTCATCAGAATAACATTAAATTGTGAAAGCCCGTACGACAAAGTGTGAACAATAACAGGCTTTAGTAACTTAAAATAACGATTTTTTTTAAGAAAAGCTTTTTATTGATACCAAATAAGATGGGTAACCAATGTTTAAAATGGCGTTTTAACAACACAATACTAAATACGAAATTTAATATCTCCCTCTCTCTCGTACTGTGTTTGGGCCTACTCCTCTGGCGCTATCTCTATTTGGTATTGACTGGCAACGACTCGTTATTTAAATTTAGACAGTCTTTTTTGCATTTTAGAGAGGGGCTTAAAATCTACATTAGACCAATCTTTTCTAACAATAAATGATTGACTATAACACAACTCATGTTATAAATTTTTATTGGTTTACACTTAAGAGTCGTTTTTAATAATTTATAATATCAGGTCTTGTATTAATTTTTATTCAATTGTATTTAAGCTACTTTGGTTATTGTTAACTGTTATATTCTTATAAATAGCAAAGCCAAAATATGGGCAAAAGCTTTTTCTATTTTGCTCCTTATTTTACTTAATTGTTTTTATATATTAGTGTGAATTAGTAGCATACCCCATTTATGTCCATTTTCCCGTGGTGCCGGCGGCGCGGTGCTGATGCATGGCCCAGTTGCAATGGGGTCAGTAGTAGTTCTATGATGTAATGTATAAAAGTTACGGAGAAAGTAGCGACCAAGGCCAGGGTTGAGGGGCAATGCCCGGCGACGCACACGACACAACAATGAGCTTCCATTCATTGGATGAAGTAAACCATTACTCTAAAATTGATTTATAAAATATTACCAAGGACCACAAAATATTAGAGATTCTATGCATACATAATACTTTCAGTCTAAGTATATAAGTATATATTTAAGCATTTGGATTATGAAATCAGTATATTTAAAACAGTAACGTCATCTTTACAGTTGAAATGACAAAAAATAAACAAATTAAATTTTTTATCCTCTAAAGCGAAGCCAAACCGTTATTTAAGAAATCCTCCACCCTTACCTACATTGAATAGTACAAAAAAGTAAGCCTGAAACAATTAACCATTTTTTAAAACAGTGTTTTAATACAGTTTAGGAATATTTTTTAAGTTTTTGGTGTCGTTAGATAGGGGTTGGTTTGTAGTAGTTTCCGAAAAAAAAATTACGAGAAGTGGACTGAAAATAAAGGCGCAATCCACCATTGAAATCTAAAAAATTCCCATTCAAATAACATTGGGATTGAAAAAAGTATTTTAAACAGTTTTTAATAATCAGCTGTAAATATGTTTAGTTTTGGTGATTTAAAAGATTCACAATATTGTATTGGTCGGATGTGTGTGTGTGTGTGTGTGTGTGTGTGTGTGTGTGTGTGTGTGTGTGTGTGTGTGTGTGTGTGTGTGTGTGTGTGTGTGTGTGTGTGTGTGTGTGTGTGTGTGTGTGTGTGTGTGTGTGTGTGTGTGTGTGTGTGTGTGTGTGTGTGTGTGTGTGTGTGTGTGTGTGTGTGTGTGTGTGTATATATATATATATATATTGTATATATGTGTATATATAACAATTAGGTATATATATATATATACCTAATTGGTAATTATAGCCTTTCATTCCACCGAGCACCGAGACACCACCGTATGACCTTTTTTAAGCTAAATGAATAAATGATGTCATGGCATGTCTTTTTTCTAATGAATGAATCTAAATCCGGTTAAAAACGCGATTTATGCCATTTAGATGTGTCTAACTAAGCCACACTAAAAATGCTTTCCTGACCATAAGTACAATACGTGTTTCCTTGTTATTAATTGTGTCAAAATTTCATCCGAATTCAAATGGTAAAGTTATTTCTTGAATAGGTATTTGCACTAATGGGTTTGACACAGTTAAGACAAAATTTACTATTCATGTGTTCTTCTGTTAATATCCACTTTTTATTAAACAAAGAAAAATAGGTTTGACACAGTAGCGACAACATTTACTATTCATGTGTTTTACCGAATTTTCCGAATTGGGATATGTTAATATTTCAATCATTAACCAATATTTTTTCGATGAAACTTAGAATTCAGCTTCATTTGGTTGAGATTCATCCATTTATGATTTAAAAAACCTTGGTTTTTCTTGGTTGGCTTATCATGGCAGCAAACCTGCACACTCTTTTCCCATATAAATGATATGGAGAATAGGCAAGCTTCTTTAGCAATGGACAGATATTGATGAAACTTAGTATATGGCTTCATATGCTCGAAATAAATTTTTTTATGATAATAACCTACTTTTAGTATTCTCCATGGCAGTATAACTGCATACTATCCCTATATTTATCATAAGGAGAATAGACATTTATTTCCCTATTTATGAGCATGTGATTTTATTTCATTTACAGTTTTATGTGGTAAAAACTAATATTTCTAATTTGGAAATTTGCTGACTACGCAGGTCTGCTGTGACGGACGTATTTTTTCCATTAATATCCACTTCAATGTCTTTTATTAAACAAAGAAATTAATCATAGGGTGAGTTCACCAGTGAATGACCGTTTAAGGTTGAGTTTCCACTTGAATCTTACATGGTAAAACAGGTTTTTACGCTACAGTGTAGGGAATAGTTTAAATGTCTTGCCCGTATTCTTCTGTAGTTTTTAATGGTAAAACTTAATGCATTATGTTAAAACAGAGTATTGAAAAATACAATTTATCATACATAAATCATTGCACCAGTGAATGACCACCTATCCACCAGTTAATGACCGGTGTTTCCCCAGTGAATGACCGGTCATTCATTGGTATCAGAATACCAACTATTTCGAATGAATGTACCAGTGAATGACCATTAAAATATGTCAATCGAGACAAAAGCCACCACACAAAAAACACACAATAATTGGGTACATTATTTATTTCTTGCAAATAAAAAAATATATATATTGTATAGGCTCTAAAAAATTTAACATTGAAAATCCTTTAAAGTACCACCATTTTGGAACTGGAACTGAAAGTTAAACCAAAATTAAATTTAAACCAAATGTTGATCTTATCTACAAAATTTTATTATTTATTTATCTATAATCGTTTTTGAGACAATGAGATTTATATAAAATAAAATGCATACAGACCGGCAGACAGAAAATACATGTTACATCGCATTTTAAAATTGTATTAACACCACTCTCCCTCCTCGCCACCGAATAAGCTGTTAAGATTCTCACAGAGTCGAAGCTGGAACCCTGTATATTAACAACACTAACCATTTCCAGATCGTTAAAATAGAGATTCTAGTGAATGACCACTGTTCTTGTGGTAAATTTCCGTTCACGTTAAGCCCCGGTCAAATTTTGGTTTATTGTACCCACATGATTTCTGATGTTTTTTTAGTGCTTCCTAGCACTTAATCTGCCAGAAAACATTGTTTCCAAAACGTTTAAAGAAAATTGATCAAAATCTAGTGAATGACCGAAATGGTCATTCACTGGTTATAGCAATAGTTGTGATCCAGTAAATGACCGACTGTATAATTAACTTGTTGGTTATGATTTTGGTATTAAAATGAGTACAGAACTGCACCTTAACATGTTTACTGTTAATTACATTTATTATATTGCAGTTTCAATCAATAATCAAAGAACAATGAAGAATACAGCTAACCTTGTTTGTACGATACGCTATAGTGGGGAAGCTCTAAGATGAACTGGGTGGAACACTTAATTTTGTTTGTGTTACAAACAGATGTTTGACACTTTCTTTTTGAACCAGTGACAGGGAGGATCCAAATCAGAATCCGAAGTTACTTTTAAGACCGTGTATGATAGACTAGGCAAAAGGTAAAGCTTAATACACTGTTTTTTATATGAAACGGTCATTTACTGGGGGGTGGTCATTCACTGGTGCACTCACCCTACTCTAGTCTACCTTCGTGTGTTTTTTTAGGTTGATTATACAATTGCGTAAGCTATTTTCGAGCGTCTAAGATTGCCTAGAGAACTATAAATTACCTTGACAAGAGCAAAATGAAGTGTAAAGAACTTTAAAATTATTTTAAAACACAACATAGTACAGAAAACACTTCATTTGAAATCCAAATACGCCCATTATCTAAACATATGACAACCGTTTGTAGCATTATTTTTTATAGAAACTAAGATGGAATTCAAAGTTATGAGGCACAAAATAATTAGAATGTATTGTAAACGTAAGCTGGAATCATTATTTTTTTATGGTTATACAAGTAAATGAGGCAAATTGGGCATAAATAATAATTTAATACCACCTATCATTGAACATGAAAATTACCATTTACAATAAAAATAATAATAAAACCAAACAAATACCATGATATTCCTAGAATACAGGCTTCTTTAAAGCCAAATTAAGCTAAATTCGCTTTATTTTAGTCAATTTTACCTTGTTTTTACCAAGATTTAAATGTCCTGTGGGTTTTATCCATTGTTTATTTTTAACCAAAAATAAGTTAAGTATGGTTGTGGTTATATGATACTAGGAAATGTTTGTGTAAACATTATGTAATACTCGTATTCAGATCAATAGTCGGCTTGGTTAACAAAAATCAACTAGCTAGGAACTTAAAACATTTTTGCGAGTAAAACAAAATTACTATAACATATATAGCATACCCCTTTTGTTATTACTTTACAAATATAATTAGAACCAAAACAATAATCATATTAAATTTATAAATAAAACCTATACTACGGTTGGACTTTAGAATTCATAGATGAAATCATATAAAATAAAAATTTTAATAATAATTAACTACCAGTTAAAAGGAAAAATTTAATCTAGGCTATGGTCAAAAACTCAATTCGTCTATAAAGCATTTCCAGTACTTTCATGCCTCTCCATACCTCTCTCCAATAATAATCCAAACTACACCAGTAATTTAATAAATTTTTATTGGGTTAACGTGATTAATTAAACCACATTTTTATAAATTGACCAAAAGTGGTCATTTTGCAACAATATAAAAAACATTTTTAATTCCTTTAGAATTATACAAAGAGCATAAATAGTTATTGTTGAATCGATGAGTTGAGAAACAAACAGACATCTGTCGCGGTGTACATGGGTTCCACCTGGTATGAATCAAGGCAGACGCAGAGGGGTTGTAATGTGTTAAGTAAGTTTCCACCCGTTGGCTCGACATAGAAAAGTGGGGATATACATGGGTGGGGAGTTTATAAAAGTAAGATTGAGTTGTTCGGAAGCTCTTTTGTTTGCGGGGCTTTGACGTAGAGGGTATGGATATATTTATTTAATGAAACACCAAGTAGAGATATTAGGCAAAGTTTAAAAAAAATATGATGTACTAGAAAACATTTCTAGTCTTGTTTTAGATTTATTTTATGTAACTTTAAAGCAGAGTTTTTTTTATTTTTTTACTTTAAATACCAGTTTCCTATAGTGAATACACAGTTTATAAGCCTAAAACCTTTTAAAACACAACACATATTACAAACTGCTGCTAAACCTTTCAAAGTAAACAAAGGTTTGTTTTTATATCTTTTTAATTAAAAACCTGTTTGTACGTATTTTGGGTAACTGGTAATGTCAAAAGATAAAGTTATTTATAGACTTTAAAGAAGTTCTTCTGTGTCCTTAAATACCTTTTGTATTCAAATTCAAGTATATTAATAAAATTTGATTTTTTTGTATATTGCTTAAAATCTCAAAATTTTTTATTATTTTTTACTTTATAAATTAGCTGAGTATGCAGGTCTGCTGCGACTTTGGTATTTACTTTTCATGCATCGCAGAATCCAAAAGAGGTGTGATCTAAATTTCTTTTCCTCTGTCTCTCTCTCTTTGTCTGTAATGCTCATGGGTCCTATTTTGTCCTCTTTTCACGGGATAACGACTTTACCTAATGGTATAAATGTTTTTCATGGCATAGACTAGAGTTGTGTAAATGTTTATTGTAACTTTAATTGCCTTAGCAACCTTAGGGCTTCGCCCCATAGTACGTCAAACTAACCAAGTTGTGCTAAAATACCAATCTTTATCTCTTTTCAAGGGACAAGAGCTTTAATACATTATATGAAAATTTTTATTACTCTTAGATAGTGCAATTAGAACTATTTTTTAACTGCTGAAGGTTTGTCAAAAAGGCTCTGCCTCATAGTAAAAGAATTATTTATTCATATACATATTTAATACGCGACACGGTTTTTTGTACAAGGAACTCCTCCTACAGTTTTCAACCAATTTTAATCATTTTAGTGTCATTCAATATGACCCGGCAAGAAATTCTTTATATAGTAAATTGATGGAAATTTATTGAAACAGAAGGATCCTAGACGCCCTTAAAGTTCTAAATTTCTCCATTTGATTAAAATTGAGAAGGAAATTAAAAAAAGATTTCATGTTACCAGCTGTAACGGGTAAACACAGTATACCACTGAAAATATCTGTATATTCATACCAAAAAGGTTATAATTTTGAATTTTTTAGGATGCGCTGGTTAACAAACTAATGAAAAAGTGTAAACATAAAAAATACCTTAACTAAATTGCTCGATATCAAGCAACAAGTGCACTAGTTCAATGTTAATCTTATGAGAATATTTAATTTTAGGTTTTTATTTATGCTTATTAATCAGCTGGATTAGACAATTGTTAATTTTCACCACAGATGGCAACATTTAAAATGTTAATAACTATAAAATCATTCAAATCTAACCCTTTAACTTTTTACTGGCCTAAATACAGTGAGTAAATTCAACTAATTCTTGGTTCTAAATATGAATATTGAATAGGGTTCTTATGAAGAAGTGAGGAGGCTGGTCATAAAATACTGATAGCACCACTGTAATTTTCATTCAAGGATTATGATGATTGGTTGAATAGAATCAGATGGTCTTAGAATATTTTTGCAGAAGTGTGTTATTGTTTTTATTTTGTGTAAACAAACAGATATACTTATTTGGACATTCAGAATGTAAAAAGACGCTTCCTGCGGCAATAAAAAGAGGTAATCCTACCATCAATGCTTTATTTTCCTCCATTTATTGTCAATTTTTTTAAAACAAGTGCACTAGTTCAATGTTAATCTTATGAGAATATTTAATTCTAGCTTTTTATTTATGCTTTTTAATCAGCTGGATTAGACAATTCTTAATTTTCACCACAGATTGCAACATTTAAAATGTTAATAATTATAAAATAATTCAAATCTAACCCTTTAACTTTTTACTGGCCTAAATACAGTGAGTAAATTCAACTAATTCTTGTTTCTAAATATTAATATTGAATAGTGTTCTTATGAAGAAGTGAGGAGGCTGGTCATAAAATACTGATAGCACCACTTTAATTTTCATTCAAGGATTATGCTGATTGGTTAAATAGAATCAGATGGTCTTAGAATATTTTGGCAGAAGTTTGTTATTGTTTTTACTTTGTGTAAACAAACAGATATACTTATTTGGACATTCAGAATGTAAAAAGGACGCTTCCTGCTGCAATAAAAAGAGGTGATCCTACCATCAATGCTTTATTTTCCTCCATTTATTGTCAAATTTTTTAACAACAGATTTCCCTATTTATTCGGTTTTGTATACATTGGCAATACATGAGGTTTTAGGTAAGAAGGTAAAATCTAAAGACATATATTGAATTGATTAGACCTAATATCTACATTGGTACGGTGTCTATACATTACTAACAAGTGCTGCGTTGTTTTGCTTGGTTTGCATATTTAATTTAGATTTAATGTTGCCCATGTCTGTACATATCTTTCATGGGTAGAACACGATATGCAGGGGTGGGGTATATTGGATTTGGCATATAGCTATTGTCACATCCTATAAATTATTCGATATTAGGTTTTTTATTTAATAATCTATAGTATTTTTGAAACATCTGAATTTTCTTAAATTGTTTATGAGTTTATACTCATAGAACTATAAAATAAATCGCTATACGAATATAAATGTTAAATCAAACTGCAAAAAAAAAAAAACATTCATGGTAATAACTTCCAAACCAAATAAAATAGATGTAACAAGATTTTGACAAAGGTGGCTTTAAACACGAGCTATTAAACAGGGGAGCTATTAAACAGGGACCTATTAGACATAAAACTTAATTTAAAATAACCTAACTGATGGTGATATATTCAATTTCTGAAAGCATTGTTATAATTTGTTTAATAAACTTTACACACGACCCATGCAAAGAGCGGGTATACAGCTAGTCATAAATTGAAATTCTAAAAGTTTTAACATTAGTCTTATGGATTTTAATACCGAAATAAAATAATTCATAAAAACAGTTAAATTAATTGTCAAAAAAACCATATACTCCATTATAAACATGTGTCTTTCACTTTTAATCAGTAAATGAATTAATAAATAGTATTATATTAGAAAATAGTTCATTCCTTTTTAATAGTAGTCTTTATTGGTGATCATGTATATTTAGTTTAATTTTATTAAAAGGATACAACAAATGAGTAATTTGTACAATCGCAAATATTTAATTTTATAATAAAATATTTAACACCAAATTATAAAGCCAGCTGTTACCAGCAGAGGTATAATCAAAATTTTACTTATACCATTATACAACACCCTTAGCCCTACATTAAGACTCCTTAACAAGCTCATCTTAAAGGTAAATAAGCAGAGCTAATGAGCTCGTCTTCAACTAAACAATCCTTTTTAAGCTTAGAATTTTCAGAATACAATCTGTCACTGATATTACTATTGCTACAATAAATCATACACATTTACCAGGCAAATTTTGTACTATTATCCTTGTAAAATAATTTAAGTAAAATATACGGTCAGTTATTACCAGTAACTTTTTACAAATTTTAGTAATTTTTTTATTATTGTTTATTAAATCTATACTATACAAGCAATGTCTGAAGGGATGTGTATTTTACAATCTCAAAATATGGCAGGTAGATTTTACTAATACTTTACCTTTAAAAGTGTTTTTGCCCAAAAATTAGTTTAGAAACAGGCTCAATCCCAGGAAAAATTAAATTTGTTCTAAATTTAAGTTTAAAAATCGTAATTTTTAACATTAGTCTTATGTGCTGCTATTTTGATAACGAAATAACAACGAAAATTGCACACAAATAAAGAAACTATAATATGTTAAGCCTATACCCTCTTTTTAAAACAGCCATTAACTGTAAAAAGGCATAGTTAGTTGTTCATAGAAATTTAACCCTTTCAACTGTGGCATTTATTTTATTTCCGCCCACATTTCGGTCATAAAAGTTGGGCTGATCAAGCAACTTTGAATTTTCTCTGTTGTTGAGCACGCCGACAACAGCCAATACCAGCGGTAATTCAGTAATGCTGCGAAGTTGCATGACAAACTTGCAGGCACTCCAAAAAGTCCACTAACCAGCTTATACCCGCGACCACCAAATCACTACCTCTTATCTGCCACCAACCTTTGTATTCGACCAATCAGCTGATTGTCATGTGCCTTATCCTTTTTGGCCAGACTGTCCGTCTTGTCTGGGTGATCGCCGAGTGAATTTGAAGTGCTGGCTGTCAGTTATTCTACCCTCCAACTTCATTGAATTTCAAGGCTGGCTTTGAATATTAAAGTAGCCAATGTGAGCAAATACCATGATTTAATTTTGTTAGGTGTTTGAAACAGTTTCAAGTTGTTAAATTTAATTTCGTAACCTTAAAGATTTTATAAAATATTGGAGCTCAATCGATTTAACCATGCCTTTGGTTTGCCTGTTAGAACATCATTGTCTAATTTAATTTGGAGACTTATGGTAAAATAATAAATTTAGTAATATTCTATTTCTGTTTTTACGACACAGTTCTTAAACCCTTATAAAATAAGTAACTAACTAAATTAATTACCACTAGCAGTAATTTTTAAAAATTCTACAAAAATTTATTAACTATTTTTTCCCCCCTACTAGAACCTTTCGCTACGCTGCCGCCCCGACAAAGAACTGAAATCTCCAAAGTTCTTCCCTTTTATCTCATTCTCTCAGGGGAGGGGGTTGGGGGGGGGGGTTCACACTACCCTATATAAGCGGCATCGGTACCTCGCGCGTGCGCCATTATAATGGCGATAGGGCGACAGTAAACATCTATCCGTAAGTCTCTAAGACTATCAAACATTTTTTTTTAACTTACTCTTGTTACTCTAACATATGTTTGCGCTTATTATGCTAATTAGTCTCTATATATTCAGACACACTCGCGGGCACCAATCATATACTCGCTGAATTTTGGAGAGTACACATCTCCCCTTTGAATATTATTATGGATTCGCACACTTTACATTTAAAACTTTTGCGTACGAAACACATTTTACAGAAACAATCTAACTCCACAATTTCAAAACCGCGTACTACATTGAGTAAGCTTAAAAAATACTTCAGTTTTCACCCATTGTACTTTGTAAAATCTAACCTTTGTAATACTTGTTCTACTGATCCTATTTTACACTCTGTCTTAACTGAAATGCTGAAA
Source organism: Neoaliturus tenellus (assembly GCA_030545055.2). Lineage (NCBI taxonomy): Eukaryota > Metazoa > Arthropoda > Insecta > Hemiptera > Cicadellidae > Neoaliturus > Neoaliturus tenellus. Next base: position 34,476,049 of record CM061533.1, read on the forward strand.
TATCAAAATTTCAATCTTGTTACACCTATTGACGATCCTATCCAATTATTCTTATTCACTATATTACCAGGTTTATATGATCATTCTTCCTCAGACACATGTCTTGTTCTGCTCTATCAACTCGCACTGTAACCACCTAGGACCTCTCCTTTTTTGCAATTATGGACACACAGCGGGATTCACCCATACAAGCACTGACTCCCATCCCATACAGAGTAATAAAATAACTATTACCGCTCTAAATAATGACAAAGCAATTCTCCAATCACTGATGAGTTTTTATTAAATAAATATATTTTTAAAAACCACCTCCGGATGACCTTGACCCACTTCCAAAACCCACCCATCACTGTCAAAAACCCCAGCCACTACAACCCCTACAACAGTTACAACCGCCTGACCTTGACCTGAGCCAACTGTAGCCATTCCCCACTACTAAGGTGAAACGAAGAATATTTTTTTCACGTCAAAATTATGTGAACGTGAAAAAAAGGTGAAAAGAAGAATATTTTTTTCACGTCAAAATTACGTTAAAAAATGTAAATGTCAAAAACTGATGAAAAATAAATATCATTTTAACGTGAAAATTATGTGAAAAATGTCAAATGAGAAAAAGGCGAATAATAGAATATTTCTCATGTACAAATTATGTGGCAAAATTTAAATCTAAAAAACGGGTAAACGAGAGAGTAGGTATTTTTGCATTTAAAAGTTATGTAAAAAATGTATATTTAAAAAAAAAATAATTAAAAAAATTTTCATATTTTATTTTACTTTTAGTTATTGATAATTTTATTTATCTGTCAAAGTATCAGATTTACTTATGTAGAGATATTGTCAAATTATAGCTTTCGAAATAACAATTTGAATTTCAATTTGTGGTATCAAACAATTTATAACTATATTTGTTAGCCTTTACATTATTCCAAAAGGATGTAATTTCATGCGTTAGTTATACAAATTTTAATAACACTTTAAATATTTAATACGCAATAGTAAATATAGTTGTTAAAGATTAAAAATAATTACGAGTATTATTTACAAACACAGAGTTATTTCAAATTGGACCAGAGTTTTAATTTTGACTTGCTCAAGTACAAGAAAGGTTGAGTATTAAATGTATAAATAGTAATTTAAATCCTCATGAGGTACAGCAGAAGTGGCTGAGAGGGTTAAGGCGCTAGGACACTGACAGAAAGGTTGTGGGTTCAAATCCGAGTGAAGGTGGAAAATTTTTGATCGACTTTATTTACTTTTTTTAAATGTAATGGTTAGAAAAAAAGCATTCATTTACAAATTTTGCTGAAAAAATTGTAAAATGTTCAGTAAAACATAAGTTAAAAAGGTAAAAATTAAGTGAAACAAAAACGTCATTTTCACGTCTTTTTTTCACGTTTTTTTCACGTGAAATTTAGTGACCTCTTCACGACATTTTCACGTGAAAAAAACGTGAATTTTACATGAAATTTACATCTTTTTTACGTAATAATAACGTGAAAAATGTAAAAAGAAAACGTGAATTTCACGTGATTTTTACGTTTTTGTGCTATCTGGGTTTGTTGTGTGTTCCTCGGGATCCGAAAAGAAATCTAATAACAGATATATTTTGATTTTGTATTTTTACTGAATCGTGTAGTTCAAATCCCCTCTGAGATTCCTGGCTTAGTAAAAAAATGACGTAGTAAAAATATTTTTTATTGAATTTAGTCATAAAACTACTTAAATTGTCCTTCTCAAATCTCAAATGAATTTGTCACAAACTATATACATTTCAATAAACGAGTAGAAAATAATTTAAAAACTTAGTATTCATAACATGTACAAAGGAATTTTTGTTATAAAACGACAGGGAGATAATTTGGGGTATTTTTAACTGGAACTGTGGTAATTTCTTGAAAGTAGGCCTACATTGGCAACACTTGATGGTATCAGACGACCGACGACTGACGACTTTAGTTAGGCAAGCTTTAAGTTTTTTTTTTGTGTTGTCACACAACAGTTGTAACACAAATAATTATGTTGTCCACTCTTGGGTTCTTCAATCCGTGGCCCCTCCCCAAGGCTATTAAAATCTTTGGCCCTTCCCTCCAATTTTCCGGGTTTAGGCTAGTATCTATAGTCAATGGTTTAGGTTATAGCCATATAAACTTTAATATAAGTCGTTTTTAGAAATAAAACTTAATAAAAGGCAATATAAAAGCCATATAAACGGGCCATATAAAAAAGAAAAAAAACCTTCTCATCCATCCCAGATTTCCCTTGAACCTTAGAAATCCTATCTTTATATACCCAAAATGTACATACATAATATGTATGTAAAAAAGCGATAGTTTGTTTCCATTAAAAATTATTGAATCAACCAAAACATTGTACTTTAAAAGCTTAAAAAGTGGCTAAACTTCTCAGGAAGCAACCAGTGTACTTAGAGGCTTCATGATTAATCAAAACCTTAGCCTGCTTTTGCAAAAAAAGAAAGAAACAAACAAAAGCTAAGCTTTTAGGTTATGTTTGGTGGTAGGTAGGATTAGTACATTCGGATTTGTGAACGTGATATTAGAAATTTAGACATTATTAGAAGAAAAAGTAAAATAGTAGTAAGTTTCTGCAAAGTATTTGAGGTACTATTTTTGTGAATAACATATAACAGTGAATATTTTTTTATAAAGGCATAGTAAGATATTTGCATAACTAGGCCCTAACCTATTTGATTATTTGGTCCTAGGCCTATCGATTTGTTTAGGTTATGCTCAAGATTTAGGCCTATTTGCCGTTAAATATTTACAAAAAATACAATTGGCACTGCCACAAAATTATAACTCTCAGCGTGGAAGCTTAGCGCTACCCCCCCCCTCCAGTACCTTCAAATGGACTCGTCTGCTACGTTATCGCGCATTCCCTCACCCCCTCCAACCGGCCAGTCGGCTGCTGTATTGCAACAAGTTAGCTACCTGTGGTTTCCACCGTGCGCGACATCATTGTATAACGTATGATGTCGCGCACGGTAAAAACCACAGGTAGCTAACTTTTTTTTTTTTTTTTTTTTTTTTTTTTAGAGGTTGGCGGACCTCTTTTTGCCTTACTTTGCCCCGTCCACATAGACTATTGATCTGTGCGTGGATCGTATTATTGGACAAAGTAAGGGGGTGAGCCGCTACAGTACAAGGTGAAAGGTACTGATAAAAGTTCACTGGCAGAACGCGGATTCGAACCCACGACATCGCTGCCATGGTCCCGAAGTCCGGCGCGCGAACCACTACGCCACCGACTCACCCAACTTGTTTTCATATAGTATAATTTTTTATACTATATGTTCATAGTATAGTGTTATAGTTTCATATAGTGTTTTATTAGTTAATATTCTGTGTAATATTTTGAATTGTAGTCAATAAAATGGAAATGTGTACAACATTAGCATTTATTTATAAACCCGGTGGAATCCACCGTGCGCAACCTCTAAAGTGATATATTTTGCGCGACCTCTCGAGGGTTAACCATTGTCAACATAGTAACTTAACACGTTCACTGCGGTATATAAAATGATAGACCTTCACCGTGTGCTGAAAAATTTTATTATATAAAAACATCCCTTATGGTTGCCGAGACCATCTAGGCCTAATTTTATGAAAAGCTCTTCCTGATTCATTTTCTGTGTCTGCCGCCATTTTGAAAACAGCACCTGGGGCCCACCCATACTTTCCCGCTATACAAAGATACACGTAAATTTATTTAAAAAATGACAAAATTTTTCACTAATCAGAAAAAAACGTTAAAAGTTTTCAAAATGTATATTTAATTATTTAAAAAGAGCTCTGCCATGGCACTCACTGGTGAGCGCTCAGCATCTGGTGGTTGTAATTAGGTTCGTCGACTCTAAGTTAGAAATCTTTGATCGGTGTCTGAGTCATCTCTGGACCCATTTTTTATTCCTGAGGTGTCCAAGCCATCGTTTTTACTAAAGACAAAACCCTATGTTATCCATAATGTAGCCCTCAACACACGTAAAATGAATGCAAAATTGTTTAAAATTAACAACAATAAGTGTAGGATGTTCGGGAACGGATTGCACACTTAGAAAAGCCTGATTCGTCCATAAAACGCAGGCAAAGGCTCCCCTACTTCACCGGTGTGAGCGGGCAACTTGGCGGCTAGGAACTAGGCCTACTGGTGAGTGCGCAACCTTTAACAGTTCTAAACCCTTAGCAGTGAACGTGTTAACTTTTGAGATTCATGTTGTTTATATTTTTTAAAAAACTTCTCAAGATATCTGAGAATATCAAGCCCTAATCCCTGTTGGACTAGGTACTAAAATTTCCTTAAAACTTGGATATATATTTGATTTCAGCACTAGTGTAGAGATTTAGGGTAGGCCAAATTTGATGAAATTGCCAGCATTGACCAAATGATGTTTTTATGTGGTGGTGTTCAGCAGCCATTAACAGTCCCGTACACCGAAATCACAAAAAATGTGAGCGGTCCTGGTGCACTGACATCATTTCTTGTGTTCTGGCCACGATAATTTTCGGTCTGTCGGATCGCCGTCACCAGTTCATACGATTGATTAACACATTACAAGTACGTGCAACATTAAGAACCATTACACCTAATTACGTGGATTCTTCATAGAATAAGTTTTCAAAACCTTTTTTTTAATATTGTTTTTTGTCATTCTCATTTTTTTTTTTTTATAAAGATAAAAAAATTTACGGTCTCACAGACCGCCGTCACCAAAGTAAGGTCTTACATTTGACTTACTGTATTTACTAAAATAACACTTTACAGTACTTTTTAAAACCCCACATATTTAACCCCACTTTTAAAACAATTTTTAGTGGGTTTATTGAAAATCTATACACATCATGCACTCCACCACCCCCATATGGTGAACATATTCAAGGATTCATGCAAATTCGACGCAAAATTATCGAGATAGCCTATAGTGTTTCAAAAACAACAGTAATGTTCTCAATTTAACATTGTTCTTATGGGACTAAAAATCCAAGTTGGCGCAGGTATTGCAGACTCTTAAGACTTAGCCTATATTACTTTCGTAAATCTTTGATATTTTTTGCTGAATCTTAAACATCATTCGTATAATTTTTCTTAGACTGGCCTACTAATTTGTGTTTTTCAGATTGAGAATTGGAGATTATTAAATTCCAGTCTTCATGCTCGGACAAACTTTAGAAGATTATCTCCAACACATTTTCAAGCATGAGTGCTTATCAAAGAGTTAGGGTATGTATTTTTTTAGTTATAACTTAATCAAAACTATTCAAAGAAGTTATTGATTTTCTTTTTTTGTACGTATATTTATTAAATTGTACCTAGGCTATGCATATGCAATTTTTTTTACTTTAAAATGGTAGCTTTTACTTTTTTTATTTTTTTTTAAGAGGTTGGCGGGACCTCTTTTTGCCTTACTTTGCCCCGTCCACATAGGACTATTGATCTGTGCGTGGAACGAATTAGACAAAGTAAGGGGGTGAGCCGCTACAGTACAAGGTGAAAGGTACTGATAAAAGTCACTGGCAGAACGCGGATTCGAACCCACGACATCACTGCCATGGTCCCGAAGTCCCGGCGCGCTAAACCACTACGCCACCGACTCACCATACTTGTTTATGAAAGACATTTAAGTAGCCTAAACTGTCTTATGAACCTCTGTCCGTAAGAATAACATGCCGCAGCGGCTAAACAAAGCTGAAATAAAAAGATTTAGGCCGACTTAACTTTTGTTTATTTAGGCTTATTTATTATATATATATAGGGGGCCTATATATTATATATATATTTTTTTTTTTTTTTTTTTTTTTTTTTTGGAGTGTGAGCATATTTAGCTATGGATTTTTGTGATACCTTGAATACCTTGTTAATTTATAGAACAAATTGATTTCTTCAAGAGTTCTAGACTGCATTAGCCATTGTTTCCTGATTGGTCAGAATAGGTTATTTATACAAACAGTCCAAAATTATTTTTATCAATGAGATCATAGTTTGCCATTAAAGCCATTAAGTCCAATTGGTATGAAGTTTGGTTATAAATTCATTTGTGATAGTATCGCTATTGTAGTAAAATATCAATTACTATCTATCACAAAATCAAAATTTCAACCACCGATAATAAATATGGAGTGGGGTCACGAAGTTTCTTTGTTTTGCCTTTAGAGAATACAATTATAATGACCCTTATAGAAAAAAGTCAAAATTCTTTATTAACATAACAAAGAGATATAATAATGCACTGTAAAACATTGGCCCTATTTCAAACTGACCCGGATAGGCCTATTTTTTAAATTATGATTGAAAGTTTTTATCCAGTGTCCTCAACAATATTGCATATTTTGATTCATCCTATGTTTTGGTTTCCAAGGGTTGTCTCTTGAATATACATTTTCTTTTAGGGAATTTTCCCATAGGGAATAAGCTATTACCGTAGGTCTCATGGTAAGACTTAAGCCCGGGACCATGTTTACTTTTTTCGTTTTTAGGTGCCCAGAGACCAAAAATAATAGTCATTAAAATTTATATATATATGTGTATATATATATATATATATATATATATATATATATATATATATATATAATATATATATATATATAAGTAGATAGTATCATGTTACTTCTAGGACACTTTTGGAGACAATCAAAAATCAAACAAATTTCACAGTTTTTCAATACAATTATGCAATATTTTTGCCACTTTTTGGCCAATTTTCAGCTTTTGTCAAATTGTCTTAAAAAATATGCAATTTTAATGAAATTTTTAACAAATATGCCTAAATTTTCTACAAAATAAAAATTTTTTAAAAACAAGTAAAATTATCACATTTTATAAGTATTTTTTCAATAAAATTAATAGTCGACTTTTCATAAGGTAATTTAAAATTTTAGTAGTATTTTTTCAATAAATTTGACTAAAATAGTAATAATTCATTCTAATTAATTTCAGTAATATCATTTTTGATTATATTATATTCAAGTAATTTTTCAGATACAATAATAATATAACAATTTGTTTTACTAGTAGCTACTATATCATAATCAAAATCTGCATTAATAATAATATCATTTTTTGAACTTGAAATATTTGTTGGATTTTTTTGTAGTATCAATTACATAAATTGGTCTATTATCTAGAAATTCTGTTGGACTATAATACATTTTACTACTAATATAATAAACTTTTTTGTAATCTTGATACATTTCATACATAATTCTAAATTTTTCATTGTTTATATCAAAATTTTCCAATTCATCAGGGTAATAATGACCATTTAGTTTTACTCTTATATTTTTTACATACATACTATCAAATTTAGAAGTATCAAATAACTGATCATTTGTTCTTGATTTTTGAAATCCAATTATAATAAATTTTGGATTATAAATATTTCTATAGATATTTGTTATATCAAAACTTAAATTCTTTCCTGTAATATTTTTTTGTTCAATGCATTGCCAATGATTAAAATGAAAATTTACTTGTTCAAATTTGCTTAGTTCATTAATTAATTGAATTTTACTTGTTGTTTTGTATTCAATTATAGGAACTCTAATAAAAAATTCATCAATTGTTATTTTACCTTCAGTTGGTAATGTAGCATTATCATAAGATCCATCAGCCTTTTTAGTTTTCCATCAAAAAATTGCATCATTATCTTCTGATCTAATAAATGTTATATTAAAACCTCCTTTGTATATTGGAATATTTACATTTTCAAAAAATCCTAATCCAAAACCATTATTTATCTGATTTATTTCTGATTTTGAATAAGTTATAGTACCTTTAATTGTACTTAATAGACCAGGATATTCAATTTCATCAATCAATTTATTATGTTTTCTAACTTCAATTTTTGAAAATAAAAATGGAACAAAATTATCAATTAATTTTATATTAGCACCATTATCATATGCATTTCCATCAGATTTAGTCAATTTACCAGATATATAAAATTGAAATTTAGAAGTACAAAATCCATCTCCAAAATCTATATTAAATTCAGTTTTTTTATTAGGTTCATTTAAATGTAATTTAGATAATGGATAGAAATTTTTGTATTCAGCTCTTTCAATATCATTTACATATTTTTTGTAATCAGCCATTTATTAAGGATAAATTTTTTAAATCAAAAGCTTTTTTAAAACAAGTAAAATTTTTATAATTTTATGATGTCAAATTTTATTTATGAATCAATTTCATTTTTACTTTTAAAATATTCAATTTCAGTAGCATGATCAAGTATAAATTTTGCTGATATTTTTTGATGTTCTAAAATTAATTCCCAATTTAATGTAAATGCATAATCATGAATGAAATATTCAGTTAAATCTTGATATTTACAAATCAAATCAATATAATCTTTTAATTGATAATTTATGAATTCAGTAATAAAATCTATAGTTAAATTTTGATGTTGAGCAATTTTTTGCCAATTTAATTTATTTTGAAACAATCTCATCATATTAATACTCAACTCATATTTTTCAGAAATATCATCCCAATCATCTTTGTTTAATTGATTTTGGTTTCTGATAATGAACAAATCAAATGAACTGTATAGAGCCATTTATTAGGGAGAAAATTTTGTAAAACAACTTTTCTTTGAATTACAAATACAACATTTTGATTTAATTACATTTATATTTTTCAATTTTATTTTCTGAATATCTTTAGAATTAGTTTTTTGTTTACATTTAAGACAATAAATCAACTCCATTTATATAAAATAATTATTGTAATTTATCTATATCATCTTTAATTAGTATTATTTCAGCATTTAATTCTTTTATGGATTCATTGACTCCATCAAATAGAAATTTTAGTTCTTTTTCTAATTTTTCTTCTAAATTTTCAACATATTTTCCAATATTAATTAAAAAGTCTGTAATTTTATTTAAATCCTTTTTAGTTTCTGAATGATCATTACCAATTTTAATAATTGAATCTAAAACTTCATTTAATTCTGATTTTATTACAACATCATATTTATTTATACTTGGTTTAACATTAACAATTCTTTTACCATTAATACTTATATAATTTTTTGATAAACCAATAGCATTTACTAGATTTTCAGTCTTTTTTACATGACTTTTAAAACTTTTACTAAAATTATTAAAAAATATATTTAATTTAGAATTTATATAATCTTCTTTAATATTAATTGGATGTTTTTTCTGTCTTCCAAACAGATCAAATATATTTTGTGAATCCATATTTATTAAGGATTAATTTATTTATTACATTATCAAATTTTTTATTATTATTTAATTCATTTAATATAAAAATACATAAATGACCACAAATTGGTGGATCATTATAATTTTGAATTTGATTATCATTATAAAATATATTATCTTTTCCTAAATATTTAACTAATTCTATTGGTGGTTTATTAACTATATTTCCATATGAATCAAAATAATATTTAATTTTATCTTTTTTATAATAACAAACCCAATGAGTTCCATTTCCATCAAATGAATCTAAATTTATAATTCCACATTCAAATTTATTAACTTTATTAGGTAATATATCTCTCATAAATACACCTCTAAAATATTTTATATTTTTACACAATTTTTCTAATTCACCTAATGTTAGTGGTTCAAAATTTTTTTATAATTTTGTTTCATATATTTTAATGTTTTTTTTATCTAAACCAGATCCTTCTACATTTTTTAATTCATGATCTAACCAATCAACAAAATTTCTAAATTTAGGAATTATAGATTCTTTTACTACTTTTGCTCCCTTTCTAACATTTGGTGTATAATTTTTAACTATAGGTATATTATCAGCAAAATCTAAAATTTCTTTTAGTAATCCACCATTTTTTATTTCTTTTAATTGATTATATGAAAATTCAAATCTTAATCCTTTATTTAATTTTTTATGTTTATTTAGTTTATTAATTTGTCTTTTAGATAATAATATAATATCTTTTCCATTTTCATTAAATTGATCAATATTAAATTGAATTATAACTGATTTTTTATTTTTAAATGCTAATTTTATTTTTGATTTTTGATTATCTGTCAAGTTTATATTTGTTTTTTCCATTTATTAAGAAAAAAAATTTATAGTTTTTTATAATATAGATTAATATAATTAATTTTACTAAAATTTTAATCCTACTTCTAAACCCATACCAAATTTTCTTTTTATCCACATAGCACCTGATGTTGGTAATGCAATTAATCTTTCACCAATTCTATGGTCATTTGATGTTACTATATCCCATGCTTTATCTTGTAAAATTTTATCAGCTATTTCATTTCTAGATTTTGTATCTTTATGATCTCTATAAAATAAATCATGTTCTTTAGCAGCTTTATTAAAATCATTTATTCCAGGATCACCTCTTTTTACTCTTTTATTTAATTTAGTTCCAGGCCCTAGATATTGATAACCAGGTACATGTAATTCAAAAGGTAAATTATTTATAACATTATTTAAAATACCTGATCCATCTTTTAATAATGGTGATGAAATATTTGCCAAAATTCTTTTTAAATACTTAATTCCTTCAGGTTTTTCAATTAATTCATCTAATTTATTTGATATAAAGTCTTTAATTGCTTTCTTTTCATTTAAAAAATTATTATTGCCAGCTTTTTCTTGTGCATATATATAATTAATAATATTATCTAATTTATTTAAATCATCTATAAATCTATATTCAATTTTATTTTCTGTATATTGTCTGATTCCTGAACCTTCAATTTCACCTTTTAATTCCCAAATATGTTTAATTAAATTAATATATTTATCACCTTTACTAGATTTTGGTTTCTTACTATTTGGATCATTATTTTTATAAATTGAATTAGTTTCCCATAAAATTTTTGAATAATTATTTAAATCATCTTGTGTATATAAATTATTATCTGGTTTCTTTTCATAAGTTAACAATCTCCATAATCCATGTGTTCCATTATATTTTTTATCATCAATTATTAAATCATCATTATCAATTACAGTTATTTTATCACCAATCATAAATGATTTTTTATGTTTATTCCAATATAAACCAAATTTATCATCTTTTGTTCTTGGTAAATATTTTTGTGCTAATGGACCAATAATTTTATCTAATGTTTGAGGTGAAATTAAATTTGGGTCAATAAATGTCGATTCTTCTTGAATTATTGGTTGTCTGATTGGTCTAAATGGAGTACTTGAAGGTAAATTTAGTTCTTCAGTTTCTGGTATTGATATATTGGCAAAATTATTAACAATAGGTACCAATTCCATAAGGTTTTTATTTTCATTTAAGACTTCACCAATTTTATTTTCAACTTTACCAATTGCTGATGTTATAGGTTCATATGCTTTTTGTTTAATTTTTTCATAATTATCTTCAATTTTAATTTGATTTTTAAATTCTTTTATTAATTTTTTCTCAATATCATCTAATTTTTTAGCTTCATTAACAGATATTTTATCCATTTATTACAAAGAAAAATTTAGGTTCAAAACAAATCATGTTAACATAAACACAAATCATGTTAACATAAACACAAATCATATTAACACAAAACACAAATTATGTTAACACAAACACAAATTATGTTAACATAAAAACAAATCATGTTAACACAAAACACAAATCATGTTAACACAAAACACAAATCATGTTAACACAAACACAAATCATGTTAACATAAACACTAATTATGTTAAACACAATTTATTTTACTTTATTTCTGTAATTTTCATTAAATATATAAATACTAATGAAATAAATAATACTAATAAAATAAATATTCTATCAATTATTGAATCAAACATACAACAAGCCATTATCATTATTTAATATCAGAAAAATTTTTCATATATTTTCCATCATTTGATTTTTTCAATAAATTAATAGTTAAAAATCCATAGTCTTCTTTCCAACAATCATTACAAATAGTTTTAAATTTATCAAATTTCATATCTGATCCAACAAAATTATTATATATTTTTTTCATATAATGTTCATTTTGTTTAAAGATGCATAACATATTTAAATTATTTCTAATTAATTGCATATCAACTTTTGAATAACATTGTGATAAATAAATACATGATATATTTTTATGTCTACCCATTATAAAATATTCTTTAATTTTATCTTGTTTTTCTAAAATACAATCATCAAAAACTACTAATGAATTTGGTTTACATTTATTTAGTGGAATCATATCATCACATGAAAAATAAGAAATTTGTTTATTAATATTTAATTCTATATTTTTAAATCTTTTTTGTAATAATTTATAAGATGGTTGTTCTAATGATTTACTAAAAATATATAAATTTGAATATGGAATTAATCTTTTGTAAATAAAATTTAATAATAATGTAGTTTTACCAGATCCACTTGTTCCTATAATTAATAATCTAATAGGTTGATCATTTTTATTATTTTTATCATATGATTCTAATTTTATATTATCTTTGTTTTCTAAAAATTTCTCCATTTAAATAAGATGAAATTATTTAAAATAATTGGTCATTCATCCAAACTAGAATTATTAGAACTAGAACTAGAAGATTAGAACATCCAATACATTTAGATGGAAAATATAGTATTGGTTTAAGTGGATTTTATTCAGATAATTTTATATCAAATATACCAAATGATTATAAAAACTGTTATGGATATTCTATTAAAGATGAAGATGATAAAATTGTAGATCAATATTTTGATATAAATAAAGGAAATTATACAATTGAAGAAATAAAAAATATTTTTTTAAATAGTTTAAAAGAATTTAAAAAGAAATTTAATAAATTTGATGAAAATGATTTTATATTGAAAAATGATGGACCATATATTATAATAAAATCTCCTGTTAAAATTATAGTAACAACAATTATAATTGATTTATTAGGGTTAGATGATAAAATGATTGAACCAAATGTATTAACAAAAGGAATAAAACTACCAAAAATTAGACCTTTTGATGTTATTGAAATACATTGTAATTTAGTTGATCCTAGTTTTGAAAATCATAAAGATCATTCACATTTACATAAAGAATCAGAAATTCTATATTCATTTTATCCAAATGTTGAATATGGATCAAAAATTAGTGAAAAACCAAATGAAATTGATTATATTCCTTTAAAAAATATAAATAAAATTCAAAATATTGTAATATTTATTCAAGATAGTGATGGAAATCAAATAAATAATGAAAATATTAAAAGTATTGTATATTTAAGATTAAAACAAAATTTGTAATATAAAATTTATCTACATAAATAATAAAAACAATAATTTATTTAATTAACAATAATTTTATATTTAATAATAAATTAATTGTATTTAATAAACAAAATAAACCTTGGTTTAAAAGAAAAGATATTTGTTATATTTTAAAATATAAAAATTCTAGAAAAGTTTTAATTGATAATGTAAAAGAAAAATATATAAAACTTAAAATATATCAAGTGTAACCAACAGTTACATTTACATAATAATGATAAATTAATTTACATAAAAATTATAGGTGTCACAAATTATGACACCCTAGAAATTAATGTACAAACATGTTTTTCAGATGCCCTAAAACAGGGCGTCAATAAAATAGATAATAAAACAATGTTTATTAATGAATCTGGTTTATATTTATTAATTTTAAAATAAAAAAAGTAGAAAACAATAAGGATAGATTAAAATTTATAGATATTTTTAGAGGGGACAATTTGTCCCCCCTATCATATAATGAAAAACATACAAAACTTATTAAAATTAGGTAGGACCCAAAATGGGTCCCATATAAATTAGAATATTTATTTTAAAATTTTTTAAAGGAGGTAACCTTATTATACAATAAAAACTTAAGGGTAACAAAACATTACCCTTCTTAAACATTTAAAAATATTCATAAATATAATAAATTATATACAAATTTGAGACCCGTCTTAAAGACGGGTCTGACCTATAATGATAATAAAGTAAAATTTATAGATATTTTTAGGTTAGATATTCAATAAATTATTGAATATATTTAAATTTATTAAAGAAAATATTTAAAAATATACATAAAATTATAGTATAAATTCAATATCATATGGTTATAAATTATTAATATAATTTTGATCATTTTCTTTAAAACTTTCTTTAACATAATTTTTTATTATATTTATAAATGGTTCTATTATAAAATTAAACTTATAATGATATACAAAATAATTTTTATATTTAAAAAGATATATTAAAAATTTATTTGATACTTTAGTTTTAAATAAATATAATTTTATATCAAAATCATTATTTATTAATTCTTTTGGAACAATTAAAATTTCCATTTATTTATAATTATTTTTATACCCCCAAGGTAATGTATCAATTTTATTTTCACAAATAAATCTTTTGTCATCTCTATTACTTAAAGCTAATTTATTTATTGTAATTGTATATAGTTCATGTTTAAAACTTCTAATACAAGTCATTTCTCTATATTGTTCTTGATCATCAAATAAACATTTCTTAAAATCATCCATATGTAATGTTTTATCAACAACACTTTTCTTAATTCCTTTACATTTTACAGGATTTTTATTATTAAATTCATAACTATATAATTTTGATCTTAAACCACAATATTCTTCTAATATTTCACCATTTAACTCATCTTTAAATTTACCAATTATTTTTTTATTCTTTTCACTATAGCATTCATGTTCTTTCTTATAATCACTTGTATCAAATTCATTAATATTTTCTTTAATAATTTTATATGGATCCTTTTTAAATTCTATAAAATAACTGTCTGTATCCATATATAATAACCTTATATTTGGATCAAACTTCTTTAATTTTTCATAATAAAATTGATACATATGTAATTTTGATAAATCAAGTACTGAAAATCCTATATAGATTGGTTTATCAAACTTAACCTTTTCTTTTATCATATGTGAAGCAATACAGTCTTTATCAAATATACTAAATGTTTTAAAATTAGGTTTTTTTGCTTGTTTTAATGAAAACTTTTCATCACCTAATTTAATATCACATCTATTTCTAACATTTTCCATAGTTTTTCCAAAAACACTATTATTCATCAATTTAAAAAAGTCTTTTTCAAAATCTGATGTTGATTTGGATCTTAATTTGGTATTTAATTCAATATATTTTTTCATATAATCATCTTGATCAAATGCTATAACTCTATTAACTTTCTTTAATTTTAATCCTTTTTGTAGATAATATTTTAAGTTTCTTGAATGAATAACATAATCTTTTTTATCAAATAATGTTGTGCAAAGCTTATTATTATAATGTTCAGGTGCTAATGGTAAATCTTTATGGTCATCATGTAATTCAATAGGATATTCTAAATCAACATCTAATATATATCCATATTCAGCATTTTCATCTAATTCTAATATTGTTTCTTCCCATTCATTTAATGTATATGTATTAGGATTCATCCATGTTATATCTTTATAAGGTAATTTTTGACTTAAAGCCCATCCATATAGATTATTTGCATCTATATATAACATATAATTTTCAGGTTTTGTTTTATCATAATTTTTTGTATATTTATTGTTTGCTTTACAATATCTAGTTATACATTGTGAAATACCACCTCTAATACCTTTTTCAATCATTAAATACATATTATAATCACTTATTAATTCTAGTTCAATTTTTGTTAATTTTAACATAGAATCCCAAGCTAATGATGGTGATGTTAGATAATGTGCTGGATCTAATTGATAATTTTTCAAACAAACAGATCTAAAATTTTCAAATATATCAGCTAATAATAATACATCCTGAATATTATATAAATCTGAATAATTACCTAATGTTTTTACTTTTAATTTATTCCAAACTTTTATATAATGTTTATAATCATCATCACTTATATTTTCATTAGTTAAACAACTATAAAATTGATCTTTTTCTAATATTTTATCATAGTTTAATTTTTCAACATTATCAATAAATTCATATGGAAATACACCTTTAGAAGTTAATATTTTTAAAGTTTCATTATCATATTCAATTATATCATTTTCTTTTATAAATTTATTTATATGCTTAAATTCTTTAAGATTTTTAGCTAATTTTTCAATTGATGTAGCCATAAATCTAAATGTATCTACAAATGAGAATTTTATAAATTTTCTAGGTTTATCACCTTCAAATTCAAAACCATAACCAGAATTTACTGAATAGTTTATATATTTTTCATCTGTATTAGCTAACAAATCAATTTTACCATATTTTTTAGCTAATTCTTTTATAAACAAATGTGTATCATAATTTGAACTATTATGACAGAATATAGGAATATTTTGAGGAAATTTTAGATTTAAATTACAATTTAAATGTGCAGCACCTCTAAATTTTCCTGTTAAATGACAATGATCTCTTACTTTTATTCTTTTATCATTATCAAAACCACTATTTTCACAAATATGACAAATATTTGTTTTCTGATTATTAATTTCTTCTTCATTAGTTAAATTCATAGGCTTTTTATTTTTTGAATTATATTTTTTAGCTATATATTTTGAAATTTCATCTAAATATTCAAATAATTTATTTGGTACATTTATTAATTCCTCTTCATTTTTTGCTCTATAACAAATAGGTTTATACATTTTATTAGTTACTCTAGATACTAAATAGATTGTAAATCCATATGGTTTATGTTTTTGAATTTTATTTGTATATGAGCAATTTGGATTATTTTTACAATTATCAATCTTTTCTAATATACTTTCAAAATCCATATAAATTACATATGGATGTTCAAACTTTTTATAATAATTTTTAAAACTTACAGTTTGACCTTTAAATGGCATTATAGGTCTACAAGGTTCTAATGATTTACATATCTGTAAATGATTATTCAAGTCTTTATTTTTGTAGAAATGAGTCAAGCATCTTCTACAAATATATTTTTTATTTTTATTTTTTTGTGTTAATTGCTTAGATACTAACTTACTTAAATCAGTAATCAATATATAATGAGAATTATTACCAATTTTATAATATAATAAATCAATTTCTAGTTTTGAATTATAATGTTCAGATATTTGTAATGGCACTATTTTTTCATCTTCATCAATTCTATAAATATTTATTGACATTGATGGATAGTTATATTTAGAATCAAATGATCTTTTTTCAAATAATTTAATATCTTTCAATGTTATTGGATAATCAAAACCTTTAAAAATATCATCATTTATATATTTTTGATATTGTTTAACTCTTTCAGCATGTTCGTTTGGTTTATCAATAGCACATCTAATTGCATAAATAAAACAATAATCATCTTTATTTTTAAAATTTACACAACATTTTTTATTCTTAATTTCATTTGGTAATTCTATATATGATCCAGCATTTAATTAATTATTTTTAGATAATTTTAGATTTAATTCAACACATCTTTTTAAAGACCAACCAGAGCCTTTTGATGGTTGATTTAGTTGTTCTCTAACTATTAATTTCTTAAATTGATCATCAATAAAATCATCTACATTTAAAATATCTGAACTTTTTATGCAAAAATACATATTACTATTTTGAATTTCACCATTTATTAATTTTCTTTCATATTCACATTCTAAAGCCATCTGTCCTTTAATATTTTTGAATTTTTGTTTTTCTATCAATTTTTTTATTTCATTTCTTTGAGTTTCTAAATAATCATTAATATCTAGATCATCATTTGAATTTGTTAAAATATAATCTTGAAAATATCCTTTTAATGACGAAGCTTCTTGAATATTTATTATATTTTCTTTTGGAATTGGTCTATTTTTAAAATAATCATTTAATAATCCAATCAATTCTTTTCTAGTTTTATTAACAATTTTAATACTATTTTTAATTGCTAAATTTTGAATATATTTAAATGATCTATATTCTAAATTATTTGGATTTTCTTTAATTTTGTTTAATCTTTTAATTAGTTCATCTCTAGATAAATTTTCATAATTTCTGACAGATAATTTTTTTGCAATTTCATTTAATTTTTCTATATTAAATAATGAATAATTTGTAAGATCAAATGTTTCTTTAATATTTGTTAATTCATCTAAAGTTTTATTTTTATAATTATATATATTATTATTTTTACACCAATGTTTTAATTCAAATATTTTATTATCATATTTTTGTTTATTCAATAAATGTTTAGTTGAGTTATAATGTCTATCATAATTTTTATATAATATATTTTTATTACAATAAGGACAATTAATATTTTTATTTGTTCGTTCCATTTATTAGAAATAATTTTTACTTAGAAATAAAACTCTTAAAATTATGAGAAGTTTTTCCACTTTTTCTAGGTAATTTATAGTTTAAATTGTATTTTTTCAATCAATAGTCAACTTTTCACAAGTTAATTTAAATTTTCTAGAGTATTTTTTCAATAAAATCAATAGTCAACTTTTCACAAGTTAATTTAAATTTTCTAGAGTATTTTTTCAATAAAATCAATAGTCAACTTTTCACAAGTTAATTTAAATTTTCTAGAGTATTTTTTCAATAAAATCAATAGTTGACTTTTTATAAGTCAATTTAAGTTTTCTATAGTATTTTTTCAATAAAATTTAAACTTTTTTAAAACAATTAAAATTATTATTTTTATCATATTTTTAAATTTTCTAGTTTTGTTATATTTTTGTCATAAATTTTAATTTACAAATTGGTTTTTTTCAATTCATATTCATAAAAATTTCCAATAATATCTTCATTATTTTGATCTTTTATACTATATGTAACTGGATTTGTATTATTAATTTTAGAAATTATAAATATTTCTCTAGACCAATTATTTTTATATTTATTAGAAAATGTTGATTTTTTATTTCCAATTCTAACTCTATCATTTATTTTAAATTTTGATTTGGTTATTATTTTTGGTGGTTTATATTTAAAAACAGTATCTAATAAATCCTTTTCATTATTTTTATTTACTTCAATTGGTTTCATTTTAATTGTTGAATGATATGAATTATTATATTCTTTAACAATTTTTGGTAAAATATTTATCCATCTATAATTTTTATTAATTTCAAATTGTATTTTCATTTTTTCATTTTGTGTTCTATTGTACCTTTCTATTATACTTGATTTTTCTTCATTTTCTGTATGATACAATTTAATATCATATTTATTTAATATTTCATTAAAATCTTTATTGATAAATTCTAATCCTTTATCTGTATGTAAAAGATTAGGTGATTTATGATTAATTTTAATTGCATCCTTAATTATTTCTTCAAATGCTTTAGAAACTGTTTTTCCATCTTTTTTCTTTAATGGTTTTGACCAAACATATTTTGAGAAAGTATCTATAACATTTAACATATATTTATAACCATCATTTTCTTTTTCATAATTTTTCATTATAATTAAATCTGCTGCCCATAAATCATCAATACCTAATGTAATTATTTTTCTTTTTAGAAATTTCTTTCTAATTGGAGCATGAATTTCATTTGCTTCAATTATTTGTTCATTTTTAGTTAATTCTTTTTTAATTATAGGTTTAACTTCTTTTTTCAAAATTTTACTTTTATTTGTTTTACAAATTGAACATTTAGTAGCAATTCTATATAATCCATTTTTCATTTCAACGATTTGTGGATTAATATTTTTAGTTTTTTTCTTACATTTGTGACAATGAATTGGTTCATTCATTTATGTATAATTTTTTTTTTTTAATAAATGGATATGTGTTATAGATGTCATAATCAAACTAATTTTACTATTATTGGAAATTGTGTAGGATGTAATATATGTAAAAGAATTATTTATGAAAAAAAGATTAAGAGAAAAAGTAATAAGAATAAACATCTTAAACATATTTTAAGAGAATTTAACCATTTTCAACCATATAAAACACAACAATTAATTAATGAATTATATATTTTATGTATTTCCAATCATTTTGAAATAACACCTAAGAATATAAAATTATTTTTAAAACAAAGGAATTGTACAAATTGGATATTTTACTATCAATTTTTAAACAAAATATACAATATTGATTTTGAATTGAATAATGAAGATAAAGAAAAAATTACACTATTTTTTAATAAATATTTATGTTTTAAGAAAAGTAATATATCATACAAAAAATTATTACCTATGATTTTTAAATACTTAAATATGGATTTTTGTATAAAACCTAATTATGATAATGACTTTTTAACATATCTATCACAAACAAGTTTGTGATATTTTTTCCTATATAAATGGATCTGTTAGAAGAAATTAATAATATTGGAGAATTAAGATTTAAAGAATATAAACCATTAAAAAGTTTAAATGTAAATGAAAAATATAAAATTGAAAAATTTGAAAGAATTAAAGATAAATATGGATATACAATTATTGTTGAATTAGAAAAATGTAAAGTACATTTACCAAAAAGATTTACTAATGTAATTGATGATAAATCAATTAAAGAATTAAATAAAAAAGATTTACATTTAATTGTCACTGATATTAAGACTTTTGATGATAAAGAAACTGCTTTAGTTAAATTTGAATAATTAATACAATATTATTGATACTAAACCATAATTTTACTTGTTTTAAAAAAATTCAAATTTTATTGAAAAAATACTCTAGAAAACTTAAATTGACTTATAAAAAGTCAACTATTGATTTTATTAAAAAAATACTTATAAAATGTGATAATTTTACTTGTTTTTAAAAAAATTTTATTTTGTAGAAAATTTTAGGCATATTTGTTAAAAATTTCATTAAAATTGCATATTTTTTAAGACAATTTGACAAAAGCTGAAAATTGGCCAAAAAGTGGCAAAAATATTGCATAATTGTATTGAAAAACTGTGAAATTTGTTTGATTTTTGATTGTCTCCAAAAGTGTCCTAGAAGTAACATGATACTATCTACTTATATATATATATGTGTGTGTGTGTGTGTGTCCCTAGGCACGATAACTAAGTGTCCCTAGGCATGATAACTATCGTAAAAACGGTCCGATCGACACCAAATTTGGTAGAGATGTGTAATCCAACGTTTATTCAGATGAGTTCATAAACCAGACATATCAACCTACCTAGTTTTGGGGGGTTTTCTACCCCAAAAATGGTTTTTTTTTGCTTTTTTCGTATGTAAATTTTAAAAATTTTAAATTTTTATTTTAACCATTGGATTTAGCTAAAAAAAAAACACACAATTAATTTAGTATTCTGAAGCTTTGATCTATCGCCATTGGTTACCGAGATATTAAAAAGTCTAAAGACAGTACATTATATTTTGGTTCTCCAATGTTAATCTTAAGGAGAATTTTGATGTGTTAATATTTCACTCATTAACCAATATTTTTCGATGAAACTTGGAATTCAGCTTCATTTGGTTGAGATTCATCCATTTATGGTAAAAAATCTTGGTTTTTGTGCTTATCATGGCAGCAAACCTGCATACTCTTTTCCCATGTTAATCATATGGAGAATAGGCAAACTTCTTTAGCAATGGACAGATCTTGATGAAACTTAGTAAATGGCTTAATATGGTAAAAATACAATTTTTTATGATAAAAACCTAATTTTTAGTGTTCCCCATGGCAGCATACCTGCATACTCTCCCTATATTTATCATAAGGAGAATAGACATTTATGAGCATGTGATTTTATTTGGTTTACAGTTTTATGTGGTAAAAATTTATATTACTAATTTGGAAATTCGCTGAGTATGCAGGTCTGCTGCGACGGGGGTGGGGGGGGGGTATTTAAATATCTTGTCACTTACTAGGCCCATGTATATTTATTTATTTGTTTGCAATTTTTACAGCAATGGAACACTTTTGCCCAAGTTTGGCATCTGTTTGATGCCAAGTGGCAGAACCCATTCATCTCAGCTCCTGTGTTGGCCAAATATTTACAAGGCATGAATAAACCCATTTATCATCCACTTTGTAAGTAAAGAAGTTTATTTAAAACTACCGTAGTTACTTACATCTCTTTTTCAAATAAATGTTTAGTTGCATAGAATGCATTTATATGGAATTAATAGTTGTATGACATGTAAATTGGTTATAAGTACATTGCCTATTTAAGTTACCCTGACAGAATCTATGACTCAAGTTTTAGATTCCACAGGTTTAGTTCAAATAAGCAATTTTAATTCCCTTAACAAAATCATTGTATCTGGCCAGCTTAACCATTGGCGTTGAGAAACAAAACAGAAAAAATCTCTGGATTATAAAATAAAGACAGTACAGGGTTTCCACGCAATGGGGATTGGGGAAAAAGCAGGAATTAGGGACCTATGTGGGAATTTTTATAGACGTGAAAAAACGGGAATTTTACAGGAATTTCTAAAAAAAAATTGTAATAATTTTAATTAATATAAGGCGTTATTGCCCACCGAATGGAGATGTCCGTGTCACTTGTGTCCATTGAACGGAGTTGGCATTGGCCATGATTGAAGATGCTCTCGTAGCCAGCGAACGGAGACGCCCGAGTCCATTGCTCTGACGCTTGGTGGGAGACAGGCCGATCGGAATGCTCATACCCACTCTCTGCTGATCAGCTCTTCCCCCTTCTCGTAGTCGCACGAGCCTTGATTGATAAATGTTAATAATAATTTTTAACAATTTTTATCACCTTTTTTCACATTATTTGACAAAATAATTTAATAACCATCGGGAAAATATGGGGAATATACAGAAAATTTGTGAATTCAATTTTGTGGGCACCTGTAAACGACACACCTGACCTCCAACAAATTAACACTCAGGGTAATTTAATACCTTGATCTGTGCCTATAGTTCTCAGCCCCACGCTATAGTATTTCACTATTAACGCTATTTGCAGCGTATTTTTCATAGCCCGATAGTAGATATCACATAAAAAAAATCTGCTGTTAAGTTGGTAATGTCGTTTTTATTAATTTGTAATGTTTAGAATATTGTCTTTTTAAGTCTATTTTTTAGCCACATAACCAACTGTTTTCCCAGGACCAACGGAATATATATACGAACTTCCCCCGTGCAAGCCAATGTTGCAATAACTGTGTTTGCCAATTTTTTTCTTTAAATTTTTATACCATAATTATTAAGAACAATTAATTAATTACGTTACAACTGTTTTTAACAATTCTCACTTATTAGTAAAAAGACGGATCTCGTCTTCTCTGGTTTTAGATTTTTTTTTATTTCCAATTTCAGCTATAACTGTCTAAAATTTTGTGTTTTTCTAAATTCTGAACTGAAGTTTTCTATAAGTTTTGATGAAATAATTACCAAAGTGTAAAAAAGGAAATTTAGCACCATTATTCCTCTTTAATATGACACCTTAGTTATAGCTTTAGGCTGGATTTAGCAGAAGATAACACGATTCTAAAAAAAACCCTTGCATTTGCATTGAGAGAATTAGATGATTTTAAATAGTTATAGCTGAAATTAGAAATTTTATTACAAAATTGTAAGATCATATTAAAAAGGAAACAATATACGGCTCCATCTTTAAGGGCGAGGGGTGAGAAGGGGGGGGGGGGGTAGTTATGAGTTTGGGCGGTACACCAAAAAAATTGAAAAAGCATCAGGTGGCATGCGGGCACAAAATGGTTGAGAAACACTGGTCTAATAGTCATTCTTCTTCTTAATCGTTACTACAAGAATAATCAGTTATTTCTTTATTACAGAACTGTCTAAATTATAAATGTTCCAGTTCCCTAAATTATTGTGTGTGAATTGATAACGTTTTATTCAGGAACTGTTACAGTACACTCTCGTTCATCGGACTCGGCGACATCGGAACTCCGCTTCATCGGAACTGAAAATCTGGATATTATTAATTTTTTTTCTTACGAAATAAATAATTTCTTCCGTTTTAGCGCCTTCAATTTCCATTCGTTCTATCTGCACAACAGTGAAGTATCACTTTTTGCATCAAAAGTCATCAGGCGTTTTCCATAATCTGTACCCATCGATGTGATTTACGAGGCCGTGGAGTATTCACACAACAATAGAAAGAGGAAGGGGGGCAGGAAGTGAACATCTGCGTCGACCGCTTCCCAAACTATCATTCAGTCTGTCTCGCGTCGCGACTGCACCTGTGTTACATGGAAGTCAGTTGACTGCTGGAATATGAATATGGATTATGAGAATAAAGATTTTGGATCTTTATTTCCTGCGTTGTTTTTATTCCTATAGGTTTATTGTAACCGTGTTCAAAGTTTGAATGCCTTATTTTCATAAAATCTCTTGTGTTATATTAAAAACAAGAGTGAATACAATCACGATAGGTTACCGTACGGGCAGAAATGATGACTCACGACGGACTCCGCTTTATCGGAATTTTTTGACATCCGAACCGGCCGTCCGCCACATTAGTTCCGATGAACGAGAGTGTACTGTACTTTGCAAATCCGTTAACTGGAATAACAGTTATTTTTAAACGACGCTCATCACTACTTTTACCCTAATGATGTTGCTGTTGGCGGCAGCGGACACCGGTGACCACGTGGTCGTGATCAACAGCCGGCACATCGCGCTGCCGGGCGAGGAGTGGCGGTGGCGCTGCTACTTCCACCACACGGGCTACCCAGGCGGCGCCACCTGGACCTACGCCTGGGAACTGCACAACAAGGACCCCACCTGGGTATGTCTACACGTCTACACATTTACAGATTAGGAACTTACTCTTTCAGAGTAAAATTATGTAAGCAATTTCATTCATTTTAGGATGGACAAGATTGGATTTTTAGTTGGAGAAGAGACGAGACAGATTTTTTAATTCTCATAAAATTTGAGACAAGATGGAGACGGGATTTCCCTTCTCGTAAATAACGAGAAATGTGCGTTCGTAATGTGAAACCTGTATGTGTAGACCTCATTAAGCAATGGGTTTGAATTTGGTTTGTTAATGTACCTCTTTATGATGTTACAATGGAACTTGAATAATTTGAACCTTAAGTGCCCAGTTAAAGACTTTGAATCATCCAAAAATGGAAATTGAGGAAGTTCTTAGCAAATATTGCCAAAATATTTATGAAAATATGCTTCATATTTTCAATTAAAACTCTTTATTATAATGACATTGTATAAAATAAATACTTTGTTTAACACCTATAAACAAGATTAGAATAACTTTAGAACAGAAATTTGTATTTAAGAAACTAAAAAAAGTAATGTTTGAAAATATAATTCCTATATTAAATTTTGTAACCTTGTCAAAGAACGAACTATTATTTTTATACTTTAAAACTGTTCACATTGCTAAAGGAATGGCAAAGTGTAAATTTTCATTTATGTCGTTAAGTTTTTATAATTTTGAGACCACTGAAACTTATCACACCTCTTTAGGAAAATCATCAAAAAAGTTACCCGTCATTTTTGATGGGCTGTTAACTAGTACTATAATAATTGGGGTTTTTATAGTTTACCTCACATATCACATCTTCAATGAGAAAATAAACAAACAGCTGTGAATAGAACACAATTATTATTTTTATACAAGATTTTACCAGTTTCAGAGCAGTGGCGACAGTAGTAAAAACTGAGGGGCAGAAATATTTGGAAAACCTATATTTCCAGTGATTTTTGTGACTCATAAGCTTATTGGAAAAAATACCATTTAACCGGTACACCATGGATTCCTCAGCATATTTTTGTTTTTTATGTCTGTGACATTTCATTTTTACAGGTGTGGCTGTTAATCTATAATATATACAGCCGCAGTTGTAACTCACTGACTCACTTAGGTATACAGATTTCTGACCCCACTGTCTGAACTATGTATTTGGAAGTTATTCACCTACCTAGGTAAATTGTGTATGCCCGAATAAAATTTAAAAACTGCCAATTGGAACAAAAATGACGCAATAACACGCATTTGTATACTTTGTTTCTTGCTGTCGCAGTGCCCAACACGGCAGTGCTGCCATGTGGCGTTTTTGGGTAGGTATACATATTTCTGACCCCACTGTCTGAAATATGTAATTAGAAGTTATTCACCTACCTAAGTAAAATTGTGTGTACCCGAATAAAATTTAAAAACTGCCAATTAGAACAAAAATGCCGCAATGACAAGCATTTTTATACTTTGTCTCTCGCTGTCGCAGTGCCCAACACGCAGTGCTGCCATGCGGCGATTTTGGATACTAGCTTGTGCCGTGATCTTACTAATATATTCTATTACTTTGTACAATACTTAGTAGACAGTTAATTATTATCATTCTGTTTTATTAGTGTTTTATATTATATTTTTATACACACTTAAAATATGTATTTGAGAAGTGTTTAGTAACTATTGAACAAAACTAACTGATTGAAATGTTAGGTTCTTGTTATATTTTTAATTAATTTATTTTAAATTACTTATTCAAATTCTCCATTTGTTATTTCCGGACGAATTTCCCCTGAAATGAATATACTATATATTTCAATTAAGCATGAGAGGCAGCTTTAACAACTTCTAGACATTCAAACCGTAATACGCTATTTCTATACACAATATAAAACCTCTTCTTGAATTCACAATACGGTTACATTGGTCCTAGCCAGTGTGCCCGTTGCAGTGCCCAACACGGCAGTGCTCTTTTGTGGCGCATTAAAACCGCAATACTTAATTTTTTACACAACTGAAGTTTTTCTTAATTAAGATGATTTGAATTTTAAATGTAATTATCAGCTAACAATCTTGAGAGTTAGTGAAGAATCCTATTCTATAATGCGAGCTATGTCTGAAGGGATGTGTGTTCCACGATCTCGAAATCTAGCGGGTAGATTTTGCTTAAAGTTTGCATTTAAGATTATTTTGGTCCAAAATAAGTTTAGAAACAGCCTTAACACCAGGAAAAATTGAATTTGGTCTAAAATTTAGTTTTGGTCTAAAATTTAGTTTTAAAATAATAATTTTTAACATTAGTAGTATGGTTTGCTGTTTTGGTAACGAAATAACAACGAAATGTAAACCAAGAGAGACACATTAATGTTAAGCAGACTTTTTGAAACAGCTGTTAACTGTGAAGAAGTATAGTTGGTTGTTGGAGGAAATTTAATTTTTTTACCATGACACTATAAGAAAAGTGGATTAAAACAACGAGCAAGGCTCGGTTAACCTGGTACTGAAGATATATACTTGAATGTCTGTGAGACCATTAGTTTTACAATAGGGTTTTTGTGAAATTATATTCACGGTTTTGCGATCTTTTAAATACTCGTTCGTCCTGTCAAAAATGTTACATGGCGTAATTTATTTAGGATATTAATTTTGCTTTTTCATCCATCGTTTAGGATATTGACTTTGCTTTTTCATCCATTATATTCATAAGTTTATTTATTTCATACTTTTATGCGCTAGGAGGATGAAGTAAGGTGTTGTGTCACATTCCTCAACGATTCGTTTACTACTGTATAGTTGCTTTTATAATTCGAAATAATAAAAACCCCCAGAGTAATAAAGTACCCAGAAGGCACACACATACCCTGATCAAAATAGTTAAGAGTATCAAACAAAATTAACAATTTTAACCTTAAATATAATTGGAAGATTTTAAATGTTTCAGTCTTGGTCAACTACAAACTAATTTAGCGAGCACAACCAAGGGGGTATAAGGGTGGAGCCCTCAACAGGCCTATTCAATGCTTGAGATTTTTACAGCAATAACAATTTGGGGCAACCAATGAAGGGGAAAAGGGGTGGAGCCTCCTACCAGCATAATACATAGAATATTTTTACATCGTTGATTATTTCACAACTGTAAATTCTTTTACTAATCAAGGTTAACTACGAAGATGTTTTAAAATATAGCTATAAGAATATTAAAAGCTTTTTATTATTCGAGTAGTGTGTATTAGTCGGTGTTGTTACTGTCTCGGCTGTCTAGTACTTCGGTGGAACTAGCCTGTTTAATACATGAGTATTTTTGTTATTTTACGAATTCGAGGCATCCGCTAAGGGGGCATGGGAGCGGAGCACCCATTGAGCCTTAGGCGAGTCATAACCATATATTCAGGTTTTGTAATTGCTAGATTATGATAAAACAAAACTCTTGTATTTTTGCTCTGCGATAAAAAAAAAAAAAAAACATAATTTTGTTCCAGATCGTGAACAAGGCGGTGGTACCGAGCAATTCAGCGCAGTTTGAAGAGAAAACACTTGATGATGAGACTTCACATATTCCCTGAGAGTGATATCCCCGAAGAGATAAAGCAGAACATTACCAATCAGATCCCTGGCCAAAGACCAGTGCCTCGCTCATTGTTGTCATACTCAGACGAAGAAATTGCAAACTTCCCAAAATTGTTGATTACCCAAATGATTATGTTGTTAAGTAAGCTATTTATTGGTTTGATGTACTAGTGTTGTAAATACATTTGTAGCTTTGTTTAAAAACAATGTGATTTTTTCAGTTTTTTACCCTCAGTGACCTTAGGGTTTGCTTTAATTTGATCGTTGACACTACAGTTTGCTGCCCTTTCAGAATCAGAATCAGAATATCTTTATTTACAAAATCATAAAGAAATGTAATGGCGTCAAAGGTACAAAAGTTTGAGATCTTGAAGTTTTTTGCTTTACAAGTCAAAAAATTCTTGTTTATATTGGTCGGTCTATAAGCCAGCTGTGTAGTTGTCTGTGAAGATCTTTCCCTCTTAGGCGTTTCAAGTCTTCTGGACGCGAGTTGTAGATCTTTTGCCCTGCATAAGACCGCTTCTTTTGTTGTATTTAGTTGTATGATGCGGGGAAGATGATAATCCATTGCTCTTCTTGTGTTGTGGGAATGGATGTCATTGCCCCTAGGCAGTCCTAGTTGATCCCCGTGCACAACGACTGCATGTATGTAGAGGGCTGTGAGTGTCAAGATCTTAAGTGATTTATAGGCTAACTATTAATTTCATGATGTAAGCCAACCGAATCACTTTAGTTAAATAAATGGTTTAAATACCTCAACTGTCGTGTGATTCTAGCGTAGTTAGATACTACTGCAGTTTCGACTCCAGGGGAATCTTCTTCAGGTGTCAAGGACTCAAAATTTCATTCAACTGAATTCGTCAAGTCATTAAAAATCAGAGAACATACATTTACACGATACACGAACACTAACGAAAAACACTTAACAAACATTTTAACCGGTACCGGCGACGGAACGGACGGTCGCCGGTCTCTCAAAACAATTTGAGAGCAACAATGACTATTTGCGCTCGTAATACACACATGATTTTTCCTACCAACATAATTGTTACATATTACATGTTTATTGCATACAAAATATCATTTAGATTATTTTTTATTTGTTTCTGTCGGAACATAATGTTAACTATTAAACAAAACCTCAAACTAAAAAAGAAGCAATTACCAAACGACAACCATTAATAACAGCTGTAGCATGGTTTGTAATAACAGCTGATTTAAAATTGCTGTTGATCTAGCGTGCGGTAAAGAATCGTTGCCGCTCTAGAGCGGGAAAGAAACGGAAACCGAAATGAACTGTTTTCCATAGGGGTTACAGGTGTGGCAATGCAATTATTTCCATGCAGTGGTAGGAAAAACTGTTTTTGTATCTCTTTCATTAAGAATTATTTTTAAATTAAGCTTTCACGACAAATTTTCCATCAAGAAGTTTGTGAACTTCTCATGAATGATGAGCTTAACATATTTGACACCGCACAGCTCACATATGAGGCACCTCGGTCACTGATTTGCCGCATATACTCGGTCATATACAGGGTGTTCGGAAAAAACGTTTCAGGAATCCAGGAGGTTGTTGCCCCACATCAAAATAAGCAAAAAAGTTCCTATAAACATATGTCCTAAAATGCTTCGTTAACCCGCTAGCCGCCATTTTGTTTTATACACTAAATAATTTTTATTTCCGTAATGGATCATTGTATGAAGTTAATATTTGGCATGCACCTTTATCATAGCAATACCCATTTTCAAGAAAAAAGTTATTTTTTCTAATGTGTATTTTCAAAATGGCAGCCATTTTAAAATTTTAAACTAAAATATCTCAAAACCGGTAAATTTTATAAAAATTTTACCAGAGACAAAAAAGTTGGCAAATTTAGTTATCTAACCAATGATACCAAGTTTGTAAGGATCTGACAACAAATAACAGAGTAATTGAGATTTTTCAATTAAAATTACCTTAATTTGCATTAAGTACAATGCAAAATCAATGTTTTTATGCATAAAAATCTCAATAACTCCGTTATTTGTTGTCAAATCCTTACAAACTTGGTACCATTGGTTAGATAATTAAATTTGTCAACTTTTTTGTCTCTAGTAAAATTTTTATAAAATTTACCGGTTTAGAGATATTCTAGTTTAAAATTTTAAAATGGCCGCCATTTTAAAAATACACATTACAAAAAAATAAATTTTTCTTGAAAATGGGTATTGCTATGATGAAGGTTCATGCCAAATATTAACTTAATACAATGATCCATTACGGAAATAAAAATTATTTTGTGTAAAAACAAAATGGTGGCTAGCGGGTTAACGAAGCATTTTAGGACATATGTTAAAAGGAATTGTTTTGCTTATTTTAATGTGGGCAATAACCTCCTGAATTCCTGTAACAGTTTTTCCGAACACCCTGTATACCACAGTGCTCTAAGAATGTGCTGTGGCCTGTTAATGTGTCATTGCCTTTCTCAAAAAAATTGCCCTCTTGTTGGCCCACTTGTTTAGCGTCTTCCTTTTGGAAACTGTTTTTCCAGATGTACTAAAGATAGTATGAGCAGTTACAGGCTAGAACAGTAATAGTAGGTTCCCAACCTTTTTAAGATGCACAACCCTTTGACAGATAACTGAATAAGTACCTCCATAAAAAAATTTTTTAAGTTTACCGTTCGTTTTAAGTTGTAAGTTATGGGGTAGGTAGTACTCTATAAAAAGACAAGTTTGTCAAGTATTTTAAAGCCCCCTCTAGAAATAAATCAATGACCGGTGGGGGGGGGGGGGGGGAAGCCCGAAACGATATGACCTTTTTATTTACGATTCGCCCACACGCTATATCTTAAAGCTTTAAAATAACACCTCAATCTTAAAAATCGGTTTAGTAGGCCTAGAAAAAAAAGGGACGTAACAGACGAAACCCTTGTAGAAATAAGAAGATAAGTAAGTTTAAAAATAATTTATATAAAATTTCAGTTTATGTTAGTACTCTAATTCTAATTAGATCCCTGCACCCCCCTATATCATGCTAATGCTTTATCCATCTTTTAACTTTGCTAAATTTTTTCCTTCCTACATGGCATTATGTAAATGTGTCCGCCATTACAAATTTTTTTTGGCGTCTCCCAAGGGGTATGCGTACCCCAGGTTGGGAACTGCTGGGCTAGTATCTTAAACAGCTCATATCTGAGCCATCAGAATTTTTTAGGGGACTATCTTTAGAGATCAAACTTTTGCACAGCAGTAGCAAACACGTTAATAAGGCTGAAAAAGGAGGAGGAAGAAAAATTATAGGACACGATGAAAGTTTCAGTTGCTTTATTTGGGTTGTTGCAGCGATACAGAAACCAGTACATACAATACATACCAGATAACCACCCGTACATTTCTGGTACACGGGAAAGACCGGAGCTGTTACGTACAATTCTCACCACTGCCACGCCTCTAGTCTCTAGCAGTAAAGAAATATTACACAAAGTTTCAAGTAAAAGCTTCTGCGGGAATGTTAACCATTTATCGTCGAGGTGAGAATTCAAATAACAGCGGTGATAAAACGTCGCATGCAGACAACGAATACGTCCACTTTGGACTACGTTACTTCGTCGGTCGGCCCACGGAAGCGACGACACCCACGTCTTAGAAACAAGCTAGCGATAACAAATAAATAACTCGTGGTAAAATTACAAAGTTTACAGATAGGGTTTCTACTTGACTAGAATCATCATTGAAAAATGTTTCATAAACACTCAAACAAAATTAAACTATACAGATATAATATATCAGTTATTTGACACAGCTTTGATTACATTTTTAATGGTAATATTCGACTAAAAACATGAAATGGCACTTCTTCGAACTCGGCATCCTTGAGTAACTAAAATGAACGGTTTGAAAGAATGTGTTCTCGCAATAAATTCCACTTGGTTATACCCTATAATGGTCGGGATGATATTTGAAGTAAAAAGATTTTAAAAAGTCAGATGATTTAATTTCAAAGCTGTTAAGGAATGTATTAAGTCAATAATACTTATAATCTTGTCTGAGATCTGCAATTCTACTTTTTTTAATAGTTGCTTACAAAAATAGTTGTTAAATAAAATAAAATAGGAAAAGTCTTCATCCATTACAAAGCCATGAAACCACGTTTAAAACAATAAAATAGCTTTTAGCTAAACATTAGTCCCATTAAGAGATAAAAATTTTACAATGAAATAAGAATTTAATGCAATTAACAGAAGAAATACATTTGTAAACGATACCGCCTTTTAATTCGGATAGTAGCTTCCTTTAAATGAAATAAATAAAATGGACCTTTTCTGGCTAGTGTATAAAATTTGTACGTGAAATACTTTGAAAACAAAATAAAGCCTTAAAGTCAAAATATTGTACCGTATCAGATACAATTAAAACCTCTAATTTTAACCATAATTTGGCATTATATATTTAAGTTCTAACAAAATTTTCTTTATGAGTTAATTTTAATACTTTCAAATATAATTTTTACATAAATACAAAGTCTACAACATTTTTTGTATAAAATATATCATTTATGCTAATTTTTGTGCTATATTATAACAAGCTTCAATGTGCGTTGTCTTAACAAAATAGTAATTCTCAGAGTGGCTTGTACAAACCAAAGTGCTGTAACTTCACCTAAACAGAATACTTTAACCACACAACGGTAATCGAAAGCCAGCCACTGACAAAAATAAATACATAGCAGATCTATAAAGATTCATTGGTCCAAACACATATATTTACAGTATTAAATTAACATAAGCTAATAGCAGAACCAAAATCTAACTTTATACAGGACTTTCTAATGTTAAAAGAACATCCTTAATGTATTGTCGAGGAAACACATTCACGTGGAAACTAGGAAAGGAAGAGCAAAAGTTCACCCTCGATACTCGTGACCAAAACAGAGGAAAATTCTACAAAAATGCAGAATGGCAGTCTTGAAAGCCTTCCGTTTAATATTGTAGGTTTAAAAGGTTCAGAAAGCAAATTGCAATATTCTCTTACATTTTCAATCAGTAAGAATGCTAAAATTACAGAAAAGAGGACTTTTGTTTAGTGGCAGTTTTTGAATCACAAATGGAATTCAAATGACACACCGAATGTAACAAAGTGGTACCGAACAATGCTTATGTCTAGGGGATGTAACCTTAGATGGCAAAGTGACATTAACACATCAACCTCACATTACATAATAATTACTAACGTTATTATATAGCGATTTATTAATTAGCACTGTTCAAATATTAGTTTAGTGACAGCTACTGGCTGATGCTCGTATTATATACAAAGTTCTAAAGAACGATAATACTCTGATATCGAACCGGCTCGACCGTGGAATTTCACACTAACTCTAATAATTGTAGAATGATTTAATACAAACGTGAACCACATCGATACAGGGTGTTTCTAAAATCTTATCAGACATAATAGTAATACAGTACGGTATATCATACAATATCTACAACTCGTATAACTGGCACATCGTTAGGATCTAGAATACCGACCACTATACTAACGAAAATAAGCCGATATATTTGTTAAACACGGTACGTATCAGAATAAAATACGAAGGAATAAAAATGTAATAGGCAAGGTTAAAAATGTAAGAATCGTACAAAGCCGATATCATACACATAATTTAACGTACGATAACTGTTAAAGAATATTAGAATGTAACGTACACTTTAAGAAGAGTTCTCTCTATTTATAAATATATTGCAGTTATACACTCGTGTGGTTTAACGATATAAAACAATTTTTCGATCGGTAATCGATTTATGTCAAAGTTTTCAGAAACATCCTATAAATGTATAAATTAGAATAGCGATTCAAAATTTAAACTATGAAAATATACAACGAGTTGTGAAAATTAAAGTTTAAAACGAAAATCTCATCTTACTTTGTCAATGTTTTTATAAGAGTCTACGATAGATGGAAAAACTCACTCCCGCATCAATATGATGCGGCGTCCATGGTCGACAAATCTGGTCAAAACGCTAAAGTTCGATAGTGTTACAAACGATAAAAACGTTCCGAAGACTCGGATAAAATCTAACAACACTAGCAAAGGCCAGGCTATGTCAAACACTAAACCCCAAGAAAGGTCGAGCACTAGACAATAAAAAAATAATTTCTATAATTTTGGTCATCCTGAAAATTTTAATACAATCCCGGTTCTTAACCCCCTGCCGCCTCGGAGAAAAATATTTTTCTATCACAATTTGACGCTCGAATCCTTCCTTCTCACATCGGAATAAACACAATCACACTCGGCGAGTGATGTACATTTCTTGGCCAATAGTGTTTGTAGAGTTTGTCAGTATTTAGTAAAGGCCACAGCCCCGAAGATTGTTGGCTATGATGACATCGGTGACGGCGTCGAACACAAACTGAATGTTGTTGGTGTCCGTCGCACACGTCATATGACAGTAGATTTCTTTGGTTGTGGATTTGTTCTTGGCCTCAAACTGGGCCTGGATGTAAGCCGCTGCTTCCCCATATTCTTGCGCCCCTGCGGAAATATAAATCAGAATTAAATCTATTGAAAAAATTAGTTAAATGATAAAATCTTCTTTGAACATAATTCTAAATATTAATAGGCAAGGATGATTCTTTTCCTCTTTTCTCATGTAGTGTGCATTGTAGGAGAAATCTGCGAATACCATTAGTAAGGTATCGTCTTGTAGATGAGCAGGAGCCCATTGTCACATTGGCCCCCAACACTACTTCCAAAAGACTTTCAAAGTTCCAATGTTAATCTTATGGAAGGCGTACGGTAATTGATTGAATCCTCAGACAGCGTTTAATTAATGAAATTTTGGTTGAATTTCAACCAGTAAGCAATTTCAGGGTGTAAGATGTACTCACTAAGGGCGGAATTCACAAACCTCCTCATCTCTAATCTTCCTTAAACCTTCCTCAAAGCTATTAGAAATACTAAATTTGTATGGAACTATATGGAAGGACATTTATTTACATATTAACTAATTTGAAAATTATATTTTACCTACATTTTGATTAAAATTACTTTTGTTTTTTATATTTTCCTGAATAAATTATGTAGATTTTCCTTTTTTTTATGGACTTCAAGACACGACTATAGAATTTAGATCGAATTTTGATCGTAAAAATTAAGCCAGCATGAAAAGGGGGTAGTAAAATGGGGCAGAAGGAGTAATTAATTAATTACACTGTACAGAAAAATGCGAGCAGTGTTGAATATGTAAAACGTACAGTAGTTTGGATATTTTATAGTAAAATTTTTAACTAAAGGCAATTGAGAAATATTTGTAAATTAAGTGACTGTTTTTCTTATGGTAACAAACCGCAGGCTTACTTAGTGTATGACTATATGTGTCTCGGGGGCGGCTTTCTCACTTACTGATAAGGATGTCTCTACTTATTAGGTTCTGTATACATTGGTAAAATTGTGGCAATCAAAAAGGAACACTAAATTAGCATGTGTTTATCTCTAGGCCTATACTCTTTTTAAACCTGACGAAAATTTTGATCATCACATTGGTTAAATAGTTCTGTGGTTTTATACAACAGCCTAAGTAATTAGAATAAAAACAAGCCCATAAATTGGTTAGTTTATTTGTTTTTTTTTTTTTGGGGGGGGGGGGGCGTAATAGTGACCTTTGGCCTATGGCATCAAAAAGTGTTAATCCGTGCCTGGCTAAAGTGCTCGACTTTGAATCCAACAGTTACCGTTATGATCCTGAGAAAAGTTGGTGGCTTTTTTAAAGACTGATAATGCAGTTGCCATTTGGTATTGGACATTAATAATGCTACCTAACAACAGGGTGATGTTAGAGTTAGACAGTAACAAGCAAGACTAGGGTTGGAACCATTCCCCTTCAAATGTTATAAAATGTTTCAGGCATAGATAGCCACAAAATGAATAAATCTTTCTGACAGGAGAGTTCAATATGATAGTTTAGATGGTTTAAATTTGTATGATCACTCTACTCAAATTACTAATTTTAATTGCACTTTAAAATACAAAATAAATCTCTTGAGGACATAGACATAGCGTTGGGGGGCATGTCCCCGCCTTCCCAAACTTTTGGAATAGTTTTATAAAAATATATAAAACTTCAGTACAATAACATTTCATAGCACTGATATGTTCAGTGTACCCCCCCCCCCTCCCCCCCACCAAAGCTTGGTAACACTAAGCCCATGCTGAGGGTGGTCGGTAACCTTGTGTTCGTAAAAATGTCTGTGATCAAGATTCAACTTTGTAACCAACACTGACCTGCATACTCTGGAAAGCATATTGTGAGAGGAGACTTCTTGATTTTCTCTTCAAACAAGTCTTTCTTGTTGAGAAAGAGTATGATGGAAGTGTCTGTGAACCATTTGTTGTTACATATGGAATCGAACAGCTTCAAACTCTCCTGCATCCGGTTCTGAAACAGATGAAAGAAAAATGTGTAATCACAATCGTACAACTTAACCCTTCCCGGGCTATTGACGGATATATCTGTTAAACTTCATTTCTATTCCGGGCTGAAAACGGATATATCCGTTTTAGAAATTTTTTTTCCGGGATAAAGACGGATATATCCGTCCAAAAGTACGAAAAACATATGTTGTATATATTATGATTATAAACATTATATTGACGGATAATTTAGTTTTTGCAGTTGGCACGATTATGTCCCGTGACTTTTTCACCTTTTTCATGCCAAAACAACACATGTGTAGCGCGAAACTGTCAGTTTGAGCTGGGACCTTACAGTGAGTGTTTGTTTATGTTTTTGTAATGATGTACTATGAGTTTTATTTCAAAATAATTATTCCAAATGACCCAAATTTTGCTGAAGATGTTATAAAATACTAAATAAGTAGTGCATCTGAAGAGAATGTAATATTTGGCAGTGAAAATAACTATAATATGAAAAATGATTCTGGTGAAGAAAGCGATGAACCAGAAGCACGATGTATTGTAACTCTTGCATTTTTAGGTTTTGTTTTTTTTTTTACTGTTTTTAAGAGGAACTGTTTTTAATGTTATATTATGATAGGTAGTAAATAAAACAACAAAATGACATAAACGGATATATCCGTCCTCCGCCCACAAAAATGCTCCAAATTATCAGCAGTTTTCATATTTCAAGATTGTTGCTCCGGGCGACGAACGGATATATACGTTTACGTAAGTTTTCTTGCGGGCCAAAGACGGATATACCCGTCTTCCCAAATTTTATCTTCTTTATAACATGTGAAAAAAATTTATTTTAGCACTGAAAACGGGTTTTTTATAACGTATGAATTATTTGGAACAAATTAATGAAAAAAATCACAACATTATGTTTTGAACTTTTGCTTAAAATGCTTTAAATCCGTCTCAGCCCGTGATTTAATGTAGCCCGGGAAGGGTTAACTACAGGAACAGTGGAATAACAGCAAAATAAAGCAAATTTAGCTTTTTATTTTATTTATTAGTTAGTTATACCGTGGATTTGGAGATTTAAATCACTTGTTGAAAAAAGAAACATTAAAGAGAAAGAGTTTAAATTTTAGCGATTTTGGGTAAAGGAAATTAATAACAGATTTAGGTGTCTTTAATTCTGTAAAAAACTGAATCAATTAAGAATGTATTGTACCGAAACCGAACAATGTAAAAGATGTTCTATGTGTTCCTTATCATTTTCATAAAAAAATACTGTAATATTCATTTATAACTTTAAAATGTAAAAATTTTCTTATTCTTGTTTTTATATATTTTAACATTATATATTAACTAAGGTAAGTTTTACATTTAAAAAAAATTCTAGATGCCCTATAGTTTGGCCAGGAGGTACACTTTCAATGTTTCAATAGGGATCCCTGTACCTTAATGATTTCACAAACAGCTACTTAAAAAGTGTATCAAGACCGAGGATTCTGAAATAATAATAAGTACTGGTTTGCCTTTCATTGTTGTCAATTTACTTTTAACAGTTTTTGGTGTAACTATGAAGTTTACACAAAAAACCTACTACTACAGTATATTTTTTCACAGTTAACAGGTTTTCAAAATCAATGTTTAAAAGTTTTACCTTTTGTTTTGTTACCAAAGTGGCAACCCTAAGACCGATGTTAAAATTACAATTTTCAAAATATTTTCACTAAATACTATTTTTCCTTGGGTTGAGGCTGGTTATAGGCTCTTAACTTATTTTTCGGTGAAAATATTCCTGAATTCAAATATTAAATAAAATCTACCCACTAGATTTTTGAGAAAGACTTTAAATACATTGCTACAGACACTCCTCATATTTTAGTACAGAATACTATAACAATATTATTATTTCATTTCTTAGTCTTCACGAATACCTAACACAATTTATTTAAATTTCGTATGAAATTCTTGAAAAAAGGATGTTAATAGTTTATACAAACTAAATCAATTGCACCGCGATGGAATTGTTATCTAATTTTAATTTTAAAAATAAATCAATACCGTAGCAAATTGAAATTTAAAGGCGTCGAGCAGACAACTTTGTCAGGGCGTCGTCTGCTACCTGTACATAACCTCTCGTCGACAGCGCTGGCGGCAGTGGGTGTGTTCAGGTGGTTCCCCGCCGCACCGACAGATCGCAGCACCGGTACCGCTAGCGCGCCGGTTGCTATGGCAACCAAGGCGCTTGGATCGATAACATTCGCCAGAGGGCCGCAGCCAGTCTGCGACCAGCGCGCCAATTCCCAGTGAAACACGGCTATCGATTTGGAAATCTCCACACAACACTTGACACTGGCGAAAACAAACTTCCAACGCCGCCGCCACTGGATATCTGTTGTGCTAACCTCAATGGTTCATGTTGGCTATAAACTGGATAAATGGACCGTGCTTCAAAGGCGTTATTTTTGTTTGAGTAGAAAAGGAACACGAGCAATTAAAACTGACGGGAATGATTGCATAATGGTTTCGTTATCTTTACGTCATATAATGTCTGGAATATATTGATATTTTCCTAGAATGGATGGCCAGAGCCATTATTTGAACATATTATCCATTTATATTGTTACTAGTATACGTGTTGCTCGAAATCGAGCAATTTATTTAAATACAGTACAAATGTTACTTTAGCTCTAAATAAATGACATCCGACCAATCCGATAATGTGAATATCTTTAATCGCCAATAACTACACGTATTTACAGCTGATTATTAACAGATGTTTCAAATGCTTTATTCAGTCCCCAATGTTATTTAAATGGGAAATTTTGAGATTTCAATGTTGGATAGCACCTTTATTTTCAGTCCGATTCTCATCAATTTTAGGCGGAAACAACTACAGACCAAGCCCTATCCAACGACACCAAAAACTTGAAAATCGGTTGAAAATTGTAGGAGGAGTTCTCAAGACAAAAAATCCCTTAGCGTATTAAATAAGTATAGATTATTACCATTAAAACGTATTTGCTCGTTAGTTACTTTTTATTTTAACCACTTTTGGTTTGCATTAAAAAGCTATACAGTATTAAAAAAAAATCACTATTACTTTATTACTATAAAAAATGTCCAGACACATATGCAAACGAACAGGTCTATCGTTTTCCCACAAATAATCAATAATCAGAGCAGAAAATAGTTAACGTTTTTATTGCAATAAAATGGGTCAATAACTTCAGGGAATTCTTCAGCGTTTTGTTGGATGTGAACCAATTTAAAATGTTTGGAAATTTGGGTAAAGTGTAAAATGAATTATTCCTACACCCAAATCTGTTTGAAAACTATGAAAACAGTGTAACGTGGAACAATTTAGCTACAATTCAAATAAATGGATTTCAAACTATTAATTCACACGACAATAACACTTTTCATGGAACCAGATATGAATAGGTGTCCCAACGGCCAGATTATTGTGCAGACAGACTTTTCACAGGAACGGAATGGATTAGTTCCATAAATGAGGAGAGATGCTGCTGCTGCTCCTGCCGTCGCTGAGCACTCCACAGACATGAGAGCAATATACCGGTCACTGAACTTTTGGGCTGCTCTCTTCTCTTGTAATGTCTACCGCAACAATAACTGTTAACTTGATGGTTCACCGATAAGCTATTGTAGATTAGACATCATAGTTTGTATGGTCAATGTTGATTGCTATTAGCTCAGCTGGAGCTGGATAACATAATCAGTTTTGATAGAGTTAAAATGGTCTAACATGGTGCCATAGAAGTCGAGGATGATTTCAACTAAGTGATTTATGATTTCGCAGCACCTGAATGAAGTTTAAACCGGTTAGGCTGATTCAATATGTAGGCCTAATTTTTAACTTTTCTCAAAAATAAAATTTAGAATTCTATGTTCCGCTATTTTATTCCAGTACAAGAAATATTCACAGTAGTTTTCAGTTTATACCTGTAGGTTAATGATAATCGTATAAAACGAAACAAGTAAGAATATAGAGCAATACATAAATCTCGTAATACAAATGAACTTGATAATAATTAGTTTTAAAAACAATTAAAGGCTGTGGAGCTTTCGCTGTAGAGAAGGCTGGAGGCACTTTTTCAAAACGGTCTGTGAAGTATGTACGATGCACTCTCTCGAATAACAACACAGAGGTCGTGGTCCATTTTCCCGGGCGTAGAGAGAGGAACGGAAAGAATATAAATCAGTGGTAAGCTGTAACGATAAAATAATAAATACGACGGGGCCACAACGCCGATACTGTACCCGCAACAATGCGGACCCGACTGTACCGTGCCCTGCAACAATGCGGACCCGACTGTACCGCAACGCCACTGCCACCACAACCCACAATCTTCGCCGCTCTAGGGCTGATTTATTATTTGTTCTATATTCCTTTGGCGTGTGGTCTCAACTGAGAGAAATTGTGAAACGAAAACATTTGCTGGATCGGGAAGGGAAATCACGGTTTAGTATTGAGCAGTATACTCAAGACAAAAGAAACTATGAAAAATAATCTTTTCTTCTATAAAAGAAAAAGAAAAAAACTAATATCCTTAGGTTGCAGCTGTAGTTTGATTGTATCCTTCGTTTTCTTATTTCGTTATCTCATCTAGGGAAAACGTAGGCTACGAGTTTTGTAATGATTTTAACGTGGAAACTAAAAACATTAAATCATTTGGTTTAAGCATAATTCGAAATCAATGTAGAAAAGATGACGGGGTATAGGTAGTTTTTCGCCAAGAATGCTTTGAGGAAGATTTTGAAAACATTTTGAAGATCATAAGTAAATTTATATTCAGGCTGCCGATTGTTAATATATGGTAATACTGTACGTTGCATATTGACAACTCAACATGTAAATACTTCATACCTGATGCTGTAGACGCTTTAAAATAGATGATACACAGCAATATTTTCAAAAGAGAAATTTGTAAAGTTAAGCACGAAGTGCATGCATTTGTTGTTATTTAGAAGTGCGCAGTTGAAGTTTTATTAGCCATTTCAATCTATTAGAAATAATCGTACAATGGAGTTCAAATAATCCCATGATATGGCGATTCATTATGCGCAGTAGTACTACAGGAAGCAGTGAATGGAGAGCCGTTTCCCCACCTATACATACAATAGCAGCATCGCACAATGGGACAGTGCCCATGGCAGGTGACGGTGACATTGCTGAGAGGACCGCCGAAACCAGTTGCTCCTGCAGGAGAAACCTTCACGTGGAGGGCACCTCAACATAACGCGACACACTACCGGGTTTTCCACCGGACCATGCATCGAACCGAGCATCGTACCGGATGAAAAGAGCAAGTTCGGTAGTTTGTCATGGGACCCGCACACCCTACAGACATCGTACCGCACTTCGGGCCGAGCACTCTAAAGGCGGTTTTCTGGCGAAACATAAAAGAAAAGATTGGTCCGATGTTTAGTAGTAATTTTTGCTCCGTACGCCGTTCCAAGCGTCGTCGCCCCGAACGCTCGCGATTGAACGCCCCTTCTCCGCCATCACATCTTCTATTACTGTATAGAGCTCTCACTCACTCACGAGTCTTTGGTGCAGCAATAAAAACATGGCTATCCGAAGTATCGTGGGGTATTTGGCCTGCATTATAAAACTATATCATTAAAAGAAATTATTAATTATAACACAGTTTGAAAGTTCAATAATAAGAAGAAAATTTGTCAAATTTTTGTAAAATTTTTAAACTTTACCTATATTTAGTTTATTTAAAAAATTGTTATTAGTATTAAATTTATAATTTAAATTGATGTTAGGTGTAAGAGAGGACCTTATGGTCCTAACTTTGCATCACAAAATAAAACATTTGTCATTGTCTTTGTCTCCTCTCTCTAAATTTCCTTTACCTCGCTCGGTGAATTTGTTCGGTACTATGCTCGGTAAATTTACCTCCCTACATGGTTATAATGTTCGGTTCGATGTTCGGTCTGATGTATATACGGTCCGGAACAAAGTGCCACCCCACAAACACTTGTCTGTGATTCATAAATGGTCCTTCATAGATTTCATTAATTTACAGGCGGAATTGTAAAGGGAAAATATCGTCCATTTCCTATAGGTGTTAGAATTTACTCTTTCCAGCACAAAATGTAGTTTTTAATCGGCAAGTATTTGAGTAATTTGAGTTCGATTGTTTCTTTACTTAAATAAAGAGTTTTTCTGACGTTTTACGTTTTTTCACCTTTTCTCTGCGCATGGGATGCCCTCTATATGTAAATTTTGTTGGTTTATTTATCAAATAAAAATAAAATGTGCTATGCCATTGGGAGTAGCGTACATGGTAACATAGGCAAGTTTTAGAGCACCTTCTGACAGTACTTATTTGAAGAAGTCGGTTGCTCTAAACCAGCCAATAACAGTTAAGGAATGGAAGCCGAGACAGTGTAAAAATAAGCTGATTGTTTATCAACGTAACCTCAACAGAAGTCTGGCAACGGCCCACTACAAACACACAGGTGAAACGATCCCAAATACTGCTCCTATACATATGTACTATGTAGTGTGTATACCGTACTGTTGGTATTGAAAGTGAAATGCTAGCCCGACACATGATGGAATTTACATGAATGATGATTTCATTTATTGCTACGGTTGCTTAAAAATACCATAAAGAAATCCTTCAAAGCATAAAGCGGGCATACTAAGTTTGTCAATTACAAAGTGTTATAAAACAACTGGGGGGCCCGAGCACAAATTGCGCATTTCGTAATATATTTCTTTTTGTTTGTGAGAAACTCACCTACAGTACAATATAATTAAATGACATAATGTGAATGTTTGAATAATATTTATGTTGATTATGGAGAGACAGACGATGTATTATTGTTTACAATCTGACTTAA
Source organism: Neoaliturus tenellus (assembly GCA_030545055.2). NCBI lineage: Eukaryota > Metazoa > Arthropoda > Insecta > Hemiptera > Cicadellidae > Neoaliturus > Neoaliturus tenellus. The sequence goes on from CM061533.1 coordinate 34,519,487, forward strand.
AAATTCATCTGAAGGCAATAAGCTATTTAGTTACAATTCACATTTAAAAATCTTTTAAACAAAGTTGGTCTACATTTTAAAGCACCCTTTAAAAATAATTCAAAGGCTAGGAGCGCGAAGCCCGAAACAACATGACTATTTTAATCACCATTTGCACACTAGATCATAAGCTTTATAATAACACTTCAGTGTTAAAAATCGCTTAAGTAGGTTAAGAGGAAAAGGGATGTAGGCCTAACGAAACCCTGATTGAATTAAGAAGAACGATAAAAATAGTAAAATACCCCCATCGCAGCAGACCTGCGTACTCAGCGAATTTCCATAGGAATTTGAGATTTTGTATTTCCCCCATAAACACCATAGGAATGAGTATGTAGGTTTGCTGCTATGGGAGATTGTTAAAAAATGTTAGTTGTTTGGAAATACAATAATTAGGTAAGGTAAATATAAAAATTGTATCAAAATTAAGCACTTTTTAAATTTCCCCATAAACCCCATGGTTTGCAGGTTTGCCGCCATATGAGTGTTGTAAGCAAATATCAGTTAAATCCTACCTAGTGAAGGTACATACCAAATTATACAAAGTTTTGTCAATAAATAAGCGAAATACAGGGTTCTATTGATTTCCCATAAGATTAACATGGTAAACCTGTTTTTAACTTTTCTCCGTAATTCATTAAGCTAAGTTAAAAATTCAAAATACTAAATTGTTTGTTTTTTAAGCTCTTTTGAATCGTTTTAGTTAAAATTGTTGAATTTTGAAATTTGAAGTCCAAAAATGTTAAAACCCCATTTTTACACATTTGAAAACCCATAAAACCCCGTTCCCATAATCCGATCATGCTGGTTCGCGAACTCATGAAAATAGACCTGGTCTTACACCTTCATACCAAATTTCATCAAAATCGGAGGTCCCCTTCAAAAGTTATATATGTACCACGGACACACACACACACACACACACACACACACACACACACACACACACATATATATATATATATATATATATATATATATATATATATATACCCCCGTCGCAGCAGACCTGCGTACTCAGCGAATTTCCAATGGAATTTTGGTATATTTTCTATTTCCCCATAAAATCCATGGGGATGAGAGTATGTAGGTTTGCCGCCATAATATGGGTTTAGTTGGTAAATATAAGTTAAATCCTACCTAGTGATTGTACATACCAAATTTTATAAGGTTATGGTGTTCTGTTTATTTTTCCCATAAACCCCATGGGGGTGAGTATGTAGGTTTGCCGCCATATGGGTTTTGTAAGCAAGTATAAGTTAAACCTTATCTAGATAATGTACATACCAAATTTGATTAAGTTATGTCAATAAATAAGCAAGATATAGGCTTTTCTTGATTTCCCATAAGAATAACATGGAAAACACATTTTTTTATTTTCCCCGTAACCAGTTATGCTAAGATAAAAATTCAAAATACCAAATTGTTTGTTTTTTTAAGCTCTTTTAAATGGTTTCAGTTAAAATTTATGAATTTTAAAAATTAAGGTCGAAAAATGCCAAAAACCCATTTTTAACCCTTTTGAAACCCCATAAAACCCCGTTCCAATGGTCCGATCATTCTGGTTTGCGAACTCAACCTAGTAGATGCTGGCTTACACCCCTGTACCAAATTTCATCAAAATCGGAGGTTCCGTTCAAGAGTTATCGTGTTCACGGACACATAGATATATATATATATATATATATATATATATATATATATATATATATACTGAACGAACGGTGTTTTTGGCTTCTAGGGACCTCAAAACGAAGAAGTATCATGGTCCCGGGCTTAGGTCTTACCGTGACTACTACCGTAATAGCGTATTCCCTATAGGGAAATTCGCTAAAATGAACAGAACAGCAGTTTATAGGTATATACTACAATGTGCAAGTGTTTTTCCAAAGAATAAGCAACAAAAAAGTTAGAAAAGACATTAAAGAATGAGTTTTTACTGACACTGTGTATACAATATTTCAGTTCATAGAAAATCTTATTTACTGTAACAAAAACCCAATATTTACTTAAAACATAATACAGTACAAGTCCCTGTACAACTTTTTCATTGCATAGTATTTTAAAGTTGACTGAATTTGCAGAAAAGAAATAAAAAAGAAAAGACATTACAAGAATGATTATTTAGATTTTTGTGTTTTATTCATTAACAATTACTATTTGCGGTAGGATAAGGGGTTTACTTAGATCTAACGTTATCAATGTTATAAAAATATCCGTTGAATAAAGAATCAATTCAGTGTTAAGAATTAAGAAGATGAAAACCACTTTGATCTTTTAGATAAAACATCTACTTAAATTATCCAAAAATTGTCTTGACTTACGAAAGGTTACACACTAGAAAATACTTACTATAACGTTGTTTACTATGGAAGCGTAAAAAGGGTACATAAATGACACACAGTGAATAGAAAGAAACAATTAGAATAAGAACAGATACCCCAAGGCTAGTTCTTGCAGAATGATTGTTTCAAAACAAAAGGCAAACTTGGAACAATGCTTCCTGTTTTAGTTACACACAGAAGCATTTTTAACTAAGGTGTTATTAGGGAGGTACATTGAAAACTGTATAAATTTATAATAACTAAATTATTTCGGTATTTATTTTACATTTTGATAAATTAATTTGAATGTAACACAAGTACTCTTGAGTAGGTAAAAACTTCTACAGAATTCTCATGCCTTAAACAGGGGAATATATCCCTCCACGAAAGAGAGAAAACATTTTGTTTGAGCAACCTTTTAAGCTTTTCCTGAAGCAGAATATGAATAATATTATCATGGGAACATGAGCTAAACTACCATAGAAAAAGAAATCCTATTTTTACTTTAATTTATTACATTACCTATACATTTTTAGAATTGGAGAACAATCCGAAAACTTATGATTGCAGCGTTCGAATACAATAGTTTTATTTTTTTTGTGGGAAAAATTATGACAGTAAATTATTCAACAATAACAACATTAATTTTGGAAATAATTTCTTTAATTTTGAGTTTTTGTCCTTCAATTCAACCAAATCAAACTAATAACTTTCATGGTTATAGGAAAGATTGTGTATTCTCAAGAATTGTACAAAACTGTATGTTCAAAAATGTATAAAATCTGAAACTAAACAGGGATGCATTACACACTGATTATTAGAAACAACACTAAAAATCCATCTTTTCATAAAATCAAGAAAATATACAACAATAGGTAGGCCTACCGGTATTTATTTTTAATATAACTATTGTCTTCCATTTTCAAATATTAGAGTCCCTGGGGGTTACTGCAGTGAGAGTGACATCGTTAAGTGATGAGAGATGTCACTGATGTCCTCTACATCACACAGGGGAGCCATCAAGTATCGTGATGTCATTCACCCCCCCCCCCCCCCCCCGTAATTACCCCCACCCCCTCCTTCCACAACGTTTATAGCTTTAGTCTAACTTGTACCTCGACCTCAACACTTTTATTGGGAATAGGGGTTTTAACAGTCAAATGTTAAAATAAAATTGTGACTATTATTAAAAATTTATTACAGGGTGTCCACAGAATTTTTTTATAATTTCCCTGAATTTACCTGACTTTCACTAACCTTCACTGACCATTACTATTCATTTCCCTGCCTCACACACTATGCTAAAATCATAATAAATACTACAAACTGAAAAAAATAATTGACTATAGTTCTCGCCAAGAAATCTAGATATTCTAGATACTGTGGTTCTCGCCACATAAGTTGACAAATGGCCAAAAACAGCAGGGATGGTAGAAGACGTTAGAGGGGGTAGTTAAAAAAAAACAAACAAAACAAAACAAAACATCGACCCTACGTTACATGGTAATTTCTTGGAACAGCTGATTATTCAATAATTTTAACTGAATAGTAGTGCAAATTCATTCGTCAAGTTACGTGGCGAGGCTTATAGGCAATTTAAATCACAGGAAAATTTAAATATGTGTTAAATGAAAACATAATTAAATTTCAAAATATAGCATTCAAAAAAAGTTTTTTTTATTTAAATTTGTTGATACAGTAGGCCTAACTATAAATTTCCTCATGATGTTGTCACCAACACTTTTTCTTAGAAAAAGAATATTGCTGGCAGGATATTTTAAGCTGGCGTGTATTTTAAATGATTTGGTCCTTCAGGGTGTGATATTACAGTGTGCTTACCCATGTTACTGAGCTTGAATGACTTGCGACAAACTTTAAAATAAGCACAAGTTGCATAATTAACTACCAAGTCTAACCAACTCATTAATTTCAGGAAATATTTTGTCTTCAAGCCACAATTCATAAAATTTTCTCCATTTAGCGACCATTGTACAACTAACAATTAATCAAGATAAAAAAGAAAAATATTAATGGTTCAAAATATTTCAAGCAAAATATACAGCAATAAATTGAATTGTGAGTACATTTGAAAAAAAAAATTCTGAAAAGGGCTATAATCGGGTTAAATCCCTGAATTAGGGCCATTTCCCTGACTTTCCAGACTATTTTACTCATTTCCCTGACTTTCTCTGACCAGAATTTATTTCCCTGACTTCCCAGAATGTGGACACCCTATATGATGTATGAACGTATTACCTCCTGGCTGGTAGTTTTACATATCAGTAGCCTTTTTCCGTGGTAACACTTAAAAATTAAATTACCAGGTTAAGTTATTTTAGAAAGGGTTTGGGCGAGAGGTTTACAAGGGGTAGGGTTATATTATCAGTTACCGTGGATAAGAGTTACCAGCTACACGGATTACGAAAACCCGTATAAAAGTCGGAGGGAAATAAAACTTGTGTGGTTGAGGTTTAAGATCATAAAATTTGGGTGGATATAAAGGTAATTAAACATATACGAGTTGTTGCCCCGTCGTTACCCAACGGATACAGCTCCAGTAATGGTGAGTGACATGGTGATGGTGTGACATATGTATAAAATGTACTTTTCTAATGGATGCTTTACATAATTAAGTAACTTCATATAATTTAAAAATCCAAACTTAATTATTTTTAATCCACCAAATGTAAGATTGAGTACATTACATAGTATAAAACTGTATTATATTTTTTCTACCCATTAAAAGAATAATACATTATAATTATATACGTTTTTAGCAACTGGCCGTGATAAACCAAATCCTTCTTGAGCGTTTACTTTTCTATAGTATTTAGAAAAATACCTCAGTATTTAGTGTTTACAATCAGCTGGTTGAAAAAGTGCAGAATAAATTCATTGTAAGGTTTTAGAAATTTAAATTTTTGTAATATAAAGAAGTAAGATATTGTTAATGCAAATAAAACCTGCTAATATAGAGAAGTTTAGCTTTTATACAGTACAAACTGCATGCAAATCGGTCCAGTGGAAGCCTCAGACGAACTGTCCATAGGATTGAAAAAGTTTACTCTCCCCCCATGTTAAATCTCCAAAAGAAAAGTTTATTTTTTTCATTTTTGACCAATAAATAAAAATAACATATTTACTTTTTGTAAATATTATTGAAATAAAAATAAAACCTGCTTATATAGGACGGAAAATGTTTTGATAAAACTTCCATGTACATCGGCCCAGTAGAAATCTCATACGATCTGTCGAACTGTCCAAAGGGTATTTTAACAAACTGTTTTAAATATATAGCTACTGCTTTCTAGGTGTATGAATACAATGTTTAAACTGTAGGCTATTCCTACATATTGCAAGTACATGCATTTTATCTTATTTTTGTGTTCAAGATCTAGCCATAATTTTCATATTACAGTATTTGTTATGTGTAAAAATAAAAATTACGTTTTCAAACTTTGTAAGGTTATGAAGCTTTCAAATTTACATTGTACTGTAATTAGTTAAAAAATTTACACAGGTAACAGGTTCTGAAAGTAACAAAGATTGGTGCAAATATAAATCATAGGTTGAAACAGAAAAGAGATCTGTTGTTTATAGCCTACTTAATTATTTAAAACCTTAAGTAGTAATTAATTCATACTTATTTATTGGGAAAGTAAGAACTTTTTAAAATTTGTTTTAACTCTAACCTGTAAAAAATATATATTTTTAGAAATTGTTAATAAATTTTAGGATGATTGGGTAGTGTTTAAATTAAATTACTCCAATGCACTCCAGGTTTGGAAACTAAATACTGTGTAGCGATTACTTAAAACACAAAATTGGCAAAAGAGAAATTGTGCAGGTTAAAGTATACGAACAAACGATTATGTCTTTAGTTTACATACAAAATAACAGTAGTTCTAGCCTAGCTACGGTTTCATTTGCGTCAAATGAGAAGGCAAGCATACACCAGCCCTTATATGCACCTCTTATATTTACATAACAACCTTCAAGCACTGCAGGCAGTGGATAGCGATACCTTTTGCAAGAATCTTGCAATCATCAATCTTCTTACACACACAAGTGTTGAAAGCATCAAACCATTCTGCTAAAGGCCTGTCAGAAGAGATTAATTATATTTTCTTGTAGCGCTTTACTCTCCCGCAAACAATACTATTTATAAAATGTTCGCAAAATGAATAACTTACGGTGGTTTCATCTTCGTGGAGGACTTGGTCATATTCTGACATAGCTACACAAAAGATAATCGCTGTGACATCTTCAAAACAGTGAATCCATTTCTTCCGTTCTGATCTTTGGCCACCAACATCGAATAATCTGTAAAGAGAGCAAGAGATTACAATTTATGAATTCATTTTCAACCCATACATTTTGACCATTGACAACACTACTATAATCAATACAATGTTAATTCCCGTTGGGCATTGCGATGTTAAAAATAACTTAAGTAAAAATTATTTTAATATATTCGGCACGTAATAATTTTAACCCTCCAGAGGTCGCTTAAAATTTAAAACGCCGTCTATCGCTCAAGGAGGTTTCCTCCGGGTTTTAAATAAATGCACAAAATGCATTCTAAATACTTTTATTGTTTGAAATAAAAACAGAAAACGGTTGTAAAATAGATTTCACGCAATATCATTGCAAGACAGAGCAAGAATGGGAAAGTTAAGTTAACAAATAGAATAATTATAACTATTATGGATTATACAAAACATATTTCACTTTTTTACTTAAACTTAGGGTCTAATATTTTTCAATAACAGTTTTGTAAAATATTATGAAAATAGTAAAAATAACGTTTTGGGGTACAAATAAAAAATATTTTGTATAATACTGAACTATCAGATTATATAAAAAAAATACTATGACGTGTTCCTGGATAAACCATAAATTAAATGGTATAACAAAGATACTACAATCAATTCCAATAGTTATACATGGAAAAATAAAAAAGTTACTTCAATTAAAAACAAATCTAAAATGGCAACTGTAGCCTAAACAATTACAAATAACCAAATAAAAACGATCGCACACGGACGCTTCCTCCGGGTAACCAAATAAAAAAACGATCGCACACGGACTCTTCCTCCGGGTTCACAAAACACACAAGGACGCTCACGGAGGAATCGTCCAGCACCTCAGGACAGCGCTCGCCAAACTGACCCTGGACCCGGAAAGCGGGATAAGGGTACGTCAAATACATGGTGAGGAGGGGGGCTACAGCTACACAAAAAGACAGTGCTGTCAACCAAAAAATAAATATTTCCCACAACAACAAATATTGACCCGGAGGATTCCTCCGCTTAGCGTCCTCTCGAGGGTTAACACCGTTATAGGTATTCCAGATTACTTTGGTGAACATAATTAATACACAATTTATTTTGCATTAAAAAACCGTACACACACTACCAAGCCTAAGTGTAAAATAGTATTAAAACGTAATGTGCGTTTTAGTAGTAGGTAGGAAATTAAGTTTAGTTTAAATAAAGTTTTTTTATTTTATTTTACCACTTTTTGATCCGACTGCATTTATATTACAACTGATCTCACTTGCATACGTTTTTGCATTAAAATTAATATATTTTAATGTAATTTGAAGCAAAAAATAAATGTTTAATGAAAATAGCGATATGAATAAGCAACTCAAAGTGCAAGATCTACCTTACACGACGAGGTTAACCATACTAACCCATTTTTACCTAGAAATTTTAATACGTGTACTCATAAAATTGTTATCTAAAACAAAAAATACTTTATCAAATGGAACATAATAAGCCCGGTTCACAAAGTGCTTATCTCATCTGAGGTGAGTTGGAGCGAATGACCTTGCGGCCTATGTTGGTTCGCGCGCCGATTACACCCCGAGACAAAAGGGAAGACTTAACGAGCGAAGCACAAAGCCACCGGAGGGCTCTCGGCTCCATTCATGTAGCAAAATCAATGAATCCCATCCCGTCTTTGAATAACCTCCTGCGATCCGCATAAAACATTCACTCGCTCGACTCTGTAATGGACTCGGCCGGCTATGTAATGGACTGGCCCAGGTCTGTAATGGACTACCCAGACTCTGTAATGGACAAGTCCTGTTGTAATGGAGCAGCACACCTTTGTAATGGACTGTCCCAGCTTTGTAATGGACTGGCCCAGGATTTTACACAAATGCCTTGCTTCGAAGGTGGTTTTATACACAAAAGTTGATTTTCTAGCCAGTAGACGAACGTTTAGAAAAGTAATCACAGAAAAAAATCAATGAAGAATATTCATAAGCGACATAGGAAATTACCATGAACAAATCAAATCACATTAAAATTTTTATATAGAGCAATGGACAGTTTATAGGCTATTGCCGTGGTGAAAGATAAACAAGACAATTAATTATACCGTTTTAAAAAATCTTGCGAATATTTTTAAAAGTTTTGGTAAAGATAAGACACCTAGTCAGTGTCCGTAAAATAAGAACTTGTAGACTGCTGTATGCACAACGATAAATCCATAAAACACAACTAACGATGTAAACAAAACAAAGAGTCAAGAAAAATCAAAATTATTTGGCCTAATGGCATTTACAGAGGAAAATGCGAAATAACGAACAACAATAAAAATTAACATCTGACGCAACACCAATATTTCACTATCCAAAAGTCCTCTAGCACTGGAAACAGTAGGCCTACCCACAAAAAATTCACAACTGAAAATTTTTGCTAAAACTTAAAAACCAAGTTTATTCCTAAAGGAGAGGTACTTACTTAAAATTAAGGTTTTTGAAGGAGAAGTGGACCTCTACGATGCCGGTGGTCTTGACTCTTGTTCGCAGGATGTCTTGTTCGGTGGGTTGGTAGTCCTTGGCGCCCAGGCGGTCCAGGTCGTCCAGGAAACTGGGAACACACAGAGTAATGAATAACTGTTGAAACACGACGTTATATGTAAAATAATGTGTAACGGGGCGGCGTCGCAGCTGATCGGGGCGTGGAAAAAAGTCAAGGCAGTCTTGATAATAAAGAAAACTATGATAAAACGACACACACAACAACTTTAAAAGGCGTTCATAATGGACTCTTACAGAGAGGAATTTGAACCTAAAACTCATAAAATACGAGTAAATACATTACTGTCAACAATAAAACCACTTCATTTTGGAATGATAATACCTTTGACAACACTAACGACGTGAATAGACTTCTCGTAGCATAGGCGTGTTTGAAAAATATTGACGATGGTGCGATCTTCTGCGGCGTACATGAAGTACAAGTGACATAAGATAAATAAATCATTACCACTCTTCTCAATCAAGGATGGAATATTTCATAACTGAGGGTTATGTTTATGTTGTGGTTAAGTGTTTTTTCAGCATTGTTAATCCAGCTGAATAACAACAACATCGATTGCAGCGTATCTGGCGATGCGACATGAACTTTCCAAATTTTGATATCAAAAAGCATTGGATGAGAAGTCTATGCACGTTAGTGTACATGGTCAATGATAATACTGTTTTAGTTTCTTAGACTCTTCTGAAATGAGTCGATAGTTTTCTCTGAATTAAAATCGTGTCAAAACAACGATCTCTCAATGCAGGCTTGAAGAAAAAAATTACTGTAATTGATTAAGTCACCACGCAATGTAAAATGATATACTGTGTAAAAAATAAAATGAAAAAAGCTAAAATAAAACTCATTATTTACGCGGATTTGCCACTTGCTCTTTACGTATTAAAACAGATACGTAATCCGAGGCTTACGCTGGCGGGGTGACGTACAGTATAGGCCTACTAGGTCGAACGTGCATTGACAAATGTGGACCAGATGTTGTATGATGTAGAACAGTATCCGGTCGGGGCCCACCGCATCATCACGGCGATGACGTCTGTGTTGAGAGCGGCGGGACAAGAGATGACAAAAATACCCCCGTCGCAGCAGACCTGCGTACTCAGCGAATTACCAAAGGATCTCGAGCTTTTGTGTTATCCCCATAAACACCATAGGAATAAAGTGAGAATAGAGTAGGAGAGAGGAGAATAAATGAGTGAGAATAGGAATAGAGTTTGAGTATGTAGGTTTGCTGCCATTAGATGTTGTTAGAAAATGTTAGTTTTGTTAGGAAATGTAATAGTTTGGTAAGGTAAATATCAAATTGTATCTATATTCGGCACTTTTTAATTTTCCCCATAAACCCCATGGGGTGAGTATGTAGGTTTGCTGCCATATAGGTGTTGTGAGCAAATATCAGTTAAACCCTACCTAGTGAATGTACTACATACAAAATGTTATCAAATTATTCCAGTAAATAAGCGAGATACAGGGTTTTGTTGATATCCCATAAGATTAACATGGGAAACCTATTTTTAGCTTTTCTCCGTAACATGTTAAGCCAAGTTAAAAATTCAAAATACTAAATTAATAGTTTTTAACCTCTTTTGTTTTAGTTAAAATTGTTGATTTTTGAAAATTGAGGTCCAAAATTGGCAAAAATTCATTTTTGACCCCTTTTATACCCCATAAAACCCCGTTCCCATTACTCGATCATGCTGGTTCGTGAACTCATGAAAATAGACCTGGTCTTACACCTTCATACCAAATTTCATTAACATCGTAGGCTCCTTCAAAAGTTATTGAGTATGAATAAATACATATACGAGTATATGAAAATGAACGGATGGTGTTTTTTGCTTCTGGGGACCTCAAAATGAAAAAGTAACATGGTCCCGGGCTTAGGTCTTACCATGACTACTACCGTAATAGCGTATTCCCTATAGGGAAATTCGCCAATACAGTATGTGCAACAATAACGTGGCGAGAAATGAATGGAAATGTCACAATCCAACAAACCAAGCATCTGTTGTAATTTAACTTCATTTTGTCGCAAACATTACACGATTTTTGGGGTGTGTTAGGGATAACAACACTTAGTGTAGTAAAATTAAGCAAAATATGGCTGGAAAATGAAAAAAATTTTGGACAGCCAATTTTTGCTGAAATGTATTCTATGTCATCCCCTGACCTCCCTCAGAAAAGTCCCCTGAAATCCCCAGTGGGCAACATGCCTAAAAATGATGGGATGGCCCTCGTGGAGTCAGAAATAAGTCTTTCGTCGACCAATAGGTTTATGTATATCAAATTAAAGTTCTTAAGTAGTAGAATTTAATGCCGCAAACCCCACCTCAAAAGGTTGCTTGAGTCGAAAATGGCAGCCTGTCAAACTTTGAATAAAAACCAAATTTTAATCTTCACGCTTAAAATGTAATAATATTCGAAATACTTGATCTTTTGAGGTCCGGTTTGTGGCAAACGTTTGCTTGTACAATTACCTTAGCAAATAAGGATAGTTTGACTTATGCCCATCATATTACCCTTGAACCACCCTCTACATGGACGTCCCAAAGAGGGAGTTTTGAAATTTTTTCCTTAGTCCATAGCCATGCTATACATCATTTTAAAGGTCTTAATAAGGAGAGTACATAGCCGAAAACCAGACCTCAAAAGGTCAAATATGTCAGGAGTTATTGCATTTCAAAGTTTTGATAATATTATTTTAATCTAAATTTCGAACGTCTGCCATTTTTCTCCCGACCGTTATATTTAGGTCGGGTTTACGGCATTGTACTCTACATTTTAAGACCTTTAATTTGATATATATAAACCTTCTGGAATGTAATCAAATGTAATATGCTTAATATCAAAATTTATTTGAACTCCTTACAGGCCAACCCTTCATTTTTGGGCATGATGCCCACATGGGATTTCAGGGGACTTTTTGGAGGAAGGTCAGGGGATGCCATAGAACACATTTCAAAAGAAATTAGCTTTACAAAAATTATTTCATTTTTCCCGACTAATTTTACTACACTAACTGTACTGTACATTATAATAATATAACTTAAAAATTCCCAAAGAAAATGAAATGCAAACATATGAAAATACTATGTTTATAAAATTAAATATATTATTTTTTAACACTTTTTGGAGATATTAAAGTAAAGTGGGCTGATGGGGCGGTTATAGATAAAAATTGCGAGAAAGAATAAATGTCGAGTATTGCAATGGGAGGCTTCTTTGCGAACGGACGAGGGTCTACTTTTTAAACACAATCACAATCATGAAATCTCGTTTTAGTGACAAAATGTTTTTGTGTTGTAAATACCGTATGAAAACTAAGTGGGGTTAAATCACAAAACACACCGGAATAGCGGCCTTAATTACTATACCCCGTTCAAAAAAAATGTGCGGTCGAAAGACAGAATTTCATTTCCCACAACAAGGAAAATTCCCTCAATACTTTCCTGAATTCCCAGATTTTCCTCACAATCAGATGTTATTTTAGTTTGACACTTAGAATTTAGAGTATAAAATAGCGCTGATGATCGTGTTACTTCCCCTACTTGCCGTTGGAAGCGCTTCTTGTTACATCTCAAATGTCAAAATTAGAATGTTTGTTTACGAAAAAATCAAAACATTGGCATAATTTGACATGAGATATTAACCAGCTGTGGTAATTCTCAGTGATTCTGATAGGTTGGATTCTTGGCAGTGGGAGGAACGGGAAATATGGGGGGATTGAAATCTGCGTTTCGACCGCACATTTATTTTGAACGGGGTATAGTTTCAATACTAGTCTTAATCCCCTTATACTGTATTTCACTACAATATGAAAGGGGGTTTTTATCTTGAATGTGGATACAAAAAAAAAAAAAATACAAGAGTTTTAATTAAAATTCAAACAACAAGAGTAAAATGAATAGGTGAAATTTTGGGTTTCGTAAATATATACAGCTGTTGTATTTTTATTCCTTTATTAAGACTGGGACGGTGGCGACGTCCTGTAATCCAGCTATTTGGAGGTCACGAATTGTGGATAGTTATGAGCGATGGCTTGTGGATGCAATATTTCCTGATGGGGATTAACGTCCGCACTAGTGAATACTAGTTCATCCATAAGTACCATCCTCATAATGAGACCAATTCGTATATGGGAGGTTGAAATTGTGGTTCGGATTCCACGTTAAACTGTAGGTCCCTAAATACCATTGGCTGTTGGGCTATGAATTAACAGTCCTGTCTAAGGAGAATGTCGGCCTTAGTCAGTAACAAGACTACAAGATCGCGCCACAATCATCCTACACTCATCCCTCATTCATACTTGGCTTTAAACTACCTATTGAGTTAGGTCGCCATTTCAATAAAGGTATAAAGGTAAGGTATTAGCTATATAATTTCTTTCAAAAATATATTAACTTCCCATAAAATTACAACTATGTAAAAAACAAAGACAAAAATATAAATAGGATATTACGTTCTAATTCCACATACAAGAGACATAAATATTATAAAACATCCTACACTTTCAATATAAAAACATTGATAAACTATAAGTTGATTCCAATCTGCCAAAAACACAGCATGTAAATCACTAGCTCTCCCCCCCAACCATTAAATGGAAATATTTAAAACTTGTAAATGGCCGGAAGACTAGAACAAAGCAGTCGGCACTCGCAGACCAGGGCGCGCAATTTCAGAAATCTGACAGGAAATCGAAACCAGAACAAAAGCGCTGGCACGATTTAATATTTCACATTGCGTGGCGACTCATTCAATCGTCAACTTGCTTTCTTCCTCAAGACTTTGAAGAGTCAGTTGTTTTGAAGATTAAAAAATCGCTTCACTTGAGACGAAAATAGTTTCTATTATCATACAAACTATCGTCCTAAATTATACAATCGTCTTCAAACTCAAACTGCCCTGGTTTTAAATTAAGAGGCGGTTTGAGAGCTCGCGTTTAGCTTAATCCCGGGCGTAAATACCGGTTATAACCGGATTTTGCGCGTCAGCTTAAAAATCGGGTTCGGGAGCTCGGGTTTACGCGTGCCGCGGCGTAAAGATAACCCCGAGCTAAATATGGGAGGGATAAACTGCGGCCGAACTATTCGGGTTCGAGAGGCATGGTTTAGGTAATCCGGGAGTAAAAGATAATCTTTGTGGGTTTGAGAGTCCGAGTTGTAGCGCAAATAAGATAAACTCGAGTATGAAAGGAGCGATTTTGGGCGGCAACTTAGACCTGCCAGGGGGCAGGTCTAACTGGAGCGTAACTTTATTATTACGTATTTCATGCTTGCTATTATCACTGAATTGATAATAATGCTATATTTAAGGGGATTCGCTACTGAAAATGGATAAAAATCATGAAAAATTCAAAAATTTTATTTTTTTATTTTTTTGTAGTTTGAACCTTATTACATCAAAAAAATATAATATAAGTCATGTCTAAATGTTTTTTCCATGAAAAAAATTAAAATTATGCGTTACTGCACGCTCGCGAAATTTCACGATTTCATGTTATCGCAATTATTACGTTACATTTCAGCTTAGGTTTTATATATAAATATATTCCCGTATTTACAAATAGTCAGAACAATAAAAGCCTCAAATAAATCACTTTTTGACAATTTTACTTACTTTTATACTCTTTGAAAATTACACACAAAAAACAAATGGCATAAACTGGAGTCAGATGATCAGCTGCTCAATGTCAACAAACTGAAATGAGTTGGTCTGCTGTTTGGTTTTTGTGTTGTCATAGTGATTATTTTGTAAGCTAAAAAACTAAATTTGGGTAGAGTAAAGAAGATAGAAGAAGAGGGTAAAACATATGGTGCAGGAGAATTTAAAAAAAAAAACGTGAGTATTTCAAAAACTTTCCGAAGATGGACTAAGTTCGTCATAAGCCTAAGACTTATATATTTTTTTGAAGTAGGCCTGATGGTAATTTACTTATTTTTTGAGTTAATAAGATAATGTAACAATAAAAAAAGTTTTTAGCAAAAAAAAAACTGTTCATTTATATCGTTGATTTCAGTAGGCCTACAGCTTTTTATTCAAACGCTGTTTTCCGCAACTTTGAAATTTCACGTTTTTCAAGACAAAATTTGATATATCTTGAGAACCATTAGAGGTACATTGATGAATTTTTTACTACTTATTCTAGACAACATTAGGCAAATATTTAGGTAGAATTAGGCATCTAAGTTTATCAGGTACTAAAAAATATTTTTTTTAAAAAGTAATTTTTTTTGTACTAATAAAAATTTATGTTAATATGTCATCGCAAAAAAAGTATCGGAGATATTATTATGAATCTACCTAAATATGAAGTTTAGGGAATTGTCTTTAAAAAAAACACCAAAGTTATGAAAATCCATAAAGAACTCTCTTCAAAATATCGATTTTTAAAAACCCTTACAAATTGACCGAAAAACCTCTATTTTATTTTTTTTCCGAATATAATTTATATTTAAAAGTAATCCAATATTTTTATATTTTTTTTTACCTCATACTCTGCATGAAAAAAAATAGTTAGTTCACTTTCCTTATGATTTAAAATAAATCACCCTTTTCAGTAGCGAATCCCCTTAAGTTAACCGTGACATTCTAAAACATGTTTACCTATAAAAATTCATATTTTTTGTCATTATTTCGTCTTTATTTTTGCCCGTGTTTACGTTTAGGCTATTCAAGCTACTGTACTATGAAATAAAAAAAATATATGAATTCCAACAAAAAAGTGTTCCGAATATAAAGTTATTGCTTATACGGTAAATTAATATGGTAAACGATAAATGCTATTTAATTAAACGATTTGTTTAGTTTAGTGATTGAATTTATGAAAAACTTGTTGCAAATTAATCAAGTATAAACATTAAACAATATTCATACAGTTTAAAGCTACAACACAACGTATTAACCATAAACCTGTAAAAATAAAAATATGGTTTGTAGGTAGGCACACGTATAGATAACTTGGAATAACTTGGCCCTTGATGGTCATTACAGGTCAAACAATTGGAGTGGAGTGACGGACAAAACTTAATAACTTTCACAAAGAATATTTTCTCAAGACTCAGGTTGTTTTGATTTTGATTTTTTATTTGATTTTCCTGTATCTAAACATGTAATTCCCCAAAATCTTAATGCCAGCCAAATAGGTAATATTTTACGTCGTATATTTTTAGGTCTGTAATCTGTTAAATAACATTATATATGGAGGGGGAAATGAAATAAAAGTGGGTCGAATTCGAATTATACAGAATATCCTAATTCAATAAACTTCCAAAACGCCCAAAAAAATCATCACAAATGTTATCCTCAACTGAATCACGAGCACTTCCTAAATGCAAGACAATGTTTTGCTTCGACAGGTGCGGGAAGACGCCACAACAACTACATTACACTAATAACGAACGTAAACTGCATGGGGGGTCATTTACTCCACGTAAAGTTTTTCTAAATCTTTAGTTGTATTTTTGCTGCTTATACCGGAATTACGTTATCCCCCTAATTATGTATAACACAAAAACATTTTATATAAAGTATTTAAATGTAGAGGGGTTTTGTCCTTATGCGTTGTCAGTGTCTATGGCGCATAAACATATTGTGAAGCTAATGCCAGATAATTTTATTATACCAAGTATACGACCATTGACACCGGCACAGCGGCAATAGCAAAGAGCTTTTATAAGAACTATTATAGATCAACAGCTGTTGAGAGAATGTTTGGTTTCCTTCAATACAGATTCGATTCAGGTAACAAATAATACAATAAATTATTAATTTGTAGTGTTCAAGTAACAATATAGTTTTTCATACATTGTTGTAAACTACCCCACCACCTCACCGTATCGCCAATTCCATGGTTTGGGGTGGGCAAGACGGCCTTGTAGACAGCCGGGCGTCGGGGTTCCGGCTGGCCGTTGCCAACCTTCCGGCACAGATTCCCTGCGATTCCCTGCCCTTCAACCGCCAGCCAGAGTTGCGCTCGAACAAGGATAAACTCGAGCGGAAGAAGTTACGCGCGAGCTCTCGAACCCAATTTTTTACTCCTGACTAAATTAACCCGCGCTTAGAGATATTCCCGGACTACCTAGACGCGAGCTCTCAAACCGCCTCTTAATTCTAGTGCCTTCGGAGGAGTCATGCGATAGGGAGGCCCAAACCACTTTTCGGAGCGATTTTTTTACCTTTTTAGGAGATATTAATAGTCCGTTTTTAAAACCTGATCCTTCTCAAGAATATTGGGGTGCGGGAGAGATTTAAACTGTAAACAAAATAGTTAAACTTTAAACCATTTTAAACTCGTGACAAACATGTTCTAGTATCAGAATTCCTTAAATAAAGTTTTAAATAACTTATAATGTTTTTCAGTAACTCCAAGTCAGCTGTTATATTTTTAAGCCAAACCTATGAATTGTTAAAATACAGTTCTAAAGTAAACTGATTAAAAAACAACTGCCCCCAATATTGTCAAGGTCTGTAAAGGAAGAAGCATAACTTCTTCCCAGGTCAGCCGTATAGTTTTTTTTGTGTTCCGGATATGAAGCGTCTAAACTAAAACGGAAGTCAAGTTACGTTATAATATTTACCATTACACAGCTGATTGAAACAGAGAATGAAGCAGTCTTGCCATGCGTACGATATTTATCTAAACAACACCATATTATTCTGTTTTAAATTTGGATTATTAGTTGCTAACAAACCAATAGGTAATGACCAAATTACAAATTATCAATCAAGGTAAATCTAAAACCATAAATTCTAGCCTATTTTGCTTTGAAATTCCTTATTTTAGTAATTGTTGAGACGAAAAATTCCCAACGCAAACGAGAACGATTGTTGTTTGCTGTTGCGTTGGCAACACTTTGCCGGTAGGCGACATCCATGGATGTCGCAGAAAGTGACACCATTGCTCTTATGGGATGCGGCTCTCCTGGCCCTGGCCTATAGTCTCCTTGCAATATTGTAAAACTGATACACAATACGATGTGATGAAAAATTACCAGCTGGTATGCAACAGTGAAATAAAACAAAAACCACAACAAAACCAATAAAAACACCAAAGGGCTGCTCCAGCCAATGGGATATTAGCAAGGAAACAAATCCCCACTACCATCTCTCCCTAGAAGGATCAGGGTAAAAAAAAGAAACTGTTTCAACTTAGAGAGGAAGTAGCCGTTGCAAAACTGGTGTCATATCTGTGTTGCCCGTATAATAAAAAAGTTACCATCACACAACCGAAAACCCGGCGAAGGTTATGCGGGCAGTCGGCAGGTCCCGTTCACCGTATATATCTCACCCTCCCACTCGCCGCTCAACATTTTAAATTCCTCTCCAACACTACTTTTTTTCTAAATTCAGTAAATTGTAGTAGGAATTATCAGTGTTCTCGCAACCAATTCCAAATAAAATCCAACGACTTTATAAAGATCCATCGTAATTTCAATGATAACGAAAAACTGATATTTTTAGACCATTTATATGAATCTGGTACGATTTAAAACGAATGTTCAACGATTATACAATTTCAATTTCTAGAGTCGCATGAGTAATTAATAACGTTGTCACACTCATGGAATGTGTTTACGTTAAATATTGGTTTCACAGTTTCCGTAACAGCTATCTGACGAACAATAGAGATATATTAAGGTTAACTTCAAATAGTGTATGCAAGATTCTTAGACAATGAGAGCACTACAATTGTTTTCATACAAAACTTAAAGAGACAATACCATCTTTCTAAAATGTAAGAACTTTTCAAAAACCATACTGAAAATTATGAAAAATTTCAGCACTTTTCAAGGTTTTCAAGACCTGGGGTTTTGAAGGACTTTCAACGACCATAAGAACCCTGCAATATTTGGTGGTTAAATTGTTTAGGTTGATGAATTTAGATCCATTTAGACGGGTTCAGAAGCCACGATGCCGTGGGCGACGCCGCTTCATCGGCGTCGATGCATAGAGCATTGTGGGACACGAACACGGCATGAATATGTATCGGGATGCAGAAGCGACTTCTGTGTTTACTCCATGGAAATACGCCCGGCCTTGGCTTACTGCTTTGGTGTGCTAGATTATACCTTCTGGATAAATTGGGAAATCTTGTTGCGTTAAATGATGAGCGAATGAAAAATCATCAAAGAAAAAGGTTTGACACGCAGATGGATGGATGATACTGTAAACTATATTCCTACTGATATTTTTTTACAACGTACTAAAATTAAAACAATCATTGTAAAATATTACAAAATAATTAGCCTATGTTAATTTTATTGCAATAATATACTAGGCGATCGGAAGCGAATTGTACATTATATTTAGCAAAAATAGAAAGTCCATCAAATTGACCTTTGAGGTACGCTAATTCTTTTTGAATTTTTGGTAAGAACAATATCACACCTGTCTACTTGATATCAGAATTGAAAGGGTCACTGTCGAAGAGGTTAAACCAGAACAATTTTTATTTTACATTACGTTAATCTTTAACTTTTAATTCTAATATTGCGGTCATTCTTAAGTTTGAGTTTGAATGAAAATCAGAATTGAACAGAGAAGAAACCAACAAGGAAACGTATAAAAACATGTATGTAAGCGCATAAATGAAGAATTTTGAGAACACCGACGTACATTTTAGGCGTTTAGTTGGGCCGGTCGCCACTGCGAGCGCTGTGGTCGCATCGATCCATCACCACTAGACTACAGGTGGCGACGCCTAACTGATAACCAACGCTGATAACAGATTAGATATGCCTCCTGCTGATAACGAACGCTTATGAGGCTACGAACTCAGAAATACGACTTGGGATATAAATATACGGTTAGAAAATTGGTCCCGGATTTGGGACAAAAGGACGATAGCGATAATCGTCATATAAAAAACGGGACTCACGTGTTTATGTCTATTCGTAAATTTACTGCTCAAATTGACGGTATAGACGTCAAAATGTTCATTCACCAAGGCCCAGAAGACGAGACGGAATAGAATTTCTTCAAACAAATCCTACGTGGATTTTTATACGATGGATTTTTTTATGTCTTGTCGCCGTCGGCAAAGAAATAAACTACCAATTAATATTAACAGTTTTAGGTACTGTACCGGTAACTAATGAATGACAATTTAAAACAAGAATACAAGAAATCTACTTAACGACTAACAAACACGATACTGACAAAACTTTCAGAAAATAAAATCGCACGGTTAAATTTCATAGCTATTTCATATTGATATTGAAATTGTACATAGTACACTCAATTTACCCAGCGGAGAATTACGTTATGTACTTGCAAGTACTGTATCAATGCAACGAATGAACGAATAAATGAAATCATTCCGTTGACTATTGGAAGTCTGCCACAGCACAGTCTGGCGGCCGTGACGCATATCAACCAGCAGGACCGGAAGTCACGGCGATGTGACTGGCGGAAGTGGCGACAAGACCGATTGGCAAAGGTCAAGACATGATTGGAGCAGTGCACCATTGCAGCTGATGGATGGGTTTTAACCATGTTTTAACCATAGAACTATAAACATGGAACGCTGACCGAGTGAAGCGAAAACGGTCCGGCGGCGCGCCGCTACCCCCACCCAAGGTCGGTATGCCCGGGCGCTTTGGTCCACACAATTCAATGGGCGCGACGCGTTTTGCGTTTTTTAGTACTTTCGGCTAAATTTAAACGTAATTGATTGGTTTAAACGACCAAAACCAAATTTCTTTGCATGAAGAGATGTATGGAGCAATAACTGATGCACATATATTTAATAAATATGATTTATTAATAAGTAAAACAAACAAAAGAAGTTTTTTATTGAATGAAAACTACACATTCTTAAATAAAACAAGTTTGTTTAGTTTCTGTCTAATACCTAACTTTGATTTATTTATAGACAGATTTTTTTCTTTGGCATATGAAAAGCAAAAATAGTATTTAAAAAGACAGAACCGATTAATTTTATCAGTCTAAACTCATGGCATTCACCAAACTCATGATTGATTGCATGAGTTTTGAAATGAACAGGGGACTGTACTCTGAATTTTTGAGCTCAGGATATAGGCAAGGAATCTGTAATTTTAATATGATTAACTGTTGCATATTTATTTGGAATTACATTTTAGGAACTTTGATTTGCACGTGCACCATTCGAGGATCTTTTAAACTTTTTTCTATATGTATAATAAATCTACACTTATTTAAAATGCTAAGGGTGTTTTGGGTTGGGAACTCCTCCTACAATTTCAACCGATTTTCAAGTTTTTGGTGTCGTTGGATAGGGCTTGGTCTGTAGTTGTTCCCGCCAAAAACTGATGAGAATCGGACTGAAAATAAAGGCGCTATTCACCATTGAAATCTCAAAATTTCCCATTTATAGCTAAAAGTAATATTTGTATTGTATTAAAATAAATTGCTCGGTATCGAGCAACAAGTATACTAGTATATGCCTAATTGTTTTATTTTGGTTTAACTCAATTAACTGATAATATTTTCTTTCCTAAAATAAAAATATTTGTGTAAATAGCTACATAGTTTGAGTTAATAATGTTGTCTAAATATTAAAAACAGTAAAAAAATCAATAAAAAATCATTTCATAAACTACATATAGTCTAAGTCTACGTCAAATTTCATGGATTAAAAAAAGTTATAAACCTTTCATTTTCTATGACAAAACTCATTGTAGTAAAAACAAACACAGTATTGTTAAGCTGAAATGTACTGTACCGTAACAGGAAATATCATTTTTTTATATCAATTAAAATCAAACATTTATCTTACATTGTATACATATATTTAACTTAACTTACTGGCTTGTCTTGAAGCACCCCTGTTTAAATGGGATGGACTCTTCCTCTGCCTTTTGCCACAATTTCATGAAAATTAAGTTTTAAACCTGTCTATTTGAATGCCAGCAGGATAAATGAAAACACCTTCTGTGTGAGGTAGGATTAATTTCTTTATTTAATAAAAGTAAATGTGCCAGATTGAAAATAAAATTGTATTTAATTTTTTTGAACAATGTTTTCAGATTAAAATATTTTATTTTGTTAGATATCTAAGAAGGTTTGATTTTGTTTGTTTAGGGTTGGAGATAAGAGGACTGTTGGCAGATTCCCAAAATAAATTAACATATTTTTAACTAATTAATAAAGTGTAAAAATGGGCTTAGATAATTGAAAAAGACCTTTCACTGTAAATATCTTAATAAACCAAGTTAAGTAACAAAAGGAATATTTCCAAAATTAATTATGTCCTTACATAAGGTACAGTACATATGATAAGTCGACCTTTATTTTAAGACGGAATGGATGTCAACTGTATAAGTTTTAATGACGTAATTCGATATATGCCATTGTATAGTCTACTATATGGATATTTTCAATTAACTGTAATCATAGACATGTAAAAAGCTAAAACTATTGAAAATATTAAGCCAAATTTAGAAACTCGTTGTTATTATGCCATATTACAGAGTACGTTTTATAAAAAAATGCCCTATAAGTGCAATACACTTACTAGTTATAAAATATTATGTTTGATCCTTTCCATAGGACGTAATTTTACAATTGAATTTTACGACGTTACCTATATACTATAGACTGCATTACAGTATAAACAATGGGTTCGATAAAATTCCTGTACATTAGGCTTACTTGTGTGCAGATAAGCTGGATGCCTTAGTAATTATATTTTTGCAATTATAAGCTACACAATATGTAGGCATTCCACTTACAACAAATTTAATAATATCACTTGACACATATCACAAGATATAGTACAGTATATACAATTGATAACAAATAACAAACAAAATTCGTCACGCACTGCATTGAATCAGGTGTCTCCGGCCAGCGACTGTTTAATTAAAATATGCTACGCTACGACGGAACACGCGACGCTTCCGCCGATTCGTAGAAGCGCTCGCTAAAGATAAGATTACAAAAAAACGGCTTATCATACAGCAGATATTTTTAATGCAAGATAAAATTCAGAATCTTCTCTATAATTCATTCACTGGAAGTTTTTTCTTGCCCTTAGGCCCGCCGCACATTGGAGCGAGGCGAGGCGCAGGCGAGGTGCAGGCGAGGTGCAGGCGGAAGCTAGGACTTTTGGCGTGTCACCGCACATTGAGGCGAGGAGTGGCAGAGGTTTCCTTGCTTGGCTCGCACAATGTCGCTGTTAGATTACGATTTGTTGGACCTTGAATCCGATTCAGATTGTGAATTTAATAATTTAGTTTTACTGTTTTCTCTTTCTAAAGAACGTAAGAAAAGTTTTTGGAAATCGGATTACATGAAAAAAAGAATAAGTCTTGGGGAGTATGTTTTAACAACTGAACTGCCAGATTGATCTTTTAGAGAATACCTTCGTGTGAACAAACAACAGTTTGATGAAATCCATAATTTGATTGAAAGTGACAATAGTGGAAAAGAATGCAATGCTCAACAACCTATATCATCCGAAGAGAAGCTAACAGTGTGTTTAATGGTAAGATTCGATTACTTAATAATGTATAATACCATAAAGGAAGAAATCAGAGTGGCAATCCAATGCAATTTTTTTCTGTCGTTTTTTCGCAAGGCTTTAAACTTGTTGGGCTGTTTTCAGACCAAATTGTAATTTTATCAAATTATAGGATATATTTTGTACTTAGGACCTAAAGATTTCACATTCGTATGATTTATTTTGTTACCAGTGCAATATGGACGGCAAAATGCCCTCGGTCGGTCGGTTCAATAAGTTTGAAGCAACGCTAAAAAACGGGCATGAAATCTTCCATTGGGTTGCTATTCTGTATTAATTCTTAATCTGTGATAATACTCGTTCAATATTAATAATAAAAACAGTACTTGCTTATTTCATAGGTAACCTGAATTAAAATCGGGTAGTAAGTAATATTAATCTTCTGAATAAAACAAATTGTTTATTATTTAAAAATTAATGATCTGCATCATTACTGTAATATGCAAAGGAAACTCGTAATTACATGAGTAGTTATTTAAAAAAAAAAAAATATATTGAAAAAAATACCAAATTGATTAATTTAAAATTTTACACTTACTGATGACAAACTTACTGATGACAAATATTTAAAAAGACAAATATTGAAAAAGTACAAAATGGATCAGTTTCAAAGTTCACATGTAAAACTTGATTAGTAGACATTTACTACAAATTATTTGGGTAATTCCCGAAGTCACTCCAGTATCTAGCCAGAGGCACATTTGACTGATCTTGGCCCTACGACACATTTGAGGGTGGCCAAGACCCATCCCACGACGGTTTTTCTACGGGAGGGGGAACGCAGGCGCTTGCGAGGTGCAGGAAAACTGTATCTCAACTACAACGCCGCGGAGGCCCGCGCGAGGCTGCACAGAGGCTGCGCAGAGGCTGCGCGCAGCCTCTGCTCAATGTGCGGTACTCCATTTGAACACGTGTATTACAAAATCAGCGGCGCCTCGCCTGCACCTCGCCTGCACCTCGCCTGCGCCTCGCCTCGCTCCAATGTGCGGCGGGCCTTACAATAAAAAAAATCCTCGCTTACTTTTTTCACTACATGATCAATCCAAACTAAACAAACTTTAGGCTAAAACAATTATCATAATTTTAAATATTTTTTTGTTGGCCTGAAACCGATACCGATTTGTTAATCATTTAAAGCTCTGAAACCCTATATAAATTTAAACTACATTGCTTAGCGTTTTATAGGTTAAATATCGAGTTGAGTGAAACGCTGCATCGTCGTCGGTCACTCAGATTTTGCGGGAATTGCAGTTTTAAGGCCCGTTGTCCCTGAAGCGACTCTAGCGATAGTCGCTGAGCGATAGTCGCTGAGCGACAGTCGCTCCGGCACTGGTAGCGTTGTTTCAAATGGGACCGTTGTCCTTGAAGCGACTGCGACTGCGCGGCTAGCGACTATCGCTCAGCGACTATCGCGGGTCCGGTCTGGGGGCAGGTTCAGTCGCAGTCGCGGAGCGATTGGTGTCATTTTTCACGTGTTTAGTTGTTATTCGTAATTTCTTCAATGAATACGGAACTGCAATGAAGATGAAAAGCTTCCTAAGGCGTCTTTTATATTAACTAGTGTGCTTATTGCTTGAAATCGAGCAATTTAATTTAAACTATGACGTGTTATTGTTAAATTTATTGCGTTTAGTTTTCCGACCAATCCAATAGTGATTAATATACCCAAAACTACACATATTTACACCCGTACATTAAAAGATTTTGAATGCTCAACTTAATCCCATTATGCCTAATAATATTCGAATGGTAAAATTTCACATTTTAATTTTAGATATTGCCCTCAATTTTTGATTTTCATCAATTTTTGGCGAAACCAAGTACAGATAAACCCTATCCATCCAACGACAAAAAAACTTCGGTTGAGAATTATAGGTCCATTAAAAAAATATATATATACATCCCTTTAGCCAGCGTGTTAAATAAGTATAGATATATTAAAATAGCCTTCTTGTCTAGTTGAACAAAATGTCATGAGTCCCAATTCATGCAGCAAATAATATTTCCATGACATCTTCGTCATAGACATCCTCACCTGAAAGGTAATTTTTGTTTTACTTCTGCTTCAAACTCATGGTACATTTAAAACTCGCAATTCAGCATAACAATGCACTAGAATCGCTCTTTAAAAATCGCTTCAGGGACAACGACGTGATTAGCGACTATCGCTGAGCGACTATCGCTCAGCGATTATCGCTCCGCTACTATCGCAAGAGTCGCTTCAGGGACAACGGGCCTTTATACCGACCTCGGGAGGGGGAGATGATACAGTCGGACCGTTTTTGGCTGCCTTTCATTACTCGAGTCAGCATTCCATGTTTATAGTTCTATGGTTTTAACATCCAGAAAGCGGAAGTTGGTCTCCTTGCTGAGCTTATCTTCAGAATCGTACACTCATGAGAATCTTGTGAATCATACTACATAGACTAACGGATATTTTTCTGTGACGTTGAGTATACAGTGTAGATCTATATATACAGAAGGACATCGAAAGTTTATCTATGGTTAATAGTTTAAATAGACAGATATTAGGGCCTTCAAATCATAACAACTAATGTACTATACTTGTTGCTAAAAATCTAGCAATTTAATTTGGCTGCAACTTCATTACATGCGTCTTTGCTAAAAATGTTTCGTTTTGTTCTAAATATACACCTGACAAATCCAATATTATGATTATTAGTAACCAACCAAAATTACATTTATTACAGCTGTATACTCAACCCCATCCCAAGGTTATTTAAATGGGAAAATTCCGAAATTCAGTCATGGATAAAGCCTTTATTTTACGTTTGTTCCTCATAAAATTTGGCGGGATCAACTACAGGCCAAACACTATCCAACGAGACAAGAACATCGGTTGAAAATTTTACTAGGTGTAACAATTACAAAAAAAAAAAACGTTTTCTCCAAACACGTTTAATCTTGGTTTAAATGTCAAACATATAGACAATTTTGGTTTAAACTTGAGTTTAGGTTTAAACTTGCTTCAAGAAACCGGTCCTGACTATAGGCCCGCCCACACCGGAGCGGGACACCTGCGGTAGCGGGACGGTTGCGGGACGATGTCCCGCGCGGGATTTTCCAACACATGTTATTAAATGTGAGCGCCCACACCAGAGCGGTACCGCTGCCGCCGTCCCGCTGCGATACCCGATCGTCCCGCGAGCGTCCCGCAAGTTTGGAACATGTCGGATATTCCCGCAGGTACCGCGCGGGACGCTGGGCTATTCGGTCTCCAGACATCAGCGATGATGGCTGAAGATGAGTGTAGTGAGTTGTTCACTGAGAAGTTGGTGGATTTATACCCAGTACTTTATGACTTGAATCATAAAATTTCAAAAATATAAAAAAGAATTTTTTCAGTTTGTGAGTTGTCTGATGATGCTAGCCTTGCTAGCGAAAGGCCTCACAACGAATTAAAATTTCAAAAATATTGGTAACTGTGTTTTAATTTTAAATTTATATAATAAAAAAGAAAGATCAAAGATTGGGAGGATATTGGCAGAGAAATGAACGAATCTGGTAAGTTTGTACATACAAGTGTATTAATACCCCGTATCGCTGTAGCATAAAACCTAATTCCTCAGTGAATTTCAAGTAATTAATATGTTTGATACCTTATCGCAGATTATATACCTTGTTTAATTATGTGATTCAACATTAAATTTGCTGAAAAATAATATGATTCAATTAACTATCTGGAAAATATCAGACGTAATACAATAAATGCAATGAATAAATAAATAAAATTAATACAGGGTAGAGTGATTTGCTTTTAGCACATTCACCTAGCAACAATGACATTTCATACCGGCTACACCAGCGACCAAGGAATACTATAGACTGGCAATGTGGCTCGCGGATTGAAGCCGGACTGCACCTATGGTGGAGGGGAGACAGGCACGTGAGTGCGCGTGCGTCGCACAATACCGCGCGTCGAGCGGCTATGAACGGTCACTGTCATTGCAGCGACTACTCTTGCGCTCTGAGTAATTTTGATTAACGATGCTTTATTGTGTCGCACACGGGTGCAATAATAATTTAAGAAAAAACGGTAGGTGTTTCTTTTCACAGGCACGTAGTTGATTAGCTGCAAATGTGTTAAATAGCTACTAACTAATCAATTTATTTTAGGCTTACGGTAAATTTGTTTTTTCAGTTTGCTCAGTTAATAACTTACATCCACCCACTGTTGAAACTGCACTATACTTTAACATTTTATCACTGTCTACTTAATGTTTACTACACACTCTATTTATGTTAACTATAAACTATTACAAAATATGAAATACTGTATTGCTTTACCTTGTTTAATAAAATACACTATTTCTGCTTTTTCGAGGATTTTATACTGTGGTAAGAAGCGTTATCCATCCCTATGACTTGGGGTTTCGTCAAATAATTAGGAATTAAGAAATCCTAAAACTATTTACAAAATGTTTTACGATGGAAAGCCATTAGCTTAGCTGCGAAGTGTAGCCTACGCCAATTCCTACTGAATGATAAGATTTTGCTCTTTTATTGGGCGTGTACGTGGACGTCCCCGTTTAATACGATTTCCTTCCATGATAAACCATAAAACTATAGATTGTCACTAAATTACTGAATACTAACTACCGACACAATTTAGACATACAGCATATGGACAGCTAACTGTTGACACAACCAGTACATACAACAATAGGCCTACACTACGCTTATCTAAGACACGTGTGCGAGACAGTGTCAGAATTGTCAACTTTTTGGTGCATGGCAACGTCATTTGATATTACCAGATCATTTGTTGTTATGATAAGTGTGGTTACTTTTTAAGAGAAGGGGGCAAAATTAAACCTTTACTGTCAGTTTATTTTTATTTTTGGTTCAGAACTTTTTTATATCATAAAGTTGCTGAATATTAACTATTTTTGTGGAAATAATTTGTGTGTAAAAATATTGATAGGCAGGTTTTAACAGCCATGTTATACAGTCAATAAGGGAGGCTACTTTTTCTGTTTTAAAAACAAACAGTTTTTATTTCTAACAAATATCTTAGTAAAATTTACAGTATCAAATATCAATTAAAACTTCAATTAAAAATACACCATATATATCAATGTATTTTTTGTAATATCTAGTTTCTTACTATGTTTGTATAAGCTAATTTTTGTTTTGTTTTAAATAACTATGTATTTTTAAAATCATACATATTTAAATTTTGTTAGTACATTTTGTTGTTTTCAAGGAAATGTTTTTCTTGTTTAATAATGTCTTTCCTTAGTCATTATTCAATAATAAAGTGTTGCAGTAATTATTTTGGATACAATCACCTTTAAAAAATAATAATCCACAAAATAATAATAATAAAGTAATAAACTATCAAAGTTGTATAGGCCTACGTGCGACAAGTGCTCCAAGCGGCGTGGCGGTACGGGTCGCGGCAGCCGGCCCGTCGCCAATTAAACTATTAACTTTGAATTAGAATAAAACCAAAACGAAGCGTTCTACAAAAAAATTTTAAATTACAAAGTTGCGATTTAAGTCTTTTCCAACAACTTTCCCGCTGACAAAATTCACCTGACCAATAAATAAAAAACTTCCTCGCTTACTAACTTTTTAATGTCATGAATTTCAAACAAAAGTGCTTTGCTATAATTTTGTATTTTTTTCTTCGTATTATTATTTTAATTTTGATATAAAAATATTACCATAGGCACCGTTATATAGTAATGTTCATCATACTAAAATATCAAAATTTTATCTTGACTATAACTATATTTTTTACAGTGTTAATGAAACGCGGCGAATTAAAATTTGCGCCCGTCGCGAGCAGTAGACCCGCTAGTTGCACCTATGTGGAACTATAGAAAGTGGCTTCAACACCTATCAATGTTAAAGGATAGGGATTGCCAGTCTATAGTATTCCTTGGTCGCTGGGCTACACATGCAAGGTCCCTGCTGTTTCCACCACTGGGCCACCCTGTCTACTGTTGTTTTACCGCCAATACAGTGGCAAAATATGTGTGCTAAACCTATGTAATTATTGTATTTAACATTCCATAACCATCTTGATAGATTAATCATGTGAACCCACGTGGACTTCAGCCTCCCAGCATTATATTCATCCTCAGCTATTGCTAACAATAGGAGAGCTTCTTTCTCTTGTGGCGTTAGGCTCATAGCAAAGTACCACCCACAAAACTACACATACAGCACATAAACCCATACAATTCGTCACATCCACGCTGTAGCACTGCTGAAAATGAACTGATGAGTCGTTTCGCGTCCCGCAGATGTCCCGCTTCGGTGTGGGCCCCCTCTTTCCCGCAACGTCCCGCTGCCGCTGGTTCCCGCAGGTCATTGACACCGTTCCCGCTACCGTCCCGTTCCCGCAACTGTCCCGCTCCGGTGTGGGCGAGCCTTATATTCAATAAGAAATAGAGATCAGAAATAAATTCGATTAAAAATTTAGTTGATCTAGGACCGAAAACATTGCTTAAAATATTTTACAACTGTTCGATCTGTTTCCCCTGCTTTTTTGCTAGAATTTTTCATTACAACACTAACAGCATTATGTTAACTGATGATTAAATAAAAAAACCCTTCTTTTAAAAGATTGACATTGAAACCTTAAAAGCCTGCATGGCATAGCCCTGGCGAACGATTTGAATTACAACGATTCTGTTCATCTACAGGACAATATTCTAATGGTATGCACGGATTTCTCCCACGATGCACAAACGCTGCGAAAAAAGGAGGAAACGAAACACGCTTGCCTATTAGATAGATATAAATTTGCCTACTAATTTCAGCTAAGATAAAAGTGTAGACTAAAGTGAAAAAAATGAATGATACGAAGAATATAGCCTACAGGCGTCGTAATGGAACGCTAACCCGAAAAATTGTATGAGAGTGCCATAGCGATAGTTACGGATCACACAACTTATTGTTGACTGACACTGACGCTGATTCGTATAGACGTTGACGTCATAGCTTTCAATAGAGTTAATTAATTAATTAATTTAATTAATTAATAGAGTAAACGAGCAAGTTTAACGATTTAAAAATCAAAATGGATTGCTATAGTTGCACAAATGTTGTAATCTCTATTCCAAATTATGTTAATGCATTCAATGGAACTACAATGCTCGCCCACAATGATAAACAGTTATAAAAAACTAACTAGGGTGCAAAAAGAAAGTAATAACTGGAATGCAACGATAAGGAGGTATTGATGCAACGATAAGGAGGTATTGACACGAACGACCTCGTTTCCTGGCGGTGACGTCACTAACGACAACGAGCGCATGTGCCAACGACAACGACACTGACAACTGTGGAGGTTAATGATCTCGCAGTCACGGCTCTTACGCGGCGTTCGCTACACTACTGTAGCACTATTGCTAATTGTATTGTATGTACTGCCTGTGTACGACGAACAATATGGAATGCTCAACAGTAGCCTACATGTGCTTGGGGAAAAATTAAATTGGAAGATGATCTCATCTAGCGACTAAAAAACAATAAGTTTGATGGTTACGTTTACAGTAACGATTTGCTGTAAAGAATGTTGTATTGAATTTGCCTGGGAAAAATACCCTGATTTATTTTTTAAGAAAAAATTATTAATTTACAACTATTTTTATAAATCAAAGTGGGAAATAAATACAGTATTTCTTTATAAACACACCAAGAATTGAGGGAGCTCCATTAGACACTACGTGCAACATTTACACGTACAAAATTATTGTTCACGGTCTTAACCTTTTGACACCCGTGGGAAATTTCATAAAAACTAGTCTATTTGTTGCTCGAAATCGAGCAATTAATTTTGATACCATACAAGAGTAACATTTAGTTATAAATCAACGACATTCCACCAATCCAATATTGTGAATATCAGTAATCACAAAAACTACACGTATTTATAGTTGTAGGCCCAACATAGACAGATGTTTAAAATGTTCAACCCGAGCCCAATGTTATTCTAATGGGAAAATTTCAAATTTAATTTTCTGTATAGCGCACTTATTTTATGTCCGTTTTTCATCAAATTTTTTGCGGGAACAACTACAGACCAAGCCCTATCCAACAACACAAAAACTTTGAATATCGGTTGAAAATTGTAGGAGTTCTCTAAACAAATAACCTTAGCGTATTAATTATAGAAAGGTGTTTTTAAAAATATTTAAAGACGAAATCGCCGTTGGAAAAAATTATTTTACATAGAAAAAAATACTTATAGGTATAATCAAGAGGGTGTGTCTGGAATAGTGATGTAAAACGCCCTGGCGTTTAAATCTCAGGGCAAATGCCCAGGGCATTTGCCCAAATAACCGCCCAAAATCCATAAGTGCCGGGCGTTTATCCAGTTAAAGGCTAATAAACCTGATTAATGGAAATTAAATTGAACACTACTCTTCTAGTCAACTTTTTAAACCTCTACATTAGATATTTACATAATAGCCTATATTTAAAAAAATAATTACTTGTATAATTTTAATTATATTGGTAGGAAGTCAGTACTAGAGAGTCAACACTTTTCTTTTGTCAACAAGAGGAAATAATTTGGACTGAAAATAACTTCTTAGGTTTATTTTTATTTTAAAAATCTGGCTAATGTAATAGAATTAATTTACATTTGTTTATTACACACAATGAATCAGTCTTAACTTAACGGTTGTAATTTGGTTCCGGTTGGGTTTGTGGCAATTGCTTAGAATGCAAAGCCCTTTAAAATGATGTATCATATGATGAAGGCCAATGCAGTTTCCCACAAGATTTTCTTTAGAGACGTCCCTAGTGGAGGTCGTCAGGAAAACTGCAATAGGCTACGTCATATGACACATCATTTTGAAGTACATTGCATTCTGAGCAATTTGCCACAAACCCGACATCTAAAGGTAGAGTGGATTGGGAGTTATTGCATTTTATGTTTTCAGCAATATGATTTTAATACAAAGTTTGATCACCTGCTATTTTTTACTCGATCATTCTTTTGAGATCGGGTTTGCGGCTTGTTCTCCAGTCACAAAGACCTTTAATTTGATGTACATATTGACATATGATTACATTTAAGATTTTCTTCTTACTCCTTGTGGACCGTCCCTCCTTCGAGATCCAAGGACACTAAGTACTTTAGGAAGTAGTCTTAGTCACTCAAAATCAATATGCAACGTTTTAGTTTTGTTACTTAAATACTTTTAAAAATATTAAATCGTCTCCAGACTTTTTTTCCACCCTGTATATGAATAAAAATAATTTTATAGGTGCCTTTTTATGTTAGGAAATTTACATAGTGGTTAAAAAGCACTTGTTTTACTAACAAAACCTTAATACTTAACTTTAAATTTAATTAATTAGACATTATAAATTTATCTTATGCACATATTTATGAATTATATAACAACAGAGTAGAAACCTGCTTAATCAGTAAATAAGATTTTATATAACAATTTAGAAAAATATTTATTTAAAATACCACACTGAAAATATTACAGGTTTTATTGTATTGCGCCTTAAACTGTACTTTTTATAAACGCCCAGTTTTTGGGCGCTTAAAATCGCTTTGGGCAAATGCCCGGGCAAATGCCCATTTATAAACGACCCGCCCACTGGGCATTTGCCCGGCCCACATCACTAGTCTGGAACCTTATTTTAATCACCCTGTGTCTCAATAGAATAGTGAGCTAACATACTGGGGTTTAAAATAATTAGATTTTTAATCGGTTGTTAGCCAACTTATAGCTCACATCTACCGTGCAATGTATTGGACGACGGGATGCAAACGAGTAACGAAAATAATTCTGTAAGAATGTTCTAAACATTAAAAGGAAGTCAATTATCCGAACGTCAACCATCCTAACCGTCAATATACGAACACCAGTACAGCTAATTCAAGAGTATAGTATTAAAAATGTTTTGTATTTGACTATCCGAGCCCCCTACGGTTCCAATTACTGCTCCTAATCGGCTGCGGGTATGTGGATCTAGCTAGACACATCAGCAGTCAAATTCGACTTTATTGTAGGAACTTGGTGTTTCAGAAAAAAATCTTCATTTCACGAATTAAAAGTGTTTTCAATTTTTATGTTTCTCTGCTGTCATGACGCTGGGGGTGGGAGTCGCCATCATAAAGTCGAACCTTGAACCTCGCTAACGGGAATTCACGGTACTGCATTATTTTTTCGAGTTACGTAGCCTATAGTTCGAGTAACGAAGATAATATTGGTTAAATTTGACTTATAGAGGTAACGTACGACATTTGTGTTGGGGTTTCGACTTTCAGAGGTTCATAGAGAATAGGCCTACTTCAAGATATAAAGTTAAAATTATATCTGTGGTGGAGGTAAAGGGCAATTAATTGTAGAATTGCGAGATCGACTTGTCAACTGAATTTCAAGTTATCGATGTGATATTTAGTCTCTTCGGTTTATAGAAGAATTTAACAAAAAAAATCACTATGTAAGATTATATGCACCCAGCAAGTTTTTTTTTTATGGGGATTTCAAATCATTTGAGCTACCGAATACTTTGAGTTATCGAGGTTCAAGTTAGCGGGAGTTGGCTGTAGTCATCGTGACATTTTCGACATATTCTCTCCTACAACGTCTACAACATCATTACCACCACGCTGCGACATCCAGGCTAGGCTCGCTACCACGCGTTTATCATAAACGCGCAGTAATTGAAAGCTCTCCCGGTCAAACTGTGTTTACCGATCATAAAATCAAATTTAGTTGCCAACTACTGCCCGACACGGCGACCGGACGCAAATGGAACGAAAAACTACTCGGTTAATAGACGTGTCCCGAGTGTTTTAAACGGTCTTGGTTTCTGATTATAGACTGCTGGTGGAAACTGGTTGGGGGACGAGGTCGAAAAATGACACTGATAGCGGTGATGAAATGTGATAATTTTGTACAATAATTTACCAGGAGGAAAATGCACACACCTTTGCCAACATCACTGAAAAGATGTTTAATTTCATTTAACCTTTTTTAATCTACTCATATTGTTATGTTTCAGAAGTGATATTGTACTCCGGTAACATTGTAAGTCTGTAAACGATTTAAAATTTTATTGTAAATACAGATAAATACTTTTTTTTTTGGAACAGGGTAGTTTTAACTGGCTGGGTAGCTGAGTGGTTATATAGTGCTCGCATTTGAATCCAAAGGTTTCCGGATCGATCCTGAGAAAAGTTAGTAGCTTTTTAAAGGTTATATTTGATTCCGGACCCAGTTGCCATTAGTCATTGGGCCATTAATTAATGATGCTTTCTAACAACTGGTCGATGTTAGATAGTAACAAGACTAAGGTTTGGACCGTTCCCCGTCAAAGCGTAAAAAATGCCACTGGCGTAGATAAACACAAAATAAACAGGACAAAATAAAAAATAACAGTACAAATCAATGCACATTCCAATACCCACAGACAGACGATTTTGTTTAAGCTTAAAAGGCCACGCTTTGCCTACTTTTAACGGTTTACCTATTAAACACCCAGATCGCAGAAGAGAGAGGAGGTAGCAAGCGGGGAAGTTTATTGATTGCTCATCGGAAGGCGTATTGGAGCACAAGACGAAGACAACGCTTCTCTGCCAGAATCTGATTGGAAGGTAAAAACTTCCGCTCCTCTCTTCTTGCCATTAGCAACACTTCCTTTCGTCGCGTCGGCTTCATCAATTTACTCTATGTAGGGGATGTTTTTACATCGAAATCTCACCATTTCTCTTTCTCAACGGATTACTGTATTGGAGTTTTCGGGTCTGCATTTTTGTTGACCATCAAGAAAGACTTAAGAAGGTAAAAACTGTTTTTAAAAGGGGTTCAGATATAATGCATATGATACATCACTATTCTGCATTTTACCGTTTAGCAATTGTAGAGAATGGTCTCTTTAGGAAATACGCTGATGATGTGCTATTATGACACTTTTCGTGTTCAGCTATCCAGTTACCAACCAAAATTTTTTTTTAATAAAGACTTTAGTTTAATTATATTTTGTATTTTGCTAAGCATTGCTGGGTGATTGAACCGGCATACATAACCCACTTTTAAGACACCGACGCCCATAATATATGTGTCTAGAGCTCAAAATGTTCACCTTCCGACAAACAGATCGCAGATTTCTAGGTTTATTTAACCCTGACAACTTTTCTAGTAGCTAAAGTCATCTTTAAATAAAGAGCTAGTCAGAAAAGATATGTTCCACTTGTTCTAGATATTTAGTGGGGGGGGGGGTGATTCTCTTATATTCAAAGATCAAAGATTAGGGAAACGTTGAAAACCCCAAAGAAGAAAAACCAAAAGAAAATTCTAGCGGACGATAAAATACCACAGAATATGAGAATTTACAACATTTGGCAAATGGATTTCAAGAGTCTGTCAAAATTTTCTGCATTATATCACCTTTCCTACTGCACAGGAATTATTTTAGAGATAATGCTAAACGTGTGACTCACTATTTGGCAGAGTCGTTGAGCTGGTACTCGTTGGATCGGCCGAAGCACTCCTGGACCCCGACGTCGGCCCAGAGCCGCTTCATAGCCGCTAGCAGCTCCTCGGAGAACGGCTCCGTGTCCTCCATCCTCTGGATCACGTCGAACACCATCTTGGCGTCCGTCTGCAACATCCACAACACCGCGTCAGTCAGGAGGTTATAGAGTGGGAGGAGGAAATATCACTGGGTGATGGACAGTTGAAAAAGTTTCGATCCAATAACCGGGCCCCGAGGGACACCATTGTGGATAACTGCAAAGCAGGGATCATCCTTAAGATATGGATGGTTGAAAAAGTGTTGGTCGAATGATAGAGCCTTGGAGACACCATCGTGGATAAGTGCAAAGGAGGGATCATTCCTAAGTTATGGATGGTTGAAAAAGTGTTGGTTGAATGACAGAGCCTTGGAAACACCATCGTGGATAAGTGCAAAGGAGGGATCATCCCTAAGTTATGGATGGTTGAAAAAGTGTTGGTCCTTGGGATTGTGGGTAAGTGCTAAAGTGCTCAAATTTACTTGTTTTGATCATTCAGACTGTTGGCAAATTTTACTGCATGGTTCTTGTGCGAATCACCAGGTCACCTAAGTAAATCGAAAAATGCGCTAATCAATTTTTAAGTTAAACACTACTTTGTCCAATAATTTAAGACTTGCTATCGCGTTAATTTTTATTTCTTTTCGAGGATTTGCAAATTTGCGCCACAATGTTAACACATTATTATTTATAAGATTTTCTCTTAAGCGTTATTGTTAAATTCATTACTATACACAAACAGTGTTGTATTCTCTGACGATAGGGCCACACTTTTTATACGGCAACCAAAATCTGAAGCTTGAAATGCGCTCAAAATAATTTAGAGAATTTTTTTAATTTCCTTGGATCAACGAGAGGGCAGTGGCGGATATGATGATGTTCAAGGGTATTTAATTCTTCTAAAAATAAATTGGCGATTATTGGTGCTGACATGCAAATGCGTCCGTTCAATAAGGAAAGTTCTGCTTCAACTCTGATTAATTTTTCTGAAATAGATTACACGGTATATTAAGATTGCATAAGATGATGTCTTAGTAGCTAACTTTGTTCATTATTTTGAAACGGGAAAACGAGGTTAAAATTAAAGTACGTAATTTATGTGCAACTTATATGACAAGTATAGAGTTCCAACGAAAAATCTGATAACCCTGTCATAAAATGAAACTGAGGTTGACTGAGTACCCTTACATATCAAGGAGTTTTGAATTACCGAAAATATCAATTCCCTGCAATAAATAACTTGTGAAAATATTTTACGAGTAGGCCTACACTTGTAGGTGAAAAGTGGAATAATTTACAATTGGTTCTCTATGAACTTAAGCATGTCTCCGTTACTTTTTAACAATATCCAACAACTAAAGCGACGGTTAAATTATTATAGTTCACACAGTACCGGCGTCTTCGTCACCGTTTCTTACGCTTGGTATTGAAAGGGTTTCCGAGACGGCGAGGTCGAATTGACGGCAAGTGTTTAATTGTTAATGAAGTTCACGAGGTCAAATGGAACAAGAGGCGGAGGAAAGCGAGCTATGAATTATCGTTCCCTCTCCGTTGGGTTTGAAAGGAAAGGAAATGTCATAGGGACTGACAGGATTCTCTTTTGTGTAATCTTTATAGGGCATCACTAATTGATTGAGCATTCCAGATCGCGAAATATAAAATAAATAAACCAGTTTTATGATTGTTTGTAAAACTCATAACTCAGACCATGGACAGAAAATTTTCATACTATATTGGATGGATCAGTTATACCGTGATAACAATCGAATACTACGCTCAGAACGCATGAAATTGTTTCAGTTTGATTAAATTTTTATATTATACTTAGGTCCAATTTTTTTTTTGCGTTTACATGGTAACCAATTATTCAAGAAACATTTAAGAGAAGGCCACGTTTTCTGCTCTTGCCCTCTGAATGGCTAGCCCCAATTCAATAACCCAAATTCTCCAGTGGCAACCTCTGCTCTGCATACACTACAAAAAGAAGCTCCCGCTTAAAAATATTTTCAGTGTATAGCCAGGGACGACGCCAAAGGATGGATTTTGAAGTCACAAACAGAAACCTTCATTGAAATACTGCCGAGTCTAAAGGTAAGCCAAACCGTCTCATCTACATACTGGGGCCTACCAATTTGTTCAAATTATATTACTCCATTAGCGACACTCCGTTATCCCAACTTTCTAAAAAAAACCAAAGTTTGACATCTACGCAGTCTATCAGGACGACATAGTGTCTCAACAAAAAGTAGATG
This sequence comes from Neoaliturus tenellus, assembly GCA_030545055.2. Classification (NCBI taxonomy): domain Eukaryota; kingdom Metazoa; phylum Arthropoda; class Insecta; order Hemiptera; family Cicadellidae; genus Neoaliturus; species Neoaliturus tenellus. The sequence goes on from CM061533.1 coordinate 34,557,961, forward strand.
ATGGATGGGGGAGATGAATCAGTCTGGAGGCAGCAAACGGATGCGCGGCGCCGGCGGCGGCGACAGTTGCAAAGCAAAGGGCTTTGTCGGCGATGGAAATCCGCGTTTCGCATTCACATAGTCAACCATTGTCTTACAAACTAGGAGATACGCGTCAAACACCGGGTCTTGCGAATGCTTTGGAGTAGGCCACGAGAAAAGGTGGCATGGAAGTTGTTGGTACATACCTGTAATCTATAGTAAGTGGTGTGCATTGTGCATTATAACTTAGATGAAGAGATTTAGGAATGTAAAAATACGAGCAATCTGTGGATACTTTTTTAATTCATAATATATCTCTGAAAATTAAATAATCAACAAAAGTGTTCATACAATTTAAACCCATAGTCTACAGTAGAGTCTACATAAGAAATGCTGTTTATGAATTTTATTTAGCTTCCCATCTTTTTTCGTCCTTGCTATTTGGTATTGCATCATATTAAAAAAATTCCCTCCTTGAGCTACCCTATATCCTGACAAATGCATTCATCATTACTGTATTAGCAAAAATATTTTAAATTAAAGCATCCAACAATAGTTTAAAAAATAAATTGGCGAAACCGTTCTCCCAGTTTGAAGCCAGAGACAAACAGTTAGGGATTATCATGAAAATGATCAGAGTTAGCGGTATTCAGTGAGTCACAACTAGTTCTCGTTGTCGGTTAGTCAGAGGTGGAAATAGAAACCAGAAGTCTGCAGTGGTTGTCACTATTAATAAGTTATGAGTACAATTAGTTGCCGGTAGACCCTGACAGCTGGTGACGAACCCCACAAGAGAAAGGCTGTATCAACAAGAGCTATATTAATATACTGTACTGTAATCGGAACCACGATTATCTGACTCTTCAGTGTCTTGAGTGAGATTTGTCATAGGAAGGGTCAAACGAGGCTACACGAATACGGTATTTTACCGATATTTTCATAGCCCTGTATTCGACCCTCACTTCTAACAACAAAAACCATGCTTTTAAGGTGTAGGCCCGAACATTTTCGACTATAATTTGATGTGGTTGACTCGCGAAAGGAAAAACAAGCAGTGCATCCAGCTAGGTTATTTAAGGTTGTGTTTTGTTTGTTACTTGTCCACTTGTTTACAGTATTTTTCACTTGTTTAGAATTTATTGCATTGTGTGGTGTGATGGAAAATATTATTTTAACTCGGCCAAAAACGTTTTGCCTACTCTCGATCGTTTCAAGTTCGAGAAGAACGCCAATTTCTATCTTTGTACAGAAATATACTATTTCAGACCTAATATTCAAGGCTTCTTCACCTCTTGACAAGTAGCGCGGTCTGATATGTAAATCAACCGGCTTTAGGGCAAAACATAGTGTTGTATTCCCCCGCCCGGGCGGCGTTTATAATCTCTTTTGAAATTTGGTACAGAAATCTTTTGGATGAATACCTTAAAAGATTAAAAATTATACTTGAAAATAAGTACCGTCCAGTTTTTACAGGACGTATGTAATAAATATTATTAAATAAAACGCAAACCCCTACATCGAAAAATAGCAAAGCGAAATAAACTAAAGAATGCAACGATACATTAAAAAACCCATCAGCCAAATGAATTTTGCCAAGGACAAAAAATAATTGGTTACTGAACTAAGTAAGAATATTGCAATGATAACTTTCTTAGATTTTAATACCGTACAAAAAAGGTAGGTTATTCATTGTTCATAACAAAGTAGACCTATCTCCACGCCACAAACATGGGTAGTTATGAGCTGTACATGGTTACAAGGGAACTGCAAACCCGTAGAATATCCACAGTAAACACAACAGGACAACGCGATAAAAATGTGACACGCCAACTATTGCACTTGTAAAGTAAGGGCAATCAATCACATTGGACAAGGACAGCCACGCATTGCATATCAGCCGGAGTACGGAGATAAGAAAGTGATTTGCATCTTTATGAGCCATTGTACCGTCTGTCCGTGTCGGATTTCTAACAACCGTATAACGCGAGATGATTTTGATAACGTTTTCCCAGCTCGTTAACATACATATGAAACGCCAATTTAAGAGCCATCTTCACCCCTGTGCCAGTAACCCATTGTTGTGCAGTCGGCAATGTTAACCATGCGGCTTTTAATGGAAAACGTGATATTTTATTCCCCTGTTTCAGACGCAGTTTTTGAACAGATTTTCTTTAAACTAGGTAAGTGTTTAGTTGAATAGTTATATTACGCCATTCATACCTCGAAATTTTGAAAAATTAACAAGTATTACTGAGGAAACTCGAGTTACTTTGCAAGTCCCAGAGAGTAATATTGTTGTTAAATTTTCAAAATTTCGAGGTACAGTATGAGGGACATAATATAACATTATTCAACTAAACACTTGCCAAGTTTAAAGAAAATCGGTTGGAAATCTGCGTCCGAAACAGGGGAATAAAATACCATGTTTTATCACAAAAGCCGTATGGTTAACATTGCCGACTGCTCAACAATGGGCTACTAGCCCAGGGGTGAAGATGACTCTTAAGAGTCTAATCTAGTTCAGTGGCTCAAAATTGTCGAACTCAAAACGTAATTTCTATTTTTTTTCTTTCAGGAAGGTTAATTGTCACTTTGAGGGGTTATAACAGGCATGTTGTGACCAGTAACACAAGTTAAAAAATTGTTTCTAAGGTATGTTTTCGATTTTTTTACACTTTTTGCAATGTAAATTATACGAAACATTCAAAAATAAAAATAACTGCGGTATATTTTGTTTGGTTTAAATGTTTTACATTGCCAACTTCTGTTTATTTACACTAACATTTAGTAAAATGACAACATTTGCTGGATGAATCAATTGTAGTATTTTGTACAAACCGTTTATGATTTACTTTAAATAAATTAGTCACATGTTACCTCAAACTACTTGTAAGTACAACCCTCGGAGATCCCTTCAGGGTTTCTACCAAATTTCGCAAGTGAAGTACCCTACTTTTCCAGACAACTTGTCTGAAAATCCCCAACTATAAAACCAGCCTCAGCGCCAGTATTTTTGGCAATTCCATAAAATAATTCGTAAAATTCTCGTATTTTGTTATAAAATTGTTTTTTTTCCGACTGAACAAGAGATTCCTGACTTTCCTTCCTAGAAAATTAGCATTTTCACTACTTCCCCACTTTTTCCTACCGTTAGACCCGGCCCGTAGTCTGTTTCGCTGCTGGGCCGACGCGGCGGCGAGGAGGGCAGAGAAACAAGGGCGGATGCGGCAATTTGCCGAGGGGAACGCAATTGAGTTGAGCCTCGCTAACGCGACCGGAGTGGCTCCTAACTTGCACTGATTGTGTTGCAGTCGGGCCAAACTTTCCAGGGCAACAGAGGATGTACAGGGTGTGTCAACGTACCCGAAACTCAGACGTTCGTGGGGCTGACAGGATCAGAGGAGTTTCTAGGCTTAGGCTCTGGCTCAGGCTCAACTGCACAATTGGAATAGGATTTGAGCCAAATTAAATCAAACTTTCGGTGGTAACAAAGGCAAACGAGGTCTTTTTACAAGAAATCTGTATATTCTATGTACCAATGGGTGACTACAGTGGTTATCCTAGTATTTCCATTCTTGGCGAATACTGAATGAAGGATGTGATTTAAGGTAGGCCCATTTAAGGGAGTACATGAAATTTGATCATGGTTAATAGATCGTAAATCACCATTTGGTAGTCCATAAGTTTAAAATCGTAGCGTCATGTAATTTTTATTTTGGGTCTTAGTTTTAAAAAACAGTAAATAAAAGGGAAACGTGAAAGTTAGCAGCACCTTTGTGTCACTATGCAGAATTTACAAGGGTTTATAAAAACCTGCTCAGTTTCTTTTCAAATTTTAGAGACATACAAACCACCCTTAATAACACACAGAGTGATTTTTAAGTCCCTTTCCTTCTATTTACTTTCTAGACGTTGTAAGTTGGAAGGTTTAAACCACGCACATCTATGTTAGACATAAATGTCTTCTTTTTCATGGACTCATTGACTCTCTTCCTCCAATGGGGGACGGTCCACGAGGGGAAGGCGAGATTCTTAATTGTAAACATACGTGGATATGTACATCAAATCAAATGTCTCTGTTAGTAGAATACAATGCCGAAAACTAGACCTCAAAAGGATGGCCGAGCCAGAAATGGCAGGCGATAAAACTTTGCATAAAAAATTTGTGGCAAACATGACAAGAATACAAAGCACTTTAAAATGATGTATCATATGACGTAGGCCGATGCAGTTTCCTGACGATTTCTAATAGGGGCGTCCCTAAAGGAAGTCTTGTGAAAAACTTCATTGCCCTACCTCATATCATACATCATTTTAAAGGGCTTTGTATTCTAAGAAATTTGTTACAATCCTGACCTCAAAATGTTGAGTGTATCGGGAGTTATTGCATTTTTTGTTTTCCAGCAATATGATTTTAATGCAAAGTTTGATCGCCTGCCATTTCTCCCTCGGTCATCCTTTTGAGGTTCGGTTTTCGGCATTGTATTCTGCTAACAGAGACCTTTAATTTGATGTACATATCAACCTATGCTTACATTAAAGAATCTCGCCTTACTCCTGGTGGACTGTCCCCCGTTGGAGGTAGAGAGTCAACGAATCCATGAAAAATAAGATATTTAGGTATAATTAGATGTGTGGAGTTTTTAAAATCCTTCTAACTTAGCCTATACCGCATTGAAAATAAATAAGGAGAGAAGGGACTTAAAACTCACCCTGTAAAGGAAATAGGGCTACGCCTTGAATACAAAAGGGTTCAGTAAAAAAGAATGTTTCACAAACGCAAGAACATTCTCATTGACGAAGGAAATTCTGCATGAAATCCAAGTAATAAATCGTTTTACGAAATCTCTCCAAGTAAGAGGCAAATCAAATAACATGTCGCACGTCGCGTTACGCGTGCCTGCTCCGACGTCACCGCGTGCCCTAATCTGCGATATTTCCTCGGAAATACCTCGGTTGCCAGGACGCCGGTGGTTGCCATGGTCACGTGACGTCACGCCGCTCCGCGTGGCGGTGCTATGGTGTTGACCTTGCTCATGTCGCACGTCGCGTTACGTGTGCCTGCTCCGACGTCACCGCGTACCCTAATCTGCGATATTTCCTCGGAAATACCTCGGTTGCCAGGACGCCGGTGGTTGCCATGGTCACGTGACGTCACGCCGCCCCGCGTGGCGGTGCTATGGTGTTGACCTTGCTCATGTCGCACGTCGCGTTACGTGTGCCTGCTCCGACGTCACCGCGTACCCTAATCTGCGATATTTCCTCGGCAATACCTCGGTTGCCAGGACGCCGGTGGTTGCCATGGTCACGTGACGTCACGCCGCCCCGCGTGGCGGTGCTATGGTGTTGACCTTGCTCATGTCGCACGTCGCGTTACGTGTGCCTGCTCCGACGTCACCGCGTGCCCTAATCTGCGATATTTCCTCGGCAATACCTCGGTTGCCAGGACGCCGGTGGTTGCCATGGTCACGTGACGTCACGCCGCCCCGCGTGGCGGTGCTATGGTGTTGACCTTGCTCATGTCGCACGTCGCGTTACGTGTGCCTGCTCCGACGTCACCGCGTGCCCTAATCTGCGATATTTCCTCGGCAATACCTCGGTTGCCAGGACGCCGGTGGTTGCCATGGTCACGTGACGTCACGCCGCTCCGCGTGGCGGTGCTATGGTGTTGACCTTGCTCATGTGCCACGTCCGGCCGCTTTGCGACCTCAAGTTAAACGAGGGTGATTAGGGACTGTGGTATTGAAAAAATCAATAGCACCACGGGTAGGGCGGGGATTGAAATAGCTATTTGTGTATTAACAGCGTAAAGTACGTCATTGCCACTCGAGAATTATAGATGGCCGCAAGAAACGTCAACTGATTGCGACCCAACATTTCGAGAGCGGCAACGACTATTTGCGCTCGTAATACACAAGATTTTACCTACCAACATAATTGCAATAGATTAAATGTTTTATTGTTAACAAAATTTCATTTAGATAATGTGTGATTTGTTTCTGAAGTAAACACACTGTCAACTATCAAATATAACCCCAAATTAAAAATGAAGCAATTACTAAACGACAACAATGACCAACAGCTGAGGCATGGTTTGTAATGACAGCTGACAGCGAAGGATTGCTTACTAGGGACCCCCAGTAGGTCCCTAGTGATGATTTAATCCTTATTGTTTACTCATAAGATTAACATAAAACTTTTAAAGCCTAGAAGGGGTAGTCCTGGGGCCGATGTAAATTATAATGGGATTCAGTTTTGTGCTTGTTAAACCATAAGTATTAATTTATAGTAGACAATTCTTAATGAACATCAAATTACTTTTACGTGATAGTAAAATTGATTTTTAGACTTTTCTTAATGGATTTTAAGTCAATAAAACAGTTTAACTAATGATGCTTATGATGCATGAATAAAAGCACATTGAACATGTATGATGAAATAATTTGCTACTGGTATATCATGGACAAGCAAAAACACATATAGGCTACAACCGTCGAGAAACAAGCCATAAAGCAGGACAAGCCAATCACAAGCGGCGGATAGCTATCAACCTTGTATAAATTATAGTACGAGGGTGTAGATAGGGAAATATGGCGTGGGCCAGTTGGTAATGTGCAAGTGTAACGGGCGCCGAGGGAAAAACAACTGGAGTCCGTGTGGGTTGGCAGCTGTGGGCGAATTGTATTGAAATGGTAACCTAGTTGGGGTACGAGCATGTATATGGGCAAAGATAAAAGAACTGAGTGGGCGAGGTTGAGGAAAGGGCCAAGTAAGGGGTTACGTTCGTAGCTGGCATGTACGTTGAAAATATCGAAACATTCAAGGTCGATTCTCTACAGGTAGGCAAATTATTTTCACTTACTAAGGAAGTTATTAAAAGTAATCTTAAAATTTCCTAAAACCGTACAGATAAAAAACACCGCTCTAAAGATAATTTATTTTTTAAAGTACGAACGAAATTTTAGAACAAAATAAGTTTATCATAGCTTTTATATTTTTAAAGCAAGGATTAAATAATGTAAATAAATTAAGGTTTTTATTAATCAAGTGTAAGAATATATCGCTGGGCAATATCATTGAAGGGAGAATAATCGTCGATATTTCACAGTTCTCATGTGCTACAACGCAATTATAAGCAGTGTAATCGTTGCTCTAAATAGAGCAATTTAATTTGGACCATCACATGACATTGCTAAAAATTGTATCTTTAATTCCACACCAATTACACCCAACTAATAAAATACTGTTATTCTTAGAACTCACCCAACGTACGTTTAAAGTGATCCACCTAACCCCTTTGTTATTTATTATACTGGGAAAAATGCAAATTTCAATGTTGGATAACGCCTTTATTTTCCACCTGAATATCATAAATGCTTGATAAAAACAACAGACTAAACCCTAGCCTATCAAACGACATCATAAAAATGAAAAAATAAGATTATTATATGACTATATCACTATTTTGAGACAGGTACCTCACATAGTGGGTATTTTAACCTGAATATGAATGAGATGAGTGTAGGATGATTGTGACGAGATCTTGTAGTCTTGTTACAGACTAAGGCCGACATTCTCCTTAATAGCCTAACAGCCAATGGTATCTAGGGACCTAAAGTTTAACGTGGGATCCGAACCACAATTTCGACCTCATATATACGAAGTGGTCTAATTACGAGGATGGTCTTTATGGATGAACTAGTATTCACTAGTGCGGACGTTAATCCCCACTAGGGAATATCGCATCCACAAGCCATCGCTTCTATCTACAATTCGTGACCTCCAAGTAGCTGGAACAGGACGATGCCACCGTCCCAGTCACAAATACTGTATGAGGAGTACTAATTACAAAAACCCCTTAGCGTATTAAATAAGTACATACTGTACAGTTCTTTTCGAGAGGGAAGGAAAGAGGGATATAATTTGCGAAGCATTTCAATAGCGCCGGTCTATTGTAGTGTATTATTCTTAAGGCAAAGGAGTTTAGCCGCATGACGTATACAGGCATCATTAGCAACCACTGACGTATTTATGGCGGAGTCTAAAGATAACCTCAATATCGGAAATAATTGGTCGTCACTTGTGTAGGGTTCTTGCAACATTTACATAATGTTTACTTCGGTAATATCAGGGTTATGTGAACCGTTGTTTATTTAACAGAACACAAAAAATTTTTGTTCTTTAGTACCGTTTAACTAATAAATTAACTAATTTTTTTCTACAGTAAATCCAGTAAATTACGATACAGAAGATAACAGTTTGAATCACCACGATAAAGCTCAAACGTTAATATTTGCCATTAGAACCCGTGGGAAATATTATTTTGTTCTTGAAAAAAGTTGAAATTAAATTTAATGTAATGAAGAGTTTAAAAAATTTCCGAAAATTTTAACAACTCTGAACATTTTACATTTGAACAAATAGGCCAGAAAATGAATACCTTATTTTCACAATATAATGTACTATAATACGAGAAATGTCTGAAGGGATGTGTGTAGTGATGTGGGCCGGGCAAATGCCCAGTGGGCGGGTCGTTTATAAATGGGCATTTGCCCGGGCATTTGCCCAAAGAGATTTTAAGCGCCCAAAAACTGGGCGTTTATAAAAAGTTCAGTTTAAGGCGCAATACAATAAAACCTGTAATATTTTCAGTGTGGTATTTTAAATAAATATTTTTCTAAATTGTTATATAAAATTGTATTTACTGATTAAGCAGGTTTCTACTCTGTAATTCATAAATATGTGCATAAGATAAATTTATAATGACTAATTAATTAAATTTAAAGTTAAGTATTAAGGTTTTGTTAGTAAAACAAGTGCTTTTTAACCATTATGTAAATTTCCTAACATAAAAAGGCACCTATAAAATTATTTTTATTCATATACAGGGTGGAAAAAAGTCTGGAGACGATTTAATATTTTTAAAAGTATTTAAGTAACAAAACTAAAACGTTGCATATTGATTTTGAGTGACTAAGACTACTTCCTAAAGTACTTAGGGTCCTTGGATCTCAAAAGGGGGGACGGTCCACAAGGAGTAAGAAGAAAATCTTAAATGTAAGCATATGTCAATATGTACATCAAATTAAAGGTATTTGGGACTGGAGAACAAGCCGCAAACCCGATTTCAAAAGAATGACTGAGTAAAAAATAGCAGGTGATCAAACTTTGTATTAAAATCATATTGCTGAAAACAAAAAAATGCAATAACTCCCAATCCACTCTACCTTTTGAGGGCGGGTTTGTGGCAAATTGCTCAGAGTGCAAAGTACTTTAAAATGATATTTCACATGACGTAGCCTATTGCAGTTTTCCTGACGACCTCCACTAGGGACGTCTCTAAAGAAAGTCTTGTGGGAAACTGCATTGGCCTACATCATATGATACATCATTTTAAAGGGCTTTGCATTCTAAGCAATTTGCCACAAACCCAACCGGAACCAAATTAGGCCTACAACCTTACAACCGTTAAGTTAAGTTTGGTTCATTGTGTGTAATAAACAAATGTAAATTAATTCTATTACATTAGCCAGATTTTTTAAATAAAAATAAACCTATGAAGTTATTTTCAGTCTAAATTATTTCCTCTTGTTGACAAAAGAAAAGTGTTGACTCTCTAATACTGACTTCCTACCAATATAATTAAAATTATACAAGTAATTATTTTTTTTTATAGGCTATTATGTAAATATCTAATATAGAGGTTTAAAAAGTTGACTAGAAGAGTAGTGTTCAATTTATTTCCATTAATCAGGTTTATTAGCCTTTAACTGGATAAACGCCCGGCATTTATGGATTTTGGGCGGTTATTTGGGCAAATGCCCTGGGCATTTGCCCCGAGATTTAAACGCCTGGGCGTTTTACATCACTAGATGTGTGTTCCACACACCCTATAGTCCACACACCATGTAGTTGGTTGTTGGTGAGATTTAATTGCTTTATTACCACGACTTTATAACAATAGTGAAATAAAACCAACGAACAAGGCTCGGTTAACCTGGTACTTTATGTACCAAAAAAGGCTACGGTAAATCAGATTGAATTACGGTAATATATTAAATTAAGCTTGAATATATTACGTTAATATTACATAATTACGTTCTAACTGATATTTGCACGCTTTTACTACAGTAAATTCTGTACTTATATGCTAATACGCTAAGATTTTGGAAGATGAACATCTCAACCAACCCCTGTTGAATTCTACGAGGGAACGCTAAGGTGAAAATCCTCATAGTTCTTCAACACGAAAATATCTTTGTACGGTAATAAAAGTTATAGTTTTACTCTCAGACAGAAGAACAAAGCCACCGTCTCGCTCTAGTAGGAGTACACCCTCGGTTGTTACTGAGAAAGAAAAATGACTCGTTAGGAGAGGAACGGCGCGAGTCACGTTCTCGTGATAATGGCAGCTCGGCGGCGAGGAAGTGATAACGACCAAGGAGTCACCAGCGGAGATAACACTGATAACGGGGTTATCAGTCACAGAGGAATTACACGGGTGTTGCACTATCAGACAGTAATTGAAAAGATACAACTGCTGATACGGCACCGATAAGTGTTCAACATTATTGTGATAGCGTGGTCGAGCTTTATGTTAATGTCTGATGATTGTGTTGATCGTTGAATTGTGATGTAAGGGGCTATTCCATTGTTGACGAGATATTTACTAGATTTTTATTACTACTATAATGAAACAATCTTTGCTCGTGATTAGTTTTGAACGAGTAAAAATTAAATTATAAACATGGGAATTTTTCTTTTCTTTCTACGATAATGCAGAGGTTCTTTGAAAACATATGCACGAATCAATATTACGGTAAACTTAGAACTTCAAAGTATTTTCTCTTCCCCAAACTTTTTTCGGAGTAAAGTATTCTAGATTTTAAAATAAGCTTCGTGTGTTAAACGACCAAAACCCAAAATAAAATAAAGTAAATAATAAAAATTGAAGGACTGGCGAACACCTGAGGACTTTTTGTACGAGAAAATACATATTTTATTAGACTATATAAGATTTCTAGAGTTGGAAGTATGTATTTTTTAAATAAAGCTCATAAAACTTAATCTAATTCAACATAACTTCATTGGAGAGATATCTTACTATCAATAAATCTTATCTGTCACAAAACCGCCCGAATGAAATATTCCTTCTATGATCGACATATTAATTGGAAAGCATAAAACTTTTCCTTCTTATTTCTCAGCTTGTGTGCTTCTTAATAAAATAAATCCACATATACCGTTAGAAAGGTGATTATAGAAAATGATACACCCTGTAGGTGAGCAGAAACCCATTTTATTTCATCTCCGCTCCCAGGGGCTCCCTTACAGGATTTCAAAATTTCAAAGTTAACCTTATGAAATTTTTGTCAAACTTTATTTAACAATCTGTTCAAAATACATAGAACAATAAGTAAAAATGATAAAAAGAATATTCAAATGAGCAAGTATTTGTCCAGTGACAAATCTTGTTAACCTTATGAAAGGATCGGTAATCGATAGAATCTTCATATTTAGACAGCTGTTGTGATAACAAATGCCAGCAAAATACAAAGACAATGTGTTTCCGTTATACAATAATTTTAAACTAATTATGTCCAGAACAACCGATGTCTTGTCGATTTTCGCAGTGGTATTACTTTCTCACCCCTAGTCGGTTGTGCACCGCCCAACACTTCACTCACTCGGCCCCGTGTGTTTACCGACACTCATCCACGGCTGTAATTCCCTCTTTGTTCCTCAAAGCGGCTTACTAGCGGATCCCTCGACATGCACGGACCTCGAGAGCATCGCAGGGAGCGGCGATGGGCGAACATCCCTGAATGACTCCCAACGTTCATCGGGCTGGCGGTGCGTAATCCTTTCATTACAGATGCATAACGTTATTTATGGAATATCGACATTTTGGATGATATAGGGTGAATGAACTCTAAAAATCTCGAAACTGCTCACATCTTCAAGCGGATCTAACGTGGAAATTTTCATAAGGTGAACAAACTTTTTTTTCCTAGTTACAGTATTAATTCCACCTACAAGACGTATCAGATTATGGATAACCTAATGAGTTTTTACAGGGTTGCCACAGAATTTTTTAAGCGTTTTTTCCTGACTTTTCCTGACTTACTGACCAATCTGAGAGATTTTCCTGACTTTTTCAACCGCGGGGTTTTACAAATAGACTCGTTTTTTGTTTTTAGTGAATTTCCTTTATAATATTTTTTTTAATGCAATCTCCTACATTCCTTTAATTGCCCATCGCTAAAATTTTTATTGAAATCCCCTGTCACAGCGAAATACTCAGCGAATTTCCAATGGTTTAGTTAATTAACTAAAGAAAATAAAAATTTTTATTTACATATATAGCATTCATCAAGCTTATTAAGATTTTTATTGGGAAATGTTAAAAAGTAAGCAATATACCAAGTTTTATTTGTTTCTTTTGAATGGTCTCTTTCAAAATTGATAAATTAAAATTTTTAGGGTGAAAAATACTAAATACCCCTCTTTTGATCTTATTGAAACCCCATAAAACCCTGTTCCGACTGTTTGATCAACCTGGTTTTCGAACTTAACCTGAAGTACGCTGTCTTACACCTTACCAAATTTCAACGAAATAAAAAATGTCTTTCAAAATTGATTGTGTAAACGAACACATAATAATAATAATAATAAATATATTCCTCCGACAAAGTTTCACATTGTATGGGAATTTACAAAACAAATTTCAAGATTTCAAGTTTTTGCACTTATTCACAATTTTACAAATTTTCATTAAATTAAAATTTCATCTACTAATTTTCTCTAAACTTTTTCTTCATTTTAAACTTATTTGAAATTTTTCTTATTTCTTTTTTCTTCCTACTTATTTCTTTATAATTTTGAACAGTGTTTTTCGCTCCTATGGACCTCAAAACAAAAAAGTAATACGGTCCCGGCCTTATTTTTTATCATGAGTATTATCATAATAGCGTATTCCCTATAGGGAAATTCGCTAATATTCCCTGTGGAGAAATTGGCTAAAAATAAAACAAAGTGTTCCAATAATAATGTAAAAACTAACATTATAACAATGAAAAACATAATAGAAATATACATTATTAATAGGTAATTAATGTATAAAATTAATACATTTTAACCACTACTTAGTAATTCTGATTTATGAAAACGATCGAAAATCGAGACGGTCGGATTGTGCCACTGCAAATTTTCCTGACTTTTGGCACTTTTTCCCTATTTTTTCCTGACTTTCGGCATTTTTTCTAACTTTTTCCTGACTTTTCCTGACCAAAACCCAAAAATCCTGACTATTCCTGACTTTTCCTGACTTTTAATGCCTGTGGCAACCCTATTTAATAATTACCTTGAAATCTCCTCCAATTGATCGAAATTCTATCAACAATTTAGTTTGATCCGGAAACAGTTACTTTAAAAATACTTTAAAACTGAAACATCAGTTCCTCCTATTTTGCTACCCTTTTTGTTACAAAATGTCTGATGATTCAATCTTCTTCCATAAGATTGACATCGAAACTTTGTGAAAGCCTGTAGGGCGTTCCCTGGGGCGTTTGTTGTGAACTACTAACTTTCTAACAGCCTTTGTTCTACGACGCAAAAAAGCTCAGAAAAAATAAGGACCAGAAACAAGCTTGCCTTTAATACATAGCCTAGATTCTGCTCATTACTGTAACACCTTTTTTAATCGGACTATACCTTTCATGCTTGACTATTAATATATAGATAGGTTAAACCAATTTGGAAACTACGGAGCGATTTAAAAGTCACCAACTACATATTTCATTTTTGTTATTCTATGGAAACTGTTATAAAAGTTAAAATTACCAAACGAGGGGTACTTTAATAAGATTGTTATAGTTAATTTTTGTTGAAACATCTGACAACAACTGGGGCTGATAGATTGGTTATATGTAATTGCCACAAAATCTGGTACATGGGATCCTGTTCATCCACAAGAGAATACCTTTCTAACGAAAGGATCTCACCTATGAAGCACACGAGCTGAGAAAAAAAATGCTTGCATAGATTGGCGCATGTTCGCGATACTCTAAGTACTAATGATCGATTGTAAGTCATTTCAACCAATAAATAGCATAAACTACAGTGAGGGGGGAAGCATTTGATGAATTGAGAGCATTTTTCGTATAAGAAATAGGAAAAAAGCCCTAACAATGAAGACCTACTTAACTGTGAATATAAGAAAATCGTAGGGTCTACTATTGCAAAACAAAATAGTTTAAATTAACGCAAGAACACGATAAAGACGAATTTAATTTAGGAAGAGCTACGAGTAGATGGACAACTGATTGATTCAGACATTTTTGATGTGCATGGAGTTGAGCCCAGCAATTGACCAAGTTTTAATTTAATCGATGGATTTGAACACATATATTTAATTGAATAATTGACAAAGCTGTATTAAAATAATGAAAAGTACTAATGGGCTTATAAATCCAGGAAAACAACAAAAGTAGTGAAAGTGATGTGAGGTTATTACGCAAGAGTTTAAGTGTAACAGGTTAAAGTTCAAATCTGAAGTTTTATTAGACTCTCGCATTGTATATTTTGTTTCACAAAAAGGAGCAAAAGTACTTTCTTGAGTCTATAATTTACAAAATGTCGGATCTTTTGAGACGCTCCAAGTTTCCAACTATACTAACAAAACATTGTTGAAAGTTTTGCGACTGTGCAACTCACGAAAGTTAGGCATTATGTAACATAATTTCCAGAGAAATTGTCTTCTCAGATTCAGAGAAGCCTCATCAAGAAAACTGTGAACATGAAACTGCAATTGTTTTCAATTACGGTCTTCTAAAATTACATAAGGGAAATCCTGTCTTTCAGGCCCTTCATTTAAAAACTATTCTTCACATTTTGATTGTTAACCCTCAAGTAATTGAATTCCTCTGATAGACATAATACGTTGAGAATTTTCACAGGTGAAAATTTGAAAACGTCTGTTAAATTTTTCACAGGTGAAACACTGTTTGAAACATTTGAATTCCCCTTTGTTAACTTAACGTAAATAATTAAATTATAATTTCTGTGCCACCGACTTCAGTTGGGTATCATTCTTTCACATAACTCAAACAATTACCTTTTAAAATATTTCCCACTAAGATGAAATTGCATAAAAATAAAGAGTGGATACAGCAATCGCTACCAATCTCAGTTAAACTTGTGAAGAAAAGTCTTGAAAATTTGTAAAGTGTCAGTGAACTAATTCAGAAATTTGTAAGAAGTGTTTTAACCTATTCGGTTACTAATCATGTCAAGGATTTTTACCGACCCTAACCAAAACATTGACCAAAATGTCAATGACGGAAAAATTAAGAGACAACCACAGAAGTCGTACCATTGCTGTCACAGGTTGAGCTGTGTGAAGCCCATTCTATACGAACGGCAATACCGCAGCGTAGGCGTTATTACTTTCTCCCCATTTACCATATAGTATATGAAGAAAAAAATTTTTCTTCAAAATTTTCGAATTCGGTTGGTGAAATCATCCGTTTTTTGACCCCTGAGTTCAAAAAAGTGTTTTTAGAGCGATATCTGTCTGTGTGTATGGGTGTACGGTATGCGATTGTGTGTATGGATGATAACAGAGGCTATCTGTTTATTTTCCCCGTAACCAAATGACATGGAGCAATAATATAAACCAATGGATTATTCAGATTTTTTACTTGATTATTTTGATAAATAAAATTTATTACTGCAAAAATATTACGGGTACGGGGGAAATTCAATTTTACGTTTAGCGGTAAACGCAGTAGGCCTGCGTAAAAGTCACAGAGCGCGTAGAGTCAAACTCGTGGTGCTCAGCTGGTAGCTATCCGACTGTCATGACATTGTTATTTGTAGGTTGTAACACTGATTTTTATATTGTTGGGAGAAAGTATGTGTTAGTTATCTGATAATGTTTATTTTTAACGCGCTCGAAGAGAAGCTTGCATTTAAAATAGCATTTAATCTTTGGGTTAAATCGATGCGTTGAAAATATCGCCATGCGGCGGCCGGTGTACGCGTAGAATGAGCCATAAATGGGTGTCGATGGAAGACCTACAAGCGCGGCGGAGGTCTATTGATACGACCTTTACAGCCGTTGTCTGGTCAATGTGGCACATACGGCTTCCGTCAACAGGTGATGGGATGACAACAATGACAACAGGTGGTCAATCACATCAGCTACTTGGAAAACATCGGATCGCGATGGCACCGACGACGTTCTTGATTTCTGAACAAAAGTGCAATTTTCGGGCAGGGTCGAGGTGCGCCGATGGTGAGTCAGGATCATAAAAACCAGGGTTGAGGTGCGCCGATGGTTGGTTTGGGTCTCTCGGGAGGCAGGGTCGAGGTGCGCCGATGGTCAGTTTGAGATTTGCCTTAAATTCGTTGCTTGTTCGTGTTAATAATTATTACATTTACTGTTTAATACTGTATCAATATTCAAAGTCAACTGAAGAATAACAATTTGGTATGTCGTATGGATATGCAGTTTATTACACGAAAAACATTTGCTCATTTTTCATCAGACTGCACAGAAAAAACTGTTTTGTTGGCGCAACAAAATTTATTTTGTTGCCGTCGTTTTGTTGAGGTAACCAAATAAATTGGTCAAACCAACAAAACCAATGGTTTGGATCAACAAAAGGGATTTGGTTATAAAATTTGGTATTCCCAACAAAAAATGTTTTGTTGTGGCAACAAAACTTATTTTGTTGCCCTCGTTTTGTTGAGGGAACCAAATAAATTGGTCAAACCAACAAAACCAATGGTTTGGATTAACAAAATGGGTTTGGTTATAAAATTTGGTATTCCCAACCAAATATTTTGTTTACCCACATTGCACTGAATATTTATTTCACGTCAAATAAACGTTCAACGTGAATCAGTAAGTTATTTCACATTTGGGCTAACTTTTTGAGTTTTAACCAAGCTCTGAACGGAGGCCGAGTAAAAAATGGCTAAGTAGTAAATTAGAACCATTATTTTCACAGCTCCCGTGGCTCAGGTGGTTAGAGCGTCAGGTCATTGAATATGAGGTTGAGGGTTCGAATCCCGTCACAGATATATAGTTTTTGATTTACTTTTTTTATTTATTTACTTCTTTTTTAATCTGTTGGTTGGCATAAATGGATTAATTCATGAATTTTTATGTAAAAATAATACTTTTCAATAACTCAGGCCAACAAAATGGTTTTGTTAATTCAACAAAATGTATCAGGATTTTGTTGAAATAACAATATAACTTTTTGTTGCAATTACAAAAAATTTTTGTTGCCTTAACCAAAAAAATTTAACAAAATTATTTTGTTAGTCCAACAAAAAATATAGTTGTCCCTATTTCAACCAAATTTTTTTGTTGGGACAACAATTTTTTTGTTACCCCAACAAAACAGTTTTTTCAGTGTGCATGTTAAACAGCCATTTTCTGGCCTATTAGTCAGTTGGTGTTGAATTAGTCCGAAAAGGTGGCATTTATTACAGCCAACAAGGTTAAATAGTTAAAAGAGTGCTCAACACATGTTAATTTTTGTCCTCTGTTGATTTGCGAAATTTTCACCCATAATAAACCCGCTTTTCGCCCTAGTGATAGAAATTACCATACAGGGCTTTTCATTTTACGTAAAATAACCATATTAATCGTGAAACTCAAATGAGCACAGAAAACCCGCTTTTCGCCAAAGTGAAAAATTACTATTTATACAAGGCTTTTCAAACAGTTTAAATAACAACATACCGTACCTAACACTTAATTTAATTTGAAATGAATTAGTAACAGCGTGGCAGCAAAACATGGGGAACAGGCCACCCGACTGATCATCGGCGCACATCGACCCTGCCCCTCCGAGGGTAGACGGTAATCCGCTGTGGAATGTCCTGGCCATCGGCGCACCTCGACATCTCCCCAATTTTCTAGGTTAGGAGTTTTGATGAGAGGGTTTACGAGTAGGTACTGAAGATTTTTCTTGATTAAAATACTTCGCATTTTGTGTATTTGAAGTACTTGGTACATGATATACATTTTCTCATAATGTTGGCACCGACATTTTTTAAGAGAACACGGATACTGCTAGCAACAAATATAAGATTAGGTCCTTCAGAGTGTGAAATTAAAGCTAGCTTATTAATTTTACAGAGCTTGAATGACTTGTGAAACACTTAACATTAAACAAAAGTTACATCATTAACCAAGAAGTCTAACTAACTCGATAATTTCAGGACATACTTTGGCATTTAGCCACAATTTTTTATGAAATTTATTTTGTTTAGCAGCCACTGTAAAGCTAACCACTAATAAAAATACTATCAATTTAAAATATTCTACGCACAAATGTACCTACGGAAATAAATTGTCGTACATTTGTAAAAATCCTGAAAATTGTGCTACTTAGTCGGGGTAACGGCCAAATGTAGCATTGAAAACATACCCTCAAAATCACTTTTGCTGATTTCCCTAATTTTTCAGACTTTTTGCACATTTGCCTGACTTTCCCTGAAAATAATTTGTTTCCTTGACTTTCCAGAATGTGGAACCCTGATAAACATTTTAGATCAACTAAAAGGAAAACCCCAATTTTTTATTTTCAGTATCATGTGATGTGTGTAGGCCTATGTAGGCTACTGTATAATTAGTCCTAGTGAAATTTCACCTAAAACAATAAGAAAGAACTTTTTCAGAAATTATTACTTGTTCAAGGATAAAACTTAAGGAAATACGTGACAAACATAATACTAACAATCTGAGTTTAATTTACTACAACGAGGTAACCAAGTCAATTATATTTCTGTATATGTGTAATAAAAACGCAATAAAAGGTAGGATTACTGGGATGGTTGGTTGTTTTCAGTGTGAAGACAGGAGACCAATTCAAACGCCCTTGGACATAAGCAATTAATTGATGACTGGCTGATTAGCACCTATAATTAAGCATTGCAAGTCATCCAACTGAGGACTAACAATACATACACTGCTGTACACAGCATACTTTACGGCCAAAGTGATAAACAATAATGTAAAACAAAAAAACACAAAATGGGTTGCAGTTACTGTACTTTAAGGCCCACGTAATAACGGATGTAATACATAAAATATAATTTACTAGAGGGTATGGTTTGCTACTTGTGGAGAAAAAGTAAGAAAATGCAGGAGGTGAATGAATACATTTCCGCCAACCTTTAAAACTAACACTTAGGATAATGAGACTGCATCAGGCCAAAGGTCAAGTGGCGGTCTCTCCGCCCACTTTGGAAATTTGTTTTACACAGGCTCAGTGAATGGTCTTTTTAACGACCCACCTACGAAAATCCTGCCTTAAACTCAGATTGAACGACAAACTAAATTTGAAACAAAATATTTACGCCTAGGTAAGTTTAACTTACTTCATATTTCCCCTCTTCCAGATAAAATATGGAACAATTATTAATAAATTAATAAAAACTGCCTGTGTAGCTGAGTGGTTATAGTCCTCACATTTTAAGCCAAAGTTTGTCAATTTAATCCCGAGAAAAATTGTGTTTATTTAATGGTTTGCTTTCGGACTCAGTTGCTATTTGTCAATGGGCAATTAATTAATGACGCTTTATAACAAATGGTGAACGTTAGATAGTAAAAAGAACTAGGGTTAAGACCGTTCCCCGGCAAACCGTTAAAAAAATATAAAAATCTTTGCTTGAGGTAAAACTTTCAAATATATATGAGGTTGTTAAATATTTTCTTTGAACAGGCTTATTGTGGACTCTAGCGTTTCTGACTTGGTAAAAATAGTGATTGGTTACAGTTTTTTTTTTTTTTTTTTTTTTTTTTTTTACTAATTGAACAATTTAATTACATATACCAATAAAATTGATAAATGTTTTAAGAAGGAGAAAAGTAGAGCCTACATGACATTTTTAAGTTCCATTTATTTTACACGATTATTGCTTTCTTTTATTTGAAAATTCGCCACATATTCGCAAGAAACTCGAAGAGAGGATATGAGGAAATTTTTAACGCTAGTGGTGAATTTTGCAGTCGTGTGGGTAATGTTTCGTAACTCCCCCCCCTCCCCCACTACAATACTTCATGAACTCTAGCTGTACAGTTGTAGTAGCAGTACCGACCTCCCTCTCGTTGTTGCCGAAGGCGATGCCGAGCGTGGGCATGGCTCTCAGGATGGCCACCAGCGACTGAATGGTGTTGCTGTACACCACGGGTCTGTACTGCTTGAAATCCTCCGACGTGAACCCGCTCTCGTGGATGATTCTGAAAACAAATACGCATGTCAGAATGACGGAAGATGAATCTGAGTTGCGGAGAGTCTTTGTCAAAGTAAAGAAATTTGCTTGATTCTTGATTGGTGTCCGCTTAGTTCGCAAATCACAATATTAAGAGATATTTCACTGTGTGAACACTTCCAGAGCTGTCAAAGCAATATGATAATGGTATAAATAAAAAAAAACTTTTATTACGGGAAGAAAATATTCAAAGCTTCATGCATCAATGTTTATGTAAAGCGTAAGAGAGGTTTGTCGGTATAGCACAGATAGTAGAAATAGATATTCTTCTTAGTAGGTAAGTAAGTTACCTAACAGCCTCAGTAATCGACGTGGAAATCGAGTTTGCGATTGTAAATCTATCGGAACTAAACCTATGTTACATTGCAAAGTCAGAAGTAACGCTGTCAAATCATTTGTAAAAGTAGAATTTTAACAAATAATTCAAATAATTGTCGAATGGAAACAATTGAAAAACTCGGAAAGTTCACTGTCTGTCGGATCGCTTTCGTTTTTGTTGTCGCAACTCCAAAAGTTCGCTGTGACGCCAAACCAAGCGCAGCCCGACGGACGACGAACTCTAATGAATTGTTTGCCGCATGGACCCCAACACTTTCATTATAAATTCATCTGTTCTACTACACAAATTTTCCTTTTTTTACTAATTGGTAAAAGGTTTGCAATGTTTTTCTTTACACTGGGCGCGTTTTTATAATTTCACTAGACGTGTCGTCCACTCCGCTGTCCGCTCAGCGCCTCCGAGATGCACTCTCACTCCCTCGCCCGTTTATAAATACACCCAGTCTGTTCCGATTATTGTAAATAATATTCTATTTCCGTAGTTTCCGGTCGTTTTGAACTTAATCTATCTGCCGAGACACTCGGTTTTGCTCCTTTAGCTTCCACGACGGTGGTCTCAAATTGGCTGCAGTTTCCTTCAATGAGCTTCAAACGAGTGGCTAGTTTGCTTAAAATATGACTCAACATGTGTGGTAGATTATGATCAGTCGCCAAATAAACATTGTTTTTATGTAGTCATCATCTTCTATCAAACGCAGCAGAGTGTGTATTAGGGTGCTGAATATTAACATTACTCGCTGCCATGAAAGTGTTATAAAAATGTTAACTCCCCTGATCTACCTAATGCATAGTTCCCACAACAAGAATGAAATCGTCAATGACTTTTAATCACCCGTAGTTTAAAATTGAGCTAATTCTTTAAGTTAGTACCAGGGGGATCGAGCTTAAGCTCGGTAAAATTATTACTTTCGTTCTCACACAAAGCTCGTTCGCTCCGCTCACTCGCTATCTTCCGTTTTGAAGACGAGCTCGTTCGCTTTGCTCACTCGCCAGGCTGAAGGGTGCTGCACTTCGGCAAATTTTTCTTTAAATATATAACACATTGGTTTATATCTACTGTTATCAGCGGATTTTTGTTCAATTAACAAACTCTCCTTAAGGATAACATGGAAACTTTAAGGGCGGGGGGATATAGCGCGAAAACAGGATTTTCCCAGCTATGGGACCAGCTCCAATCGATTTCTGGTGGCCAAAACCCCCATATTAAAAATAAATAAATAAATAAAAAAATAAAAATCCTTGGAGCGAAAAAAAACTTTGCCTGTACAAACAGAGCTTGTTTTAGAGTATTTTAGAGTATAATAATAATTCAATTCATCGTAGCGTGATTTACAAATAGTTTGTCTAACCGGGAACCTCTGTTTCATCAAGCACACCTCTCGAGAAGGGCGCCCCTTTGTGCAATGCAGGCGCCCCTATCGCTGGTGACGACGTGACTGCGTGAGCGGCGATGACGTGTCGCACGCGTGCGAGCGTGACAGCGTGACGTGACGTGACGCCGTGCCGATGGCGAGGTAGATACGCGACGCCTCACGCACTTCAGTTTCGCACCGTCGTCGTCGGCCTGCAGTGCTGAACATGAAGATGCAGCTTGGGCAAGCGATGCATGATGAAAACTGTACTTAGTTGGGACAGGGTCGAGGTGCGCCGATGGTCAGTCAGGATCATAAAAACCAGGGTCGAGGTGCGCCGATGGTCAGTTTGAGATCTGCCTTCAATTCGTTGCTTATTAATGTTAATTATTATTAGGCTAAATTTACTGTTTACCAATACTATATCAATATTTAAAGTCAACTGAAGAATAACAATTTAATATGTCGCATGCATATATGCAGTTTTTCGTTCATGTTAAAATATTACCTTGACTGTTTATCGATATCAATATTTACAGTCAACTATACAAGAAAAAAAATAACCTAACCTAACCTAACCTGACCTAACCTGACCTGACCTAACCTAACCTAACCTAACCTAACCTGACCTAACCTAACCACACATGTTAATTTTTGTCCCCTGTTGATTTGCGCCATTTTACCCAATATAAACCCGCTTTTCGCCATAGTGATAAACATTTCTATTTATTTACAGGGCTTTTCCCACAGTTTAAATAACAACATACCGTACCTATATTTAAGTCGGAATTTATATTTATTAATCATAAATTATAATTTTATCCGGTTTTATATTTAATTCGGAATGAATTAGTAACAGCGTGGCAGCAAAACATGGAGAACAGGCCACCCGACTGGCTATCGGCGCACCTCGACCCTGCCCCTCCGAGGGTCGACGGTAATCCGCTGTGGAATGCCCTGACCATCGGCGCACCTCGACATCTCCCCTTAGTTGATTGCCTAGGCCTAGACCCTAGATGGATCTGTATCTTTGCACAATGCTAAAATTTGTCCGAACCAGCGACTCAAGTAGTCCTGGTGTTCTAAAACGGAAATCGATACAGTGATTCGAAAACTTGAGGAACTTGGAAATCAAAAATGGCTATCCACTGCGCCATATTGTGGTGGTAGTATAATAACAGATAACAACGATACATGACGCAATAGTGGGGTTATTGTTTGTCTACTGAACTTAAAAGAAGAAATTCCTGGATAACTAACGTACATTAGGACATTTCAATTCAATTCAATTCAATTCAAACAAACTTTATTCCTTACAACAATTTACAATAATTACAGTGTGCATATACATAGGAAATAAATAATTCCCAAGTAGACTCCAGGTCTGTGGCTGGGAATGAGTCCGTCACCGGTCACACACTTCACTTTGTTGATAATGTACAGAGGAACATAAATATACACAATTAATTAAAATTTGTAAAATTAAATAAAAAATACATATATTAATAAAAAAGTTGATAATAGTGACACTAATAAATACATAAATTAATACATGGTATAATAAATCCCTGATAAAATTTATTTATAACAATGTAGGCTACCTAACCTGACATTATATAAACATTATTAAACAATATATATTATTAAACAAAACAAAAAAGAACTATTACTGATAAAGTACTAATTTACTTTAAGCCTAGTTGAATTTAAGTATAATGAGAACGAAGCAGAGCTTCAGCTTGGTCCCACCCCATATTTGAAAGCCAATTGGTAATACGACGCTTATACACTGCAACACTATCACTCTCAGCCAATCTGATCTCTGCTGGAATGTTTCTATAAAGAATATGGCATTGATAAAATGGTATGTGTTTTAGATAAGAATGAGTGAGCCTAGGAAATACAAATCCGATATTAATATTAATGCGAGTTGTATAGTGATGTTGCGCTGGCACAAAAATATTTTCTTTATTTATTTTAATGTACATAAGTAAAGTTTTAATGAAAAGTTGTCTTATACTAAGAACTGAAAAATCATTAAAAAGTTGAAAGGTGGGATATCTGGAATCTTTCTTTAGAATAGTTTTTATGATAGATCTTTGAGTAATTGCTAATGGCTCCAATATTGTCGGCAGTGCACCTCCCCACGCCATGATTCCATAGAGTAACACTGACTGCACGGAGGCAAAGTATGCATTTCTCAGCTGTTGCAGTGAGAGGATTGCACGAAGCTGAGTGAATGCATAAATAAAACTACGCAATCTGTTTTTCAGGTATTGAACATGTGGAGCCCAGTTTAATGGTTAATTTACAATGGTTTTAACGATGACTAGCACAAGAAGTTTAAGTATTCCCAATAGAACGTCTGTTTGTATCTTCTTCTTCTTTTTTATGGTTGAAAAGTAAAATATAAAAGAAATTTGTAAAATATTTTATAGGCACCCGAAAATCTAGACGCTGCGTGTTTCAGATTCAGCCGAAAATTTAAGGACTAATCAGCTAATCAACCAAAATTTAAGGTCCATTCCCGAACATTTCATGGCAAAGAGACATAGAAATCACGAATACCGGTTTTCTAGGATTTTCTAGTTAGGACTAAAAAATCCTGTAATAAACAGAAGATTAAAAACTTAGGCGTAACGTATTATATTACTTGCAGTTAAAAATAAAACTGCTCATCCCCCAGCCGTTCTCCGGCAGAAACTTACAACTGGTTTTCCAAACATCCACTGATCGTTTATTGTTATCAAAACACTCTCGCCAGCCGTCGCCGCGCACTGGAGGCCGCCGACAGACGATGAGTCACTAATTAAGAGTGACACTTGAACAATGACGTCATTCCTGCGAGTCCAACAATACTCCGACTACTGATGGGCTCAAGGTCTTCACACTATCGGTTCGATTATTTATACTCGGGGAAGACTTTAGTATACTGTTGTTCATTCGAAGGACAACAGTATCAATGTATACAGAAATCCAGCTACTTGGAGGTCACGAATTGTGGATAGTTATGAGCGATGGCTTGTGGATGCGATATTCCCTGGTGGGGATTAACGTCTGCACTAGTGAATACTAGTTCATCCATAAGTACCATCCTCATAATTAGACCAATTCGTATATGGGAGGTTGAAATTGTGGTTCGGATCCCACGTTAAACTGTAGGTCCCTAGATACCATTGGCTGTTGGGCTATGAATTAACAGTCCTGTCTAAGGAGAATGTCGGCCTTAGTAACAAGACTACAAGATCGCGCCACAATCATCCTACACTCATCCCTCATTCATACTTGGCTTTAAACTACCTATTGAGTTAGGTCGCCATTTCAATAAAGGTATTAAGGTATTAAGAACCGAATAAGTAGGGACATCCTTATGGGGAAGTGAGAACGCCGCCCCTGAAACACAGATAGCACCATTAGGAGGTAATTTTTATTCAAGGATTACGCTGATTGGTTGAATGGAATTGCAATGGCTACAGTACAGAAGTACAGATGGCTAGAATAATTTTGCAGACGTTTGTTTTTTTTTTTTTTTTTTTTTGTTTTTTTTTTGTTAACAAATACGCTCATTTTGACATTTCAGAGGTAGAAAGAGCGCTTCCTGTAACAATAAGGAGAAGTAATCCAAGCATCAGCGCTTTATTTTACTCTGGTTTTCGGGGGCAAAACTAAAATTTTTAACATGGAATGTCCCTTCTTATTCGGTTCTGTATACATTGACAGTATACTAAAGTATTGCCCTTAAATCTGCTAATTTAAAAAAAGGATAAATAAAGCGATTTACTTCTTCAAAATGAGCTCCACATTTTGTAAACTGGTAGATACATTTTAACTTGATATAACCAATCATTCACGCGGTTTGATTTTACCGCATGTTAAAGTTTCAGTTATGAAAAGAAAGGCTTCTTTAGAAAACAGCTGTTTTCATTAAAAATATTGCGGGGGAGGATTGGTAATAACCAAACTACAGGATATTTTAGACTTGCGGCGGATGAGCGTAACGAACGAGCTCACCTGAAGGACAAAATCTTCCTCTGGTTGGCATTTCAAAGCATGCCGGGTAAGCTAGTTGTAAATAAAAGTACAGTAACACAATGTCGAATGAAAACATTGTTTTATTTAATTTTTTAATATTATGTATAAAATACAAGCAAGATTTAATAAGAAATGCCAAAACGCTTTCCGAGTGTATATGTTTTATTTCATAAGGGTTGAAACCTCTTTTCACAACAAACTTCAAGAAATGGCAAAAAATACGGGGTTTGCGCATAAGAAGATAGTTAGGCCACTCCATTCAGAAGAAAATTACCACTTTGATAATATATTTTATCTTAACAAATAATTGTCCCCATGCCTGTGCTTCAACAACGAGATGAAACCCTTTTCCTCTCATATGTTCTCGATCGTTCTTCCGTTTCCAGACGTAAACTCAAGACCACCTCCAGCGTGGAGTGAGAGAGACGGAAAACAAACAAATGTAGCCCCTCTCTCTCTAGGTAATGGCCACTTTGGCTGCAGGCGGCAGACGCCGCTTCTACAACTGGCATGGATGATTGTTATGTTCCGATGACGACAACCTACTGTGGAAACCATACATGTGTAACTGCTGCAACGTTATTCAGATGAAATTTTTTTATCTACGCCAGTGGCATTTTTTAACGTTTTGGCGGAGAACGGTCCAAAGCCCAGTCTTGTTACTATCTAACATCGACCAGTTGTTAGAAAGCATCATTAATTAATAGCCCAATGACAAATGGCAACTGGGTCCGGAATCGACCCTTTAAAAGCTACTAACTTTTCTCAGGGTCTAACCGGCAACCCGGCAACCTTTAGATTCGAAGGCGAGCACTATAACCACTCAGCTACCCAGACAATAAACACAAAGTAGGAAACCTACAAGTGTTGTGGAGGGGTTAAAAACAACTCTTAACAGTAAAAAAATAGTTTTGTAAAAAGTAAAGTAGTTAGTTATTTACGAGCAAATGCTTTAGAAAGATGAGATTGGGCATTACATTTGATTTAAGTCAAGAACCAAACACTGCTATCATAGCCGTCAGTTAAATATAAAATTGTTTTTAAAGAGATTTTAAAAGTAAAAGATAACAGTTGGGATCGCAACTAGTGTACTTGTAGCTCGAAATCAAGCAATTTAATTTGAACCATGACACGTCATTGCAAAAAATTTTACATTTAGTTCTAAATTAATGACATCCGACCAATCCAATATTCTGATTATCAGTAACCAATCAAACTATACTTATAGGCTGTGCATAGACTGTATAAATTGCTCGACCCAATCCCAATGTTATTCTAATGGTATCATTTTAAAGCGTCCTGTAGAAATTAATCAAAGGCTAGGGGAGCGCGGCCCGAAACAAAATGGCCTTTTCTCTATCACCATTCGAGAAAGTAGAGAGAAAAAGGAATATAACAGACGAAATCCGTATAGAATTAAGAAGCTAGATAGAGTAGGCCTATAGAATTGAATTAATTATTATTTTAAAGATGAAAGTTGTTTGAAGTAAAATGACACCATTTTACAGAAAATGCTCATTTGCTTAAAAACAAATTAGTATCTTAAAAACTATAAGCATAAAATAAATTTATTGATTTTAAAACATGGAGATGATTGAATTAGTTTACAACATTAGAATAAATAGTTCAATCAATTTAGGTTACTTCCCTGTCGTCTTCACCCATGTTTCGAGGTATTAGGGGCCTAATATAACTATTCAACTACATACCAAGTTTAAAGAAAATCGGTTGAAAAACGGCGACCGAAAAAGGGGAATAAAATACTATGTTTTAACATATGGTCAACATTGCCGACTGCGCAACAATGGGCTACTAGCCCATAGGTGAAGATGACTCTTAGAGTACGGTATGGGAGCTGTAATGTAACCAATCAACTGAATGATTACCAAAATTTCAAGAAAATTAGTTGAAAACCGCGCCCAGTTGAAAAAACGGGAATAAAAAACAATGTTTTGTCCCAAAATCCGTGTGTATGATGGTAAACATAGCCAACTAACCCTAAGGTAAACGCTAAGAATAACGAAAAACGCTAAGAATCTATATATATAATTCTGTAAGCCGAATTTCTTGTGCAAAATTGTGAGCGTTATACAAATTGCAGAAAGATGGGAGTGGTCTCAAATTAAAGGTCTCGGTCTTATACACGAGGGAAAACTATCGGCGTGTCCATAATGTTAACAGGAAATGAGAAATCACGTAAAACGTCCTCCATAAGAATAGCATGGGGATTCGAAAAACGTCTGTTTTGTGTACATTAAAACATGTGTTATGGTTTAATTTTAAAAAGAGACACAGGTGATAACATTGAGTGAGGATAATAAAATAATTCACTCCAAAAGAGAAGCAATCTATACCCTATATATAATTCTGTGAGCGAAATTTTTTTAGTAAAATTGAGAGCATTTTGCAAACTTGCCGGAAGATGGTGGGGGTCTCGAATTAAAGGTCTCAGTCTCATGCATGAGGGAAAGTTATAAGCGTATCCATAAAGTTACAAGGAAATAAGAAATAGCGTAAAAAGTCCTCCATAAGAATAGCTCGGGGATTCGAAAACTGCTTTGTGTACATTAAAACTTATGATTTTATTTTAAAATGAGGGACAGATGATAATAGGCCTATTGAGCGAAGAACTATTAATAACCAAATGACATAAAGTATCTGGAGTGGATAATGAGACGTTTTGAGGCTTTGAGCAACAAAAATTTGTACTAAGAGCGTTATCAACCCTACAAACTACATAATACAAATGGACTGCGGTTTTTTACTGTTTTGTTATAAAAATGTAAAAATTGTAAAAAACTGAGCCTGTATGCGAATTATGAAATAAATTCTGTTCGTGATGGGGACGAATGGGCGATGAATTTTGGTTTGAGAAACGCCTATCTTATTTACATTGAACCAGGTTTTGGTTTTACTTTATGTCGAAAAGTGTCAAATCATATTGAGTGACGATGATGCATTAATTGAAACTTAAAGTATATTAGTCAACGAAAGGTTGGTATTCTGTTAGCTGAATTTTTCAGAAACCATTTGGTCATTTCATAGATTGTAGAGTTATAGGAGAGAGTTAAAATAAAAGTCGTTTGTCCTACATGGAAAAATGTAGCAGGGTAAAAACTTTATAACAAAATCGGAAAGAAAGATATTAAGAAAGATTATCTTCTGAAATGTTCTTCTTAGAGATTCTCCATGTGTGGTGATTTAAAAAAAAAACTGCTTTGTTTACACAAAATCATGAATTTTGATTTGGAGCGACAAATATTAACAGTGAGTGAAGATGGTTATTTTGAGCGGCTGTGTTCAAACCTGGTGAAGAAAAAAATAAAAAATCTGACAGGAGCTAAAATCCATTTAATTTTAGGACAAACAAGACAATGAAGTAGATATGATACGAAATATTGAAAGTTAATTGACTCTAAAGTGGGTGCTGAACATCCGTCATGTTTTTTTTTTCTCATTCCCGATTTTCTATGTTATATTAAAAAGTCGGCATAGCTTAAAAGGACTATGATTTCTTAAAAACATACTTTTCATAGATCAATATGAGTTTAACAACAGACAGAATGAAGCATTTACAAACTGGTGGCCTAATAGCACAGGATTGTAAAGAGTGCTTTGGGGGCGAATAGCCTGTTCAAACGGTATTGTTAAAATAAATTAAAATAAAATTTTCTGGAAACTTTCATCGTGAAGAATTGGTGATCCGCTTTGGTTCATATTATTTTAATTTTATGATTAGGGGCTTTTGCCCCTATTAGCCACTAGTACTCAATAAATGGCTAAACAACAAGTCAGGTTTCTAACATCACGACAGCCACCGCAGGTTTTTCCCACCGCAACGTTTCAATTACATCAGCAGAGGTAATCCATCCGCGATGTTGTGACTGCCGACGGAGATGTAGACCGGTCGGATACGGCGAGGTCGGCCTAGCGCCTGCCCAACATGGCGAGCCGCCTGCCGTTGTGACATAATGCGACGTGCCTGCCTATACATCACCGCGCCAAGCTGCACTCGCTACCCATCAGCTAACCGGCACACAACAATGCGTGAATCATGTGTTTCCGATTTCCGGGCCGAAATAGTAAAGCGTTGCTGGGAATTATTTTATTTTATAGATAAACAATCAAAATAATGCTTATGTGCTCACAATAAATTATTATACCATGCGAAATATTAAATCTTTTGCCAATAATTTCCTTTTAATGCTGAATCGATGACGAAACTAAATGACAATAGAACAGAGAATATACATTTTTTCTTTAATATCACTTCAGGCTTCGTAACAAACCCGAGGTTTATATCGTTCCCCATCAAAATGCTAAAACATGCCACAAGCGTTCGAATACACAAAAGAAAAAGTTCTAGATTACGATATTACAATAAGTTGCTAAGTAATAAGTGGCTCTTAAAAAATATTAATAACGCTCTAAGGTCACTATAAAATAAATCATTACGAGGTAACTCTGAAAACAGACGAATATTTTTCAGTATAATGAAATTAAGATGGTAAATTCTCATACTGAATTATAATAAGAAGGTGAAAATGAAAAAATATTCACAGAGTACATTAAGGTTGCGAAGTTTCTTATAAACTTTAATTTTAGTTTACGACCTCGCTAAGTTGCCTTGTTTGCCTTATTTCAGCCGGGAAAATAAAACTTTTGGCTGAGAACTCCGTCGCCATATTTTTCTTTACATTTATTACATAGACGCAATGCACGAAGGTTTCCACCTAGCAACTTTAGAGCCCAAATGCCAAAGTTATCAACAATCATTTACGTGCTAGGCTAATTTAAGCGTGGCAGTTTAGACAAAACTAGGGGTTTTTACCGATCCAGTAGATTATTTTATCACGTTCGAAATAAGATCTTGAAAAAGCATACTCTTTCATTAACTGGTTTTATCAATTCCAAAAAGAAACTCATTTTTCATCAAATCTTTAAATCGACTCTCTCCTAAAGTAATTTTTTTGCTATTTTCAAAACAATAATAGTCCCACGGTACGCTACAAACCTGCCGCACGGCCTTGAAACATACACCGTATTCAAGGCTATCAGCAAGCCTCCGACAAGTGCGGTACTGTTTGGGGTTTTATTACACCAGGAACCTCTTGCGTTTCCTTGCCCATAAATTGAATCCTCCAAATAGATCTACATTTACCGATGGCCAATACTCGGTCACACGGGTTGCAAAAGCAATCGCGTTTTCATCAAAATGCAAAATCGGGCTCCAAACGCAGACTGAGACCAATTCAGACATTTCCATAAACTATAGGCCATTCGTATAAAACAATCGTATATTCGTGCCGAAGAGAAATAAACAGTTCTCGGTGGCGTGGCGACTGTGTGGCGGTACGAGTTTGTCATCCACGATTTTTTCTTCGCACGCGATACAAAAACCCACCCCTGCTATGGTCTTTCCAAGCAGGGTCGTTGGAAGTACGCTTAGTTTTACGTGACTGTACTGTTCAGTTACTGTACACTGGGTTGACGGGGGCAGTGAATATGAAATATAGACAAAATATGGGAGAAATAGTTAAATATAACGTTAAGCAGTTGCGTAGGTTACTTCTAAATGATCACATGCTTTTACTTTAATTTCGCTTATTCGGTATTAGTAAAATTTTACGCAACTTAAGTGTCTATTTACAGGTACACCCTAAAATTCTTACACAATTTAAGTGTGCAATATTTACAGGTACACCCTTTGCGTGGATGGATAGCAGATTCTTATGAATTCTAAAACTTCATAAGAAATAAAATACCAACCACTCAACGGTAATTAGATTTTCATGGCGAGCAAGATGAATGATTAAAGAAATTTTGACACAATTTTCAAAATAGCCTATACAGGGAAATTATCTAAAAAGCTTTGGAATATAATTTAAAAAAAAGTTTTCTTTTCCGACGTAGAGTACTGTACCCATAACCTTACACTTTTACTGGTGGAATTGACTTACAGTATTTCAACTACTGTTGATGAAAATGAAGTTTTTAACCTGATATGATAAATTGATTTGATAAATTTTGTATAGGCTTACATTATAAAAGATATCAAACTCTGCTAAAAACACTTTCTATTCATTGCGGTAAGTACTTGTTTTTCATAAGCCCATCTATTTGTTATGTTATTTTGAGCTGAGGTCTTAAAAACAAATCAATTGAAAGAAGACTACAGTATTTACTGATTATTTTGTGGAAATTACCCGTTTCTAAGTTTCACGGTTTTAGAGCTGGCTTTGTTTAAAGTCAGCCAAGTCGCCGATGATTGCGGAGAACACATCTCCGCCCGAGGACGCGACGCTATAGGTTTGTTATACTGTAGCTGTCTAGACGTTCTTACGCATGACTTATCGCTACCGTGTGATTTGTTTTGAGTAAGTGAAAGTATTCCTGAATTCCAATCAAACATAACCTAGCCACCGCAGCGCGCTGTAAACTTGGCTGAATACTTGTAGCAGTCCCGGTTAACATGGCTGACTTAAGGAAGCAGAACTCAAAAACAGTAAGACCTAGATATGTGAAATGTTCACACAATACTCAGTAAATGGTCTTCTTTCAATGTATGTATTTATTTCAAAATAACATACAAATTAGCTGGCTTTTGCTTAACAGATAAGTAGCCTACATTAATTACTGGTTTGTTACATCATATAGGACAGAAAGTTTTTCCGCTAAGCGGCGTTAATCGTTTCGTCCCCAAATGATACAAATGAAATGATGTGTGCGAGCGACTCCATTGACGACATCTTTATGGGCCTCGTTTGCATGACAGAGCTTCGTGATTGTCTATTGAACAACAATCGCCCATTCAGTAGCCCTTTACAGTTATGGCGAGCGTTTTGTTTCGCAGTAATTCATTCCGACTAAAAATTGATTCGTTAGTTTAGAATAGACTAGTATAGGCTACGTGTTGCTCGAAATCGAGCAATTTATTTAAATACAGCACAAATGTTACTTTAGCTCTAAATCAATGACATCCGACCAATCCAATAATGTGAATTTCTTTAATCGCCAATAACTACACGTATTTACAGCTGATTATTAACAGATGTTTCAAATTCTTTATTCAGTCCCCAATGTTATTTAAATGGGAAATTTTGAGATTTCAATGTTGGATAGCGCCTTTATTTTTAGTCTAATTCTTCATCAATTTTTGGCGGAAACAACTACAGACCCAGCCCTATCCAACGACACAAAAAATTGAAAAATCGGTTGAAAATTGTAGGAGGAGTTCTCAAGACAAAAAAACCCTTAGCGTATTAAATAAGTACTAGAGATAGCCTCCTGGTCGAAATTCGACCAACATTTCGGTTGATCAAGAAGTTTAAAAACATTTTATACCTGAATCATAATATGTTCCGTCTGTTTTTCTAGCAGTTGTTTTTACAACAGCTGTCTAATGAGTCGATCAATTAATTATCCTTCCTCCATAAGATTAACATTGGAACTTTGAGAGCCTGTGGGGAATAGCCCTGGAGTCCGATGTGAATTAGAATGGGATTCTGCTCACCTACAGGACTATACCTTTCTAACGGTATGCGTGGATTTCTCCTACGATGCACACAAGCTGAGAAAAAAGGAGGAAACGAAACATGCTTGCCTATTAATATATAGATAGATAAGTATACTGTAATTTTAAATAAAATACAAAACTATACTACTGATCTTCGTAGATGATTTGAAATGTCATGATTTCCTGTAAAAATGACGCATCTTATCACATAGCCTATGGATGATTTAATTGATGATTGACAGAAATTTACGTTGACTTTTTCTAACGAAAATGAAAACACAATATGAATGCAAATAAACTATGGATATTTTTGTTGCGCCTATAGAGTAGCCTATATCGGTAGTGCAGTTAAATTATTAATGTGAACATTTAGGTTTCATATATAAATGCAACCTCTTTTTTAATGGAACGGGAACATGTATAAATCAACAGTATCATTATTTTCACTGAGATAAAAAAAAAATAAATACTATGATGGTCCACGGGTATTTTATCTATTGAAAGTAAGGCCTACCTACAAATATTTCTACTTGGTGATGCAGATAGTAAATATTATTTTGAAAAAAATCCCTTATCAATGCCATAATCCATGTTGGTTGCCAAGATTAAGGTGTAACGCCGGAGCAAATATTTGCCGATGAGCAACACTGCTTACACGAGATAAGACCGCCATTAGCTACAGGGTACACAGAAGAGATGCGAGGAAACACGCTGATAACAATATCTCAAAATCACCATCTCGATGCTAATGCTCATAGGGCTGGGAGAGTGGAAATTCATACACGCTCAAGATGTTTAAGGTGCGGCTACACATAGCAGGAAAGGACACGGAAAGGACACGGACGGGACACGGACAAAATTCTGATGGGGTGGCTACACATATCGGGACACGGACAGGACATTTCTGAGTCGGAAGGCTGCGCGCGCAGCCGTCCGACACGGCTCATCCCGCCGGCCGCCACACTCACTACACTGACCTACCGTTATCATTTTCTGATAGTGTCGGAAGGGGTGGCTACACATACCAGGACGGGACACGGACAGGACACGACAGTGGCGGATGAATGCTCGTTTGGCGATCCATCCGACACGACAAATGTCCTGTCCGTGTCCTTTCCGTGTCCTTTCCTGCTATGTGTAGCCGCTCCCATTTGATAACACAGGGAGCATTCATCAGAAACTGTCCTGTCCGTGTCCTGTCCGTGTCCTTTCCGTGTCCTTTCCTGCTATGTGTAGCCGCACCTTTAACCGATACTTACTTTCTTTTACTTTATATAGCTTTAAATTATTAAATATATTGAAAAAAGTAGATTAGTATGCTGTTGTAGTGCTCTTCTAAAATAATGAGGCTGTAGGATTGTCTTTGATCAAAGCGCTTTTAATCTGGGGGCCAAGCATTTGCACGGGAAACTTACAATTAATTTGCAATAATTAATTCATTCAGATTCGCATAAGGTTGCCCTAAGATCACGAGTCCAAATATGTTGGTTTCTAGCTCTAATAACTTTACTTTAACTCATCACATGTATCTCAGTTTCATTTTTTAGCGAATTTCCCTATAGGGAATACGCTATTACGGTAGTAGTCACGGTAAGACCTAAGCCCGGGACCATGATACTTTTTCGTTTTGAGGTCCCTAGAAGCCAAAAACACCGTTCGTTCAAATTGATATATATGTGTATATATATATATTTAATGTATATATATATATATATATATATATATATATATGTGTGTGTGTGTGTGTGTGTGTGTGTGTGTGTGTGTGTGTGTGTGTGTGTGTGTGTGTGTGTGTGTGTGTCCGTGAACACGATAACTTTTGAACGGAACCTCCGATTTTGATGAAATTTGGTATAGGGGTGTAAGCCAGCATCTACTAGGTTGAGTTCGCGACCCAGAATGATCGGACCATTGGAACAGGGTTTTATGGGGTTTCAAAAGGGTTAAAAATGGGGTTTTGGCATTTTTCGACCTTAATTTTTAAAATTCAACAATTTTAACTGAAACCATTTAAAAGAGCTTAAAAAAAACAAACAATTTGGTATTTTGAATTTTTATCTTAGCATAACTGGTTACGGGGAAAATAAAAAAATGTGTTTTCAATTTTATTCTTATGGGAAATCAAGAAAAGCCTATATCTTGCTTATTTATTGACATAACTTAATCAAATTTGGTATGTACATTATCTAGATAAGGTTTAACTTATACTTGCTTACAAAACCCATATGGCGGCAAACCTACATACTCACCCCCATGGGGTTTATGGGGAAAATAAACAGAACACCATAACCTTATAAAATTTGCTATGTACAATCACTAGGTAGGATTTAACTTATATTTACCAACTAAACCCATATTATGGCAGCAAACCTACATACTCTCATCCCCATGGATTTTATGGGGAAATAGAAAATATACCAAAATTCCATTGGAAATTCGCTGAGTACGCAGGTCTGCTGCGACGGGGATATTTTTTTATATTTTATAGCTAGCATTTAATACTATGACCATGTTGCATTTTACGTTTTAAAAGTGCATCACGGAAATAATTAAATACACCAACACTAAAGCTAGGTTTACACGTGAGTATTTCACTCTCAGAGGGTTTCGTACGATCAGCAGGTACTCGCATATGTGTTTACACAACCAGCGAATTTTGAAAGATCGTTAAAGCCAGAAAGTTTTCTGCGAGTAGGCCTACTTTTAACAACTGTCTTAAATTTTTATGAGAGTAACTAACTATATAACTACTTTCCGAGTGAAAGCTCTCACCTGTAAATTGTAAACCTAGCTTAACAACTGAAAACTTTTCGTTTTAATATTCCTAAAGCCGTAAAAGTTAACATATTATCTTAACATTAAGTTTGCAATGTAAGGTCAAACGGTTAAAAAAATTTAAACCCATGAAGGTAATTTTTTACAATATCAATGTTAAAGCAAGATACCATCACCATCTTTTGAAGATACAGAGATGAAATGCTGACATGCTGGAATATGGAATGTGCGGAGTAATGACTTGGCGTAACGGTGTCCAGCGTCCGGGCAAGTCCCCTAATACCGGGAAGCGAATAAGATTACCTGGGTTCACCCCTGTTATTAGAGCTGGGAGAATTGACCATCACGAGCTGGCCACGGATTGGCTGGAATGTTCGGAGATGAGCACTCCTGCACTATAGAGAGGTGTAGATCATCATCACTCAAGTACGAGAGATGTATAGAGATGTGTAGATGATCACTCCTGTACTAGAGAGATGTGTAGATCATCATAACTCCTGTACGAGAGATGCAAGAGATAGGCTATGTAGATGATCAATCCTGTACTAGAGAGATGTATAGATCATCATAACTCCTGTACGAGGGATGCAAGAGATAGGCTATGTAGATGATCAATCCTGTACTAGAGAGATGTGTAGATCATCATAACTCCTGTACGAGAGATGCAAGAGATAGGCTATGTAGATGATCACTCCTGTACTAGAGAGATGTGTAGATCATCATAACTCCTGTACGAGAGATGCAAGAGATAGGCTATGTAGATGATCAATCCTGTACTAGAGAGATGTGTAGATCATCATAACTCCTGTACGAGAGATGCATGAGATAGGCTATGTAGATGATCAATCCTGTACTAGAGAGATGTGTAGATCATCATAACTCCTGTACGAGAGATGCATGAGATAGGCTATGTAGATGATCACTCCTGTACTAGAGAGATGTGTAGATCATCATAACTCCTGTACGAGAGATGCAAGAGATAGGCTATGTAGATGATCAATCCTGTACTAGAGAGATGTGTAGATCATCATAACTCCTGTACGAGAGATGCATGAGATAGGCTATGTAGATGATCACTCCTGTACGAGAGAGAGATGTGTAGATCATCATAACTCCTGTACGAGAGATGCAAGAGATAGGCTATGTAGATGATCAATCCTGTACTAGAGAGATGTGTAGATCATCATAACTCCTGCACGAGAGATGCAAGAGATAGGCTATGTAGATGATCAATCCTGTACTAGAGAGATGTGTAGATCATCATAACTCCTGTACGAGAGATGCATGAGATAGGCTATGTAGATGATCACTCCTGTACGAGAGAGAGATGTGTAGATCATCATAACTCCTGTACGAGAGATGCAAGAGATAGGCTATGTAGATGATCAATCCTGTACTAGAGAGATGTGTAGATCATCATAACTCCTGTACGAGAGATGTACAGAGATGTGTAGATGATCACTCCTGTACTAGAGAGATGTGTAGATCATCATAACTCCTGTACGAGAGATGTACAGAGATGTGTAGATGATCAATCCTGTACAAGAGAGATGTGTAGATCATCATAACTCCTGTACGAGAGATGTACAGAGATGTGTAGATGATCACTCCTGTACGAGAGATGTACAGAGATGTGTAGATGATCACTCCTGTACTAGAGAGATGTGTAGATCATCATAACTCCTGTACGAGAGATGCATGAGATAGGCTATGTAGATGATCACTCCTGTACTAGAGAGATGTGTAGATCATCATAACTCCTGTACGAGAGATGCAAGAGATAGGCTATGTAGATGATCACTCCTGTACTAGAGAGATGTGTAGATCATCATAACTCCTGTACGAGAGATTCATGAGATAGGCTATGTAGATGATCAATCCTGTACTAGAGAGATGTGTAGATCATCATAACTCCTGTACGAGAGATGCATGAGATAGGCTATGTAGATGATCAATCCTGTACTAGAGAGATGTGTAGATCATCATAACTCCTGTACGAGAGATGCAAGAGATAGGCTATGTAGATGATCAATCCTGTACTAGAGAGATGTGTAGATCATCATAACTCCTGTACGAGAGATGCAAGAGATAGGCTATGTAGATGATCAATCCTGTACTAGAGAGATGTGTAGATCATCATAACTCCTGTACGAGAGATGCAAGAGATAGGCTATGTAGATGATCAATCCTGTACTAGAGAGATGTGTAGATCATCATAACTCCTGTACGAGAGATGCAAGAGATAGGCTATGTAGATGATCAATCCTGTACTAGAGACATGTGTAGATCATCATAACTCCTGTACGAGAGATGCAAGAGATAGGCTATGTAGATGATCAATCCTGTACTAGAGAGATGTGTAGATCATCATAACTCCTGTACGAGAGATGCAAGAGATAGGCTATGTAGATGATCAATCCTGTACTAGAGAGATGTGTAGATCATCATAACTCCTGTACGAGAGATGCAAGAGATAGGCTATGTAGATGATCAATCCTGTACTAGAGAGATAAGTAGATCGTCATAACTCCTGTACGAGAGATGCAAGAGATAGGCTATGTAGATGATCAATCCTGTACTAGAGAGATGTGTAGATCATCATAACTCCTGTACGAGAGATGCAAGAGATAGGCTATGTAGATGATCAATCCTGTACTAGAGAGATGTGTAGATCATCATAACTCCTGTACGAGAGATGCAAGAGATAGGCTATGTAGATGATCAATCCTATACTAGAGAGATGTGTAGATCATCATAACTCCTGTACGAGAGATGTACAGAGATGTGTAGATGATCACTCCTGTACTAGAGAGATGTGTAGATCATCATAACTCCTGTACGAGAGATGCAAGAGATAGGCTATGTAGATGATCAATCCTGTACTAGAGAGATGTGTAGATCATCATAACTCCTGTACGAGAGATGTACAGAGATGTGTAGATGATCACTCCTGTACTAGAGAGATGTGTAGATCATCATAACTCCTGTACGAGAGATGTACAGAGTAGTGTAGATGATCAATCCTGTACTAGAGAGATGTGTAGATCATCATAATTCCTGTACGAGAGATGTACAGAGATGTGTAGATGATCACTTCTGTACGAGAGATGTACAGAGATGTGTAGATGATCACTCCTGTACTAGAGAGATGTGTAGATCATCATAACTCCTGTACGAGAGATGCATGAGATAGGCTATGTAGATGATCACTCCTGTACTAGAGAGATGTGTAGATTATCATAACTCCTGTACGAGAGATGCAAGAGATAGGCTATGTAGATGATCACTCCTGTACTAGAGAGATGTGTAGATCATCATAACTCCTGTACGAGAGATTCATGAGATAGGCTATGTAGATGATCAATCCTGTACTAGAGAGATGTGTAGATCATCATAACTCCTGTACGAGAGATGCAAGAGATAGGCTATGTAGATGATCAATCCTGAACTAGAGAGATGTGTAGATCATCATAACTCCTGTACGAGAGATGCAAGAGATAGGCTATGTAGATGATCAATCCTGTACTAGAGAGATGTGTAGATCATCATAACTCCTGTACGAGAGATGTACAGAGATGTGTAGATGATCACTCCTGTACTAGAGAGATGTGTAGATCATCATAACTCCTGTACGAGAGATGTACAGAGATGTGTAGATGATCAATCCTGTACTAGAGAGATGTGTAGATCATCAGAACTCCTGTACGAGAGATGTACAGAGATGTGTAGATGATCACTCCTGTACGAGAGATGTACAGAGATGTGTAGATGATCACTCCTGTACGAGAGATGTACAGAGATGTGTAGATGATCACTCCTGTACTAGAGAGATGTGTAGATCATCATAACTCCTGTACGAGAGATGCATGAGATAGGCTATGTAGATTATCACTCCTGTACTAGAGAGATGTGTAGATCATCATAACTCCTGTACGAGAGATGCAAGAGATAGGCTATGTAGATGATCACTCCTGTACTAGAGAGATGTGTAGATCATCATAACTCCTGTACGAGAGATTCATGAGATAGGCTATGTAGATGATCAATCCTGTACTAGAGAGATGTGTAGATCATCATAACTCCTGTACGAGAGATGCATGAGATAGGCTATGTAGATTATCAATCCTGTACTAGAGAGATGTGTAGATCATCATAACTCCTGTACGAGAGATGCAAGAGATAGGCTATGTAGATGATCAATCCTGTACTAGAGAGATGTGTAGATCATCATAACTCCTGTACGAGAGATGCAAGAGATAGGCTATGTAGATGATCAATCCTGTACTAGAGAGATGTGTAGATCATCATAACTCCTGTACGAGAGATGCAAGAGATAGGCTATGTAGATGATCAATCCTGTACTAGAGAGATGTGTAGATCATCATAACTCCTGTACGAGAGATGCAAGAGATAGGCTATGTAGATGATCAATCCTGTACTAGAGAGATGTGTAGATCATCATAACTCCTGTACGAGAGATGCAAGAGATAGGCTATGTAGATGATCAATCCTGTACTAGAG
Source organism: Neoaliturus tenellus (assembly GCA_030545055.2). Classification (NCBI taxonomy): domain Eukaryota; kingdom Metazoa; phylum Arthropoda; class Insecta; order Hemiptera; family Cicadellidae; genus Neoaliturus; species Neoaliturus tenellus. The sequence continues at coordinate 34,598,812 of CM061533.1, forward strand.
AGATGTGTAGATCATCATAACTCCTGTACGAGAGATGCAAGAGATAGGCTATGTAGATGATCAATCCTGTACTAGAGAGATGTGTAGATCATCATAACTCCTGTACGAGAGATGCAAGAGATAGGCTATGTAGATGATCAATCCTGTACTAGAGAGATGTGTAGATCATCATAACTCCTGTACGAGAGATGCAAGAGATAGGCTATGTAGATGATCAATCCTGTACTAGAGAGATGTGTAGATCATCATAACTCCTGTACGAGAGATGTACAGAGATGTGTAGATGATCACTCCTGTACTAGAGAGATGTGTAGATCATCATAACTCCTGTACGAGAGATGCAAGAGATAGGCTATGTAGATGATCAATCCTGTACTAGAGAGAACTGTAGATCATCATAACTCCTGTACGAGAGATGTACAGAGATGTGTAGATGATCACTCCTGTACTAGAGAGATGTGTAGATCATCATAACTCCTGTACGAGAGATGTACAGAGATGTGTAGATGATCAATCCTGTACTAGAGAGATGAGTAGATCATCATAACTCCTGTACGAGAGATGTACAGAGATGTGTAGATGATCACTTCTGTACGAGAGATGTACAGAGATGTGTAGATGATCACTCCTGTACTAGAGAGATGTGTAGATCATCATAACTCCTGTACGAGAGATGCATGAGATAGGCTATGTAGATGATCACTCCTGTACTAGAGAGATGTGTAGATTATCATAACTCCTGTACGAGAGATGCAAGAGATAGGCTATGTAGATGATCAATCCTGTACTAGAGAGATGTGTAGATCATCATAACTCCTGTACGAGAGATGCAAGAGATAGGCTATGTAGATGATCAATCCTGTACTAGAGAGATGTGTAGATCATCATAACTCCTGTACGAGAGATGCAAGAGATAGGCTATGTAGATGATCACTCCTGTACGAGAGAGAGATGTGTAGATCATCATAACTCCTGTACGAGAGATGCAAGAGATAGGCTATGTAGATGATCAATCCTGTACTAGAGAGATGTGTAGATCATCATAACTCCTGTACGAGAGATGTACAGAGATGTGTAGATGATCACTCCTGTACTAGAGAGATGTGTAGATCATCATAACTCCTGTACGAGAGATGTACAGAGATGTGTAGATGATCAATCCTGTACTAGAGAGATGTGTAGATCATCATAACTCCTGTACGAGAGATGTACAGAGATGTGTAGATGATCACTCCTGTACGAGAGATGTACAGAGATGTGTAGATGATCACTCCTGTACTAGAGAGATGTGTAGATCATCATAACTCCTGTACGAGAGATGCATGAGATAGGCTATGTAGATGATCACTCCTGTACTAGAGAGATGTGTAGATCATCATAACTCCTGTACGAGAGATGCAAGAGATAGGCTATGTAGATGATCAATCCTGTACTAGAGAGATGTGTAGATCATCATAACTCCTGTACGAGAGATGCAAGAGATAGGCTATGTAGATGATCAATCCTGTACTAGAGAGATGTGTAGATCATCATAACTCATGTACGAGAGATGTACAGAGATGTGTAGATGATCATTCCTGTACTAGAGAGATGTGTAGATCATCATAACTCCTGTACGAGAGATGCAAGAGATTGGCTATGTAGATGATCAATCCTGTACTAGAGAGATGTGTAGATCATCATAACTCCTGTACGAGAGATGTACAGAGATGTGTAGATGATCACTCCTGTACGAGAGATGTACAGAGATGTGTAGATGATCACTCCTGTACTAGAGAGATGTGTAGATCATCATAACTCCTGTACGAGAGATGCAAGAGATAGGCTATGTAGATGATCACTCCTGTAATAGAGAGATGTGTAGATCATCATAACTCCTGTACGAGAGATTCATGAGATAGGCTATGTAGATGATCACTCCTGTACGAGAGAGAGATGTGTAGATCATCATAACTCCTGTACGAGAGATGCAAGAGATAGGCTATGTAGATGATCAATCCTGTACTAGAGAGATGTGTAGATCATCATAACTCCTGTACGAGAGATGCAAGAGATAGGCTATGTAGATGATCAATCCTGTACTAGAGAGATGTGTAGATCATCATAACTCCTGTACGAGAGATGCAAGAGATAGGCTATGTAGATGATCAATCCTATACTAGAGAGATGTGTAGATCATCATAACTCCTGTACGAGAGATGTACAGAGATGTGTAGATGATCACTCCTGTACTAGAGAGATGTGTAGATCATCATAACTCCTGTACGAGAGATGCAAGAGATAGGCTATGTAGATGATCAATCCTGTACTAGAGAGATGTGTAGATCATCATAACTCCTGTACGAGAGATGTACAGAGATGTGTAGATGATCACTCCTGTACTAGAGAGATGTGTAGATCATCATAACTCCTGTACGAGAGATGTACAGAGTAGTGTAGATGATCAATCCTGTACTAGAGAGATGTGTAGATCATCATAATTCCTGTACGAGAGATGTACAGAGATGTGTAGATGATCACTTCTGTACGAGAGATGTACAGAGATGTGTAGATGATCACTCCTGTACTAGAGAGATGTGTAGATCATCATAACTCCTGTACGAGAGATGCATGAGATAGGCTATGTAGATGATCACTCCTGTACTAGAGAGATGTGTAGATTATCATAACTCCTGTACGAGAGATGCAAGAGATAGGCTATGTAGATGATCACTCCTGTACTAGAGAGATGTGTAGATCATCATAACTCCTGTACGAGAGATTCATGAGATAGGCTATGTAGATGATCAATCCTGTACTAGAGAGATGTGTAGATCATCATAACTCCTGTACGAGAGATGCAAGAGATAGGCTATGTAGATGATCAATCCTGAACTAGAGAGATGTGTAGATCATCATAACTCCTGTACGAGAGATGCAAGAGATAGGCTATGTAGATGATCAATCCTGTACTAGAGAGATGTGTAGATCATCATAACTCCTGTACGAGAGATGTACAGAGATGTGTAGATGATCACTCCTGTACTAGAGAGATGTGTAGATCATCATAACTCCTGTACGAGAGATGTACAGAGATGTGTAGATGATCAATCCTGTACTAGAGAGATGTGTAGATCATCAGAACTCCTGTACGAGAGATGTACAGAGATGTGTAGATGATCACTCCTGTACGAGAGATGTACAGAGATGTGTAGATGATCACTCCTGTACGAGAGATGTACAGAGATGTGTAGATGATCACTCCTGTACTAGAGAGATGTGTAGATCATCATAACTCCTGTACGAGAGATGCATGAGATAGGCTATGTAGATTATCACTCCTGTACTAGAGAGATGTGTAGATCATCATAACTCCTGTACGAGAGATGCAAGAGATAGGCTATGTAGATGATCACTCCTGTACTAGAGATATGTGTAGATCATCATAACTCCTGTACGAGAGATTCATGAGATAGGCTATGTAGATGATCAATCCTGTACTAGAGAGATGTGTAGATCATCATAACTCCTGTACGAGAGATGCATGAGATAGGCTATGTAGATTATCAATCCTGTACTAGAGAGATGTGTAGATCATCATAACTCCTGTACGAGAGATGCAAGAGATAGGCTATGTAGATGATCAATCCTGTACTAGAGAGATGTGTAGATCATCATAACTCCTGTACGAGAGATGCAAGAGATAGGCTATGTAGATGATCAATCCTGTACTAGAGAGATGTGTAGATCATCATAACTCCTGTACGAGAGATGCAAGAGATAGGCTATGTAGATGATCAATCCTGTACTAGAGAGATGTGTAGATCATCATAACTCCTGTACGAGAGATGCAAGAGATAGGCTATGTAGATGATCAATCCTGTACTAGAGAGATGTGTAGATCATCATAACTCCTGTACGAGAGATGCAAGAGATAGGCTATGTAGATGATCAATCCTGTACTAGAGAGATGTGTAGATCATCATAACTCCTGTACGAGAGATGCAAGAGATAGGCTATGTAGATGATCAATCCTGTACTAGAGAGATGTGTAGATCATCATAACTCCTGTACGAGAGATGTACAGAGATGTGTAGATGATCACTCCTGTACTAGAGAGATGTGTAGATCATCATAACTCCTGTACGAGAGATGCAAGAGATAGGCTATGTAGATGATCAATCCTGTACTAGAGAGATGTGTAGATCATCATAACTCCTGTACGAGAGATGTACAGAGATGTGTAGATGATCACTCCTGTACTAGAGAGATGTGTAGATCATCATAACTCCTGTACGAGAGATGCAAGAGATAGGCTATGTAGATGATCAATCCTGTACTAGAGAGAACTGTAGATCATCATAACTCCTGTACGAGAGATGTACAGAGATGTGTAGATGATCACTCCTGTACTAGAGAGATGTGTAGATCATCATAACTCCTGTACGAGAGATGTACAGAGATGTGTAGATGATCAATCCTGTACTAGAGAGATGAGTAGATCATCATAACTCCTGTACGAGAGATGTACAGAGATGTGTAGATGATCACTTCTGTACGAGAGATGTACAGAGATGTGTAGATGATCACTCCTGTACTAGAGAGATGTGTAGATCATCATAACTCCTGTACGAGAGATGCATGAGATAGGCTATGTAGATGATCACTCCTGTACTAGAGAGATGTGTAGATTATCATAACTCCTGTACGAGAGATGCAAGAGATAGGCTAGGTAGATGATCAATCCTGTACTAGAGAGATGTGTAGATCATCATAACTCCTGTACGAGAGATGCAAGAGATAGGCTATGTAGATGATCAATCCTGTACTAGAGAGATGTGTAGATCATCATAACTCCTGTACGAGAGATGCAAGAGATAGGCTATGTAGATGATCACTCCTGTACGAGAGAGAGATGTGTAGATCATCATAACTCCTGTACGAGAGATGCAAGAGATAGGCTATGTAGATGATCAATCCTGTACTAGAGAGATGTGTAGATCATCATAACTCCTGTACGAGAGATGTACAGAGATGTGTAGATGATCACTCCTGTACTAGAGAGATGTGTAGATCATCATAACTCCTGTACGAGAGATGTACAGAGATGTGTAGATGATCAATCCTGTACTTGAGAGATGTGTAGATCATCATAACTCCTGTACGAGAGATGTACAGAGATGTGTAGATGATCACTCCTGTACGAGAGATGTACAGAGATGTGTAGATGATCACTCCTGTACTAGAGAGATGTGTAGATCATCATAACTCCTGTACGAGAGATGCATGAGATAGGCTATGTAGATGATCACTCCTGTACTAGAGAGATGTGTAGATCATCATAACTCCTGTACGAGAGATGCAAGAGATAGGCTATGTAGATGATCAATCCTGTACTAGAGAGATGTGTAGATCATCATAACTCCTGTACGAGAGATGCAAGAGATAGGCTATGTAGATGATCAATCCTGTACTAGAGAGATGTGTAGATCATCATAACTCATGTACGAGAGATGTACAGAGATGTGTAGATGATCATTCCTGTACTAGAGAGATGTGTAGATCATCATAACTCCTGTACGAGAGATGCAAGAGATTGGCTATGTAGATGATCAATCCTGTACTAGAGAGATGTGTAGATCATCATAACTCCTGTACGAGAGATGTACAGAGATGTGTAGATGATCACTCCTGTACGAGAGATGTACAGAGATGTGTAGATGATCACTCCTGTACTAGAGAGATGTGTAGATCATCATAACTCCTGTACGAGAGATGCAAGAGATAGGCTATGTAGATGATCACTCCTGTAATAGAGAGATGTGTAGATCATCATAACTCCTGTACGAGAGATTCATGAGATAGGCTATGTAGATGATCACTCCTGTACGAGAGAGAGATGTGTAGATCATCATAACTCCTGTACGAGAGATGCAAGAGATAGGCTATGTAGATGATCAATCCTGTACTAGAGAGATGTGTAGATCATCATAACTCCTGTACGAGAGATGCAAGAGATAGGCTATGTAGATGATCAATCCTGTACTAGAGAGATGTGTAGATCATCATAACTCCTGTACGAGAGATGCAAGAGATAGGCTATGTAGATGATCAATCCTGTACTAGAGAGATGTGTAGATCATCATAACTCCTGTACGAGAGATGCAAGAGATAGGCTATGTAGATGATCAATCCTGTACTAGAGAGATGTGTAGATCATCATAACTCCTGTACGAGAGATGCAAGAGATAGGCTATGTAGATGATCAATCCTGTACTAGAGAGATGTGTAGATCATCATAACTCCTGTACGAGAGATGCAAGAGATAGGCTATGTAGATGATCAATCCTGTACTAGAGAGATGTGTAGATCATCATAACTCCTGTACGAGAGATGCAAGAGATAGGCTATGTAGATGATCAATCCTGTACTAGAGAGATGTGTAGATCATCATAACTCCTGTACGAGAGATGCATGAGATAGGCTATGTAGATGATCAATCCTGTACTAGAGAGATGAGTAGATCATCATAACTCCTGTACGAGAGATGTACAGAGATGTGTAGATGATCACTCCTGTACTAGAGAGATGTGTAGATCATCATAACTCCTGTACGAGAGATGCAAGAGATAGGCTATGTAGATGATCAATCCTGTACTAGAGAGATGTGTAGATCATCATAACTCCTGTACGAGAGATGCAAGAGATAGGCTATGTAGATGATCAATCCTGTACTAGAGAGATGTGTAGATCATCATAACTCCTGTACGAGAGATGCAAGAGATAGGCTATGTAGATGATCAATCCTGTACTAGAGAGATGTGTAGATCATCATAACTCCTGTACGAGAGATGCAAGAGATAGGCTATGTAGATGATCAATCCTGTACTAGAGAGATGTGTAGATCATCATAACTCCTGTACGAGAGATGCAAGAGATAGGCTATGTAGATGATCAATCCTGTACTAGAGAGATGTGTAGATCATCATAACTCCTGTACGAGAGATGCAAGAGATAGGCTATGTAGATGATCACTCCTGTAATAGAGAGATGTGTAGATCATCATAACTCCTGTACGAGAGATTCATGAGATAGGCTATGTAGATGATCACTCCTGTACGAGAGAGAGATGTGTAGATCATCATAACTCCTGTACGAGAGATGCAAGAGATAGGCTATGTAGATGATCAATCCTGTACTAGAGAGATGTGTAGATCATCATAACTCCTGTACGAGAGATGCAAGAGATAGGCTATGTAGATGATCAATCCTGTACTAGAGAGATGTGTAGATCATCATAACTCCTGTACGAGAGATGCAAGAGATAGGCTATGTAGATGATCAATCCTATACTAGAGAGATGTGTAGATCATCATAACTCCTGTACGAGAGATGTACAGAGATGTGTAGATGATCACTCCTGTACTAGAGAGATGTGTAGATCATCATAACTCCTGTACGAGAGATGCAAGAGATAGGCTATGTAGATGATCAATCCTGTACTAGAGAGATGTGTAGATCATCATAACTCCTGTACGAGAGATGTACAGAGATGTGTAGATGATCACTCCTGTACTAGAGAGATGTGTAGATCATCATAACTCCTGTACGAGAGATGTACAGAGTAGTGTAGATGATCAATCCTGTACTAGAGAGATGTGTAGATCATCATAATTCCTGTACGAGAGATGTACAGAGATGTGTAGATGATCACTTCTGTACGAGAGATGTACAGAGATGTGTAGATGATCACTCCTGTACTAGAGAGATGTGTAGATCATCATAACTCCTGTACGAGAGATGCATGAGATAGGCTATGTAGATGATCACTCCTGTACTAGAGAGATGTGTAGATTATCATAACTCCTGTACGAGAGATGCAAGAGATAGGCTATGTAGATGATCACTCCTGTACTAGAGAGATGTGTAGATCATCATAACTCCTGTACGAGAGATTCATGAGATAGGCTATGTAGATGATCAATCCTGTACTAGAGAGATGTGTAGATCATCATAACTCCTGTACGAGAGATGCAAGAGATAGGCTATGTAGATGATCAATCCTGAACTAGAGAGATGTGTAGATCATCATAACTCCTGTACGAGAGATGCAAGAGATAGGCTATGTAGATGATCAATCCTGTACTAGAGAGATGTGTAGATCATCATAACTCCTGTACGAGAGATGTACAGAGATGTGTAGATGATCACTCCTGTACTAGAGAGATGTGTAGATCATCATAACTCCTGTACGAGAGATGTACAGAGATGTGTAGATGATCAATCCTGTACTAGAGAGATGTGTAGATCATCAGAACTCCTGTACGAGAGATGTACAGAGATGTGTAGATGATCACTCCTGTACGAGAGATGTACAGAGATGTGTAGATGATCACTCCTGTACGAGAGATGTACAGAGATGTGTAGATGATCACTCCTGTACTAGAGAGATGTGTAGATCATCATAACTCCTGTACGAGAGATGCATGAGATAGGCTATGTAGATTATCACTCCTGTACTAGAGAGATGTGTAGATCATCATAACTCCTGTACGAGAGATGCAAGAGATAGGCTATGTAGATGATCACTCCTGTACTAGAGATATGTGTAGATCATCATAACTCCTGTACGAGAGATTCATGAGATAGGCTATGTAGATGATCAATCCTGTACTAGAGAGATGTGTAGATCATCATAACTCCTGTACGAGAGATGCATGAGATAGGCTATGTAGATTATCAATCCTGTACTAGAGAGATGTGTAGATCATCATAACTCCTGTACGAGAGATGCAAGAGATAGGCTATGTAGATGATCAATCCTGTACTAGAGAGATGTGTAGATCATCATAACTCCTGTACGAGAGATGCAAGAGATAGGCTATGTAGATGATCAATCCTGTACTAGAGAGATGTGTAGATCATCATAACTCCTGTACGAGAGATGTACAGAGATGTGTAGATGATCACTCCTGTACTAGAGAGATGTGTAGATCATCATAACTCCTGTACGAGAGATGTACAGAGATGTGTAGATGATCAATCCTGTACTAGAGAGATGTGTAGATCATCATAACTCCTGTACGAGAGATGTACAGAGATGTGTAGATGATCACTCCTGTACGAGAGATGTACAGAGATGTGTAGATGATCACTCCTGTACTAGAGAGATGTGTAGATCATCATAACTCCTGTACGAGAGATGCATGAGATAGGCTATGTAGATGATCACTCCTGTACTAGAGAGATGTGTAGATCATCATAACTCCTGTACGAGAGATGCAAGAGATAGGCTATGTAGATGATCAATCCTGTACTAGAGAGATGTGTAGATCATCATAACTCCTGTACGAGAGATGCAAGAGATAGGCTATGTAGATGATCAATCCTGTACTAGAGAGATGTGTAGATCATCATAACTCATGTACGAGAGATGTACAGAGATGTGTAGATGATCATTCCTGTACTAGAGAGATGTGTAGATCATCATAACTCCTGTACGAGAGATGCAAGAGATTGGCTATGTAGATGATCAATCCTGTACTAGAGAGATGTGTAGATCATCATAACTCCTGTACGAGAGATGTACAGAGATGTGTAGATGATCACTCCTGTACGAGAGATGTACAGAGATGTGTAGATGATCACTCCTGTACTAGAGAGATGTGTAGATCATCATAACTCCTGTACGAGAGATGCAAGAGATAGGCTATGTAGATGATCACTCCTGTAATAGAGAGATGTGTAGATCATCATAACTCCTGTACGAGAGATTCATGAGATAGGCTATGTAGATGATCACTCCTGTACGAGAGAGAGATGTGTAGATCATCATAACTCCTGTACGAGAGATGCAAGAGATAGGCTATGTAGATGATCAATCCTGTACTAGAGAGATGTGTAGATCATCATAACTCCTGTACGAGAGATGCAAGAGATAGGCTATGTAGATGATCAATCCTGTACTAGAGAGATGTGTAGATCATCATAACTCCTGTACGAGAGATGCAAGAGATAGGCTATGTAGATGATCAATCCTGTACTAGAGAGATGTGTAGATCATCATAACTCCTGTACGAGAGATGCAAGAGATAGGCTATGTAGATGATCAATCCTGTACTAGAGAGATGTGTAGATCATCATAACTCCTGTACGAGAGATGCAAGAGATAGGCTATGTAGATGATCAATCCTGTACTAGAGAGATGTGTAGATCATCATAACTCCTGTACGAGAGATGCAAGAGATAGGCTATGTAGATGATCAATCCTGTACTAGAGAGATGTGTAGATCATCATAACTCCTGTACGAGAGATGCAAGAGATAGGCTATGTAGATGATCAATCCTGTACTAGAGAGATGTGTAGATCATCATAACTCCTGTACGAGAGATGCATGAGATAGGCTATGTAGATGATCAATCCTGTACTAGAGAGATGAGTAGATCATCATAACTCCTGTACGAGAGATGTACAGAGATGTGTAGATGATCACTCCTGTACTAGAGAGATGTGTAGATCATCATAACTCCTGTACGAGAGATGCAAGAGATAGGCTATGTAGATGATCAATCCTGTACTAGAGAGATGTGTAGATCATCATAACTCCTGTACGAGAGATGCAAGAGATAGGCTATGTAGATGATCAATCCTGTACTAGAGAGATGTGTAGATCATCATAACTCCTGTACGAGAGATGCAAGAGATAGGCTATGTAGATGATCAATCCTGTACTAGAGAGATGTGTAGATCATCATAACTCCTGTACGAGAGATGCAAGAGATAGGCTATGTAGATGATCAATCCTGTACTAGAGAGATGTGTAGATCATCATAACTCCTGTACGAGAGATGCAAGAGATAGGCTATGTAGATGATCAATCCTGTACTAGAGAGATGTGTAGATCATCATAACTCCTGTACGAGAGATGTACAGAGATGTGTAGATGATCACTCCTGTACGAGAGATGTACAGAGATGAGTAGATTTTCCTTCATGTACTTCAATCGTTAAGATGATCACTCCTTTACTAAATATGTGTAGATGATTAACTGTTATGTACTGAAGATGTGTAAATGAACACTGTACGAGATCATCTAGGGCATAGATCTGTACTGGAGATGTGTAGATATATTTAAACCTTATGTACTGGATATGGATATGTGTGATCACTCCTGTGCTGGAGATGTTTAAATGATCACTCCTGATACTGGAGACATGTAGATGACCATTCTTACTGGAGATATGTAGATGATCACTCCTGCACGGTACTGGAGAATTGTAGATGATCACTCTTGTACTGGAGATGTGTAGATGATCACTCGTGTACTGGCGATTTGTAGATGATCACTCGTGTACTGGAGATGTGTAGATGATCACTCTTGTACTGGAGATGTGTAGATGATCACTCGTGTACTGGAGATATGTAGATGATCACTCGTGTACTGGAGATGTGTAGATGATCACTCGTGTACTGGAGATGTGTAGATGGTCACTCATGGACAGGAGATGTGTATGATCACTATTGTACTGGAGATTCGGTTACTGTGCTGGGAACACCCTTCCCCTTTGTTTGATGTGTTACACAGCCTCAGATCTAGCCCTCAGATCCTCAGTGGAACAATGTAAAACAATGGGAGAGGTTGAAATGTGAATGGGACGGGTCGGCGCGACCGCGGTATGTACTACACTAGGCCACTAGCGCTGGCGGGCGGCCAACCGTCACAGGTGACATTCTGGCAACGTCGCACAATTTTAGTCACTCTCGCTTTCGTCTCCCGCTATTTTCGAACATACGTCTTCGAACCCATAAAGGAACCGGGGTCTAAGAAACTACACCCCGAGCCACAAACCAGAAGCAGGTGGGATTGATACAATTGCTGCTTAAACTACCCTTAAAATGCTTATTTTATAATGTAATGTTATTGGGCAAGAGTATTTGCAATAGATCCAATAGATCCAACGCACCTGGGACGGAATTTTATACTGTTCAATGTGCGTCTGTGCGCCACGTAAGAGGCGCTGCAATTGATGCTATAATTAGCTGATTTTACAGTGCTGTTAAACAAATGATTACGGCGTAAACAAAGTGGTAGAACTGATTTACGTATCTTAAGTCACTTACACCGCAAAGATCGGCTTCAAACACATCTATGCCATGAAAAGATTCACGTTCGTGAATGAATGTGTGGTCAAAGGTAAGAGTAAAGTTGTAAAGTAGGCCTAAGAGTCAAGTTTGAATTAGATCCTGCTATGCTGAATGTACTCATGTAGAAGATCGTAAAACTAAACAAGAAATTAATTGAAGTATCGTGACAAAATTTACACAAAATAAGGGCAACATTTCATTGCATTAAGATTCATAAGTGGACCTGGAGTCTCAAATTCAGCATTTTGGAAATTCTGTGTATCCAGCTTTCAATTCTTATTTCAAATTTTGACATCTATCTTCTTATTTCTATAAGGGTTTCGTTTGTTACGTCCCTTTTTCTCTCGACCTACAGAACCGATTTTTAAGATTGAGGTGTCATTTTAAAGCTTAGGATATAGCGCAGTGACGAATTGTAATTAAAAAAGTCATATCGTTTCGGGCTTCGCCCCCTTCGCCTTTGATTTATTTCTAGAGGGCGCTTTAAAATGTTGACCAACTTTTATTGCAAGTTCTTTAATGTGAATTGTAATTTAACAGCTGATTACCTTCAGATGAATTTGAAAAGTCAGATAGTAAACAAAAATAGATCTTTGTCACTTCATAATCAACATTCATCACGTACTGTAGGTGAGTTTCACTCAATAGAATCATAAAATGCGCAATTTGCGCACGGGCCACCTTGTTATTGTTAATGGTACATAAGGGTTCCTTTGACCGAGCATTAAAGGGAAAGTAAACATTCAACAAATTCCCTGATTAATACTAATTCAAATAATTTTTATATGAAACTGCTGGTATAGGGGTTGAAAACCATTACACTGCACATGAAGGATTCCTTATGCAACATTTAAAAACATCATGAATGGACGACTACTGCAGTTATATGCCATGAGCTTCAAGTATGGAACGAAAAAGCAAAAATTCATTACAGTGACGTAAGCGCGACGCGTGTTTTTATGGAGATAAATCATCGAACTGATCGAGTAGGCGGAGTGAGTAAGGAAGTGGGTGTCCGTAAACAAGCTAAATGTAGCGAGTGGAGTGAAGTGGGATTGACAATTTGTTGTTACCGAACGGGCGCTAACGCTAACAATACCTGCAAACGGGGAATACGCATCGTGATGGTAATGTCATGGTGTTTGGAATCCCGCGACAAGTGGGTTGGATTTTTTTTAGTTGTTATTTTTTTGTCAAAAATAAGAAAATAAAACAGACTACTGCTTTTTTGCGAGCAATACTTAGAAATGGCTAACTTAATTTATTATTCCATTGTTGCTAGGCATTTTACAAAAGATTTAAAACCAATGAAAAATAAAAACCAATATTTTTTGGTAAGAAATCTACAATAAATATGTATTTATTTATTATATTTTTTAGTTTTGCGGATGATTTCCTGAAGAATACGCTACTTGCTCGGAAAATCTACATCAACGAGTGAAAGGACATGGAGCTTTGCAGATCCTTATCTTCGTGAGTATCCTCCTCTAAATTTAATGAACTTAAAAACCTTTTTGACTTTCATAGACTGCGTTGGTTTTATATTAATATAGGCTAAGCTACAGTTATCTTATTTTTCAATATTTTCCTAAAGATTTCATTCATTTTCACCTTTATTTTTTTTTTTTACTTGGAAATACGTGGGAAAGAAAGACCAATGTATGTAAGACTGATTTACGTACTGGAGACTGATTTTTTACTGGATGATTCATTTTTTGCATAAACCAAAGAGCCCACCCTTTAATAAAATACGAAACCCTTGTATCGGGTTTAGCCAATTAAAGTATAGGGCACCACCAAGGCCCTTCGCCTTGTCTTAACACGTTGGCTACCGAACGTCACACATATGTGACGTAATGTTAAAAGAAAACCTTAAATATAGACCAGCGTCATATATATGTGTCGCTCAAGGTGTTTCCAGTGTACCCACGACACATATATGGGACACTCAGGTCAAATCCAGTGTACCGACGACACATAAAAATATGGGACGCAGTCACGGTTCAGTTAAATGACTCGCCACGCCCATTTGGTCCACTGAATCGATCTAAAACCTGCTTATCGGTCTATAGGAATGTGTGACACATGTGTGTCGCTTGGTCTCTAAGTACGACCTCAATTTTCATTTTTTACAGATTTTCAAAGTTGACCATCTTATCTGCTCACATGTTGCCATTAGTGTTTGTTTACTACACATTCCAGATGGTGTTTTTTTATTGTGTGACACATTGTCCTGTATATTTTAGTATTTTTTAGTGTAGTAAAACTATTTTTCATTTATTTCTCAGTCATCCAACACATATGTGAGACAGTCTGTCTATAGCAAAAAAACCTAATACAAAATATTACTATAGACCAACGTCACACATATGTGACTCGATAAAAATGCTAAAATAGTACTGAAATAAAATTTTTGTTCCAACTTTTATTAGCAAATACATGTATTACACATCAAATTATATAAAAATAGCGAAACAAAACTTTCGGTCTCTGGGTTAGTATTTGTCACAACGACTCGGTCTGTGGTGAGATTATCGAGTATTAGGATCGATCTGCTGGGAACTCCCGGATTCCCGACCGTCGGTAGCCAACGTGTTAAGCTATCCAACGTAAAACTAATATTAATCGTTGATAAAAACTGCTAATAATTCAAATGACCACTCTTATAGGCTACTAAACTTACATTTAAGTTCTTACACAATATTGAAACTCAGAGTAGCAATTAATAACATTTTTACAATAGTCTAATAATACAAAAATTGACTTACATAGTACTGGGTAAGGACCCCTAAGGATCTCTAAAAGAATTTCATTAGGTTTTAAAACATTTGCTAGACGAAAAGTGCAACTAAGAATTTTCTTCAAGAGTTTCTCTAAGAAGCCACCCTTGAGAAATTCTCTGCTGCACTTTAGTTGTCTTAATAAACAGTTCTTTTCAAGCTTAAAACCCCATTGGTGTGTTGTATACTATATTACCCAAAATGTTACTATGTAACCAGTACCGCATTTCCCGCTAGGCCCACTAGGCCCAGGCCTAGGGCGCAAAATTTTAGGGGGCGCAAATTTTCGAGGGGTTAAAAAGGGGAAATTTGTTATTCATAAGCGTAATTATTGCCGTGTAAACGCCTGCGAAATAGGGCGACGCAAAGCAGGGCTCGTGCAGACCTTTCTGCGTTGCTTTGCGGCGCGGCGGCGGCCAAACGAAACCAATCGTAGGCCTACTAACTCCTCGTAGACAGTACTCGTAGGCAGTACTCCACGGGCTATCTAAATCGTACTAGCCAAACCTACTAAATCCTTGATTTTTTACATTATCCAAATAAAATTTTGACCATACCAACAGTTATTATTTATTTAAACCCCGCGGTAACATATACTTTTCTTTCAATACAATAAAATTATTGTCAATGATTCACTTTAAGATTGAATTTTTGAAGAAGTGAAGAAGATTGAAGAAATGAAGTAATGTAACCATACTCTATTTTTAAAGAAGAAAAAACTAAAGTGACTGGACGTAGAAGTTTTTTTCTTATTATTTCAATATAGGCCTATGACAAAACCCAAATGAGATTCAGGGACTTTTTTTACCTGCTTGAAGAAAGGAC
This sequence comes from Neoaliturus tenellus, assembly GCA_030545055.2. NCBI lineage: Eukaryota > Metazoa > Arthropoda > Insecta > Hemiptera > Cicadellidae > Neoaliturus > Neoaliturus tenellus. The sequence goes on from CM061533.1 coordinate 34,614,541, forward strand.
ACGTACAGCATACAAAATTCGTAAAGGGTAAAGTTTAGAAATTAGGATGTTTTTCTTTGAAGGGTATACGTCTATATTTATTTTATTACAACCGTATGACGACTTAACAGACCACAAGTGCAAAATATGGTTTCTGAAAAACGTCGATTTTTTTCATTCAGAACGACTCACCCCATTCGCTCAAGTGTAAGCGGAAGCCATCTTTACAAGAGCCCCAAAACAGACACCAACCTTCTACTCCTTGAGAGGGTCTTCTCACTATTGAATACAGCCGATAAAAAACTAAGTGTGGGGGACTACGCTAAATATAGTCAGTCATCTTCTCCAAAGCCATGCTCTGTCTGCTGTTGAGAACCCGACCCGAGCAGTAAAGCCGGGTTTACACGATGCCAGTAGGTGAGACAATTGTCTTTGGACAATTGTCATCACGTGGGAGACAATTGTCGGAGGACAGTCAAGTTGAACGTGAAGCTGTTTACACAGGGCCAACTATTGCCACGGCAGTTAAGAAATGTTTAATGATCTGTGCCGGGAATTTATCAGTAGAATCTTTTTTATTTTCCAATCATCAACATAAAAATAAACAGTTTGCGCATACATAATATTAATAGTATATACATCTATCTTCTTATTTCTATAAGGGTTTCGTCTGTTACGTCCCTTTTTCTCTCGACCTACTGAACCGATTTTTAAGATTGAGGTGTCATTTTAAAGCTTAGGATATACCGCAGTGACGAATTGTAATTAAAAAGGTCATATTGTTTCGGGCTTCGCCCCTCTCGCCTTTGATTTATTTCTAGAGGGCGCTTTAAAATGTTAACCAACTTTTATTGCAAGTTCTTTAATGTGAATTGTAATGTAACACCTGATTATCTTCAGATGAATTTTAAAAGCCATATAGTTAACAAAAATAGATCTCTGTCACTTCATAATCAACATTTATGTACTGTAGGTGAGTTTCACTCATACAGAATCATAAAATGCGCAATTTGCGCACGGGCCACCTCGTTTTTACATATACATATATTAACATATACATTTTTAATTTGTTGGAAAATAATTAGGGCCTCAGAGGCTATGCCTGTAAGAGGTTCCTTATCGCTTAATTGGATAACTGATAGCATTCACTGGACAGTTAAATCAACCTAACTTATAACTGAAAAAAATCTCTTTGTTTCATCAACTAGCCTACATTACAAGCAGAGACCGTTTTACACTTAAAAATAAAATGAGGTAAAATATATTTCCAGATAAAATAGAATAAAACCTAATATAAATTCAAGTTTCCAATTTTAACAAAAAAACTATACTATTAAGACTTAAGAACCATTTGTAAAGTCTTTTATTAAACATTTTTTGACAAACAGAGCTTTTGACTTCAGCTGGTAATTTATTATAAACCCTAGGGCCTACAAAAAGAAATGACCGAGTGAAAAATGTATTGTTTGGTCGGGGAACTAAAATGTGACCTGAATTTCTCAGCCGATTTCAGTATTCATTTACATTGGCAGCCAAATTGCCACTTCTTAGATAACTTTTTTTTAAGACTTTATAAATATACATATATTTTAATGGAAGTATTTTAAGAGCTTGAATTAGAGGAAAAGATGATTCTGTTTTTGCCTTTTTCAAAATTATTTCAACAAAATTTTTCTGCAAAACATAAATTGGATTTGTGTTTACATTGTGAGTCCTGCAATGTGCTATAAGAGGAATTAAATAAGAAGAGATAGCGTTTCTATCCTTGAACAAGTCGTCTTGCTGGTCCCACAAACTCCTGTGTTCTTTGTAATTCATTTCATCAGTCCACTTTGGTGCCATTTTTAATAACGAATAACCAGACGTAAACAAAAAACACTTAGTCTCAACTGACACAAGGGAACTAGGGAACTGGCAAAAAACAAGACAGCACTATTGGCCTATCCGTTCACACGGCGCCAATTGTCGCGACAACTGAAATTCCGAGTGGTGGGGGGTTCGCTGGGCCCAGCTCGTTGTCATCAGTCTACTCCCGGAGACAACTGAATTTTGGGACAATTGTGAGGGCAGTTGGCAAGGCAATTGGCCTGAAGTGTTTACACGAAGGCAATAATTTCATGCCAATCAGTTGTCTTCTGACAATTGTCTCACCTACTGGCATCGTGTAAACCCGGCTTAACCACAACACCGATCATCTTCAAGTGGGGTAATCGAATTCAAGAACTACAAGTGCTACTGGAAACATAAAACAGCATCAATGTCAATGCAATAGCTATACGGAGCTCCGGGAATATAAGCAGCAAAACATTTGATGTACAATGAAGACATGAGAGATGTTGGTTAGGAGCAAAAGAAAGATATTTAAAGAGACAAAACAATGTTTTGAAACGCATCTGTGAAGAGGGAAAATGGGGAGGTGTTTTTTACAAGAAAATATGGTATTCTCACTTAAAATATTTTATAGATAAACTTAGTTTAATGCTTCGGAAATTTATGATTTCGTATTACATATTTTTATCTATTTACTGTCAATAGCTTAGGTCAAGTACGAGGATAAACATGAAACACCCAGCTCTTAGGCTTTTCAGTATGTAATAACAAATCTTATTCATGTATAAGGAGAGGGGAAAGGAATGAAATTTTACTACAAACGTGCTACAAACTATTACCACTGTATATCACGAAACATAACTTCGAGGAACAGTTAGTTTGGGTTAGGGCACTCGGTCATATCAACTATGCGCCTTTCGGTCAAAAACATGATACAGTATTGCATTACCCTTTTTCGGAAGCCGGTTTTCAACCACTTTACTGAATCTTGGCAATCATACATAAATAATTTCAATAGAGCTCTCATACCTTAAAAGTTTGAAAATACAACTACCTATTGATTTGTATCGTTTGGCAACCTGTGTATTAAGGCGCTGAAGATGGCTTTGAGCCGAAACACGTGTACGCCAATCACAACTAAGGATTTTATGACGTAAGTAAATCTCATTATACAATTGCCACGAAAACAACATTAGTGCAGTTGAAAAACATGTCAATGCTCCTTATTTTTCAGATCTATTTTCACCGATATATCTGGTATGAAGACTGACTACAACATCTATCTAAACAAAAATATTCATTTAAGTAAAATATTAAAAATCACCGAGCAAAAATTGCAAAACATTAGTGTATTTTGCAGTGTGAAGAAGACTCTTAACATAGGCTAATCCGAGATGATGATAGACCGGCATTGAATTGAATATTAACTGCTGCTGACATTCCACGGGCATCAAAATGCACTCCAATACCGGCTCGGCAAAGGGGAGCCTTTAAATATTAAATGGCCATTCCAAACCGGACGGCACGGCTTGTGATTAATACACCCACCATGTGTAAATACTCCGTTGCTTGTGTACTCGGGGGGAGTTACGTTTGCGACCCGTGCATTTACTGTTCGGTTAATGTCAACGTTGAATCTACGATTTATAAGCGAAATTTGACTATATTTCATGGTGCTTCATAGGAAATAAATTTCGTTTCCCAATATAGGCACGGTTCAGTTAAACAAAATTGGCATTAAAACTGCAACTTTTCTTATATCAACAAATGGCGTTTTTCCTTCCAATATTTCCCATATTATAAAAATTTTCTTTGGTACAATATAGCCTATTCTCGGGTTAACATTGTACACAGATCCACTGTTCCATTGCCTTCTGCGTATAGCGTATACCGGGTGTCCCAGACCACCCGTACACCCTTTTTAAAATCTACACAATTAATTTTTCACATAAACAGATTGTATTATTATAGGTAAACAGTTTGCACTCTATCCTATGATAATTTCAACGTACAGGGTGTACCAGAAGTAACCTATATCCAGACCGGAGGTCATTCATTTTAAATACGAACTCCCACTTTTTATGATATTTTTGGATTCTTGGTATTATTTTAAGGCTACTTCACAATTTAATGTGTATCCCTAATCCCAAAGGTTTGAGAGATAATGGAGGTAGAAGTTAGATTTTTTCCCATAAGAATAACATGGAGCAAATTTTCATATCCATTAACACTGAAAGTTTTACCTTTAACATAGCTGTCCAAGCATAAAAATGTGTTAAAACCTCATTTTATATAATAATTCATCATAAAATACCAATTTTCACGTATTAAATTTTAGTTTTCTTTACATTAAAAATATACGGGAGCTCACACGTGTAGCCGTAATGGGAGCTCCCCGAATTCTTTATTTGTGCGTGTATTATTCAATGTCTATTTTTAATAATCTTAACTATCCGCAAGGTGATATTTGTGTGTGTGTAATGTACTATAAGTTTAAGTGTGTTTGTGAAGTCAGAGGATGCCGTAAACGGGGAAACGCGGCACAAACAAAAAAAACCAAGATTGCTTCAGGCTGTAAGTATGAATAATCTGATATTATAAAGCAATCTAGGACCAGATTTTCCACAGTATTAAAAGCTCCTTTCTCAGAGCGGGTGACGGCTACTTGGCTTATCCGTTGTGGCTATAGACTCCCTGCGTGGCTGTTGTTGTTGTTATTCGTGGATAAGGAGACCCCGGCCGAACCGTTAAGCACGTCTGCCTCTTTATGGGCATTTTGCGCAAGCCCCCGGAAGGATGGGATATTGAAGGAAGAGAAAGGGTGAGACAAGGGACTTCCACTCATGTTCCAGTTAGGGGTTTCTATGCCCGTCGCATTCCTCACCCCCTGCTGCCTTGAACATATGTTCCAGCTAGAGGTTTCCATGCCCATAGCATTTCTCCTCACCCCCTGCTGTCTACATAAGTTCCAGCTAGGGGTTTACATGCAGTTCGCATTAACCCCCCCCCCCCCCACTATCTTGAACATGAATGGATTATGAAGGAAGGGAAATTGTCATAGTGGACAGCCAAAAGACTTACCACAGTGTTATGACAACTTCGTTTGCTGTACCCAATGTCAACTTCACAACTAGTATAAACCAGTTTTAAAGTTGTCCTGGGACCTGCGTGGCTGTACGGTAGTGTGGACAGTCGCCGTGCCGCTGTGGCGTAGGTGGCGATGATTAGGCACGTTATCAGCCGGGACGCCGGGGCGCGGCCGATCAATACAGGGGCCGACGGTTGGAGCGTGCGCCATAGCCACGGCCATTCACGGTCCTGCGACCGTCCCGTGTCGTGTAGTGGCGGACATTCATGCGGGGCGGCCACGGGGTCACCGCACGACAGGGCTGTTGCTAAATACAACCAGAGGCTGCAAAGGGGTTTCCAAAAATTTCTCTCTTATGACTAATAGAGTCCTGCTAATTCGAACTGTTACAATGTACAGTTAGGGTAATGCGTAAATGATGTATATTGTAATCTGACTCTTGGGGACGTCAACATCTTCAACCTACAAAGTTAATGCACGGCGGGACCAAAGCCTCGTGGTTTGCCACCGGCCCCAGAGTTCCCAATTCTAGAAATATCAACAAAACTACAGTAGAAGCCCTCAAACCCGGCCACCTCGGGACCGGGCCACTGGCAGGATTTTAAAATGGCCGGATTAACCGACTGTTTATTAAATGGGTTTAACAGAGACCTGTATTATAAGTGGTTCTATTAACTATTAAGATGTATTTAACAATGAAGGGTATCATGCTTGCCCCATCAATGCTATGTATCAACTTTTTAACCATCATGATTTATACTCTCTCTCAGACGTTGTAGCGCCGAAATGACAATCAGATACGAAAAAGCGGTACGCTAGCGATGAACCTGCGAATAAAGGCCCTAACGTATAAATGGCACTGTAAAAGCGACAGAATCTGTCTATATAGTGACCTAACTTCCCTGTTACATCGGGCCGCAAAATACCCAACAAAAAGATAACGATAAAAAATAGAACACTCACACAAAGTTTTAGAAGCCATCCAAAACATAATAGTCCTGAAATCGCTAATTGAAGTGATGTAATTTAGTAGTTAACATGGGACGTTGACTCTTGTCTACTTGACTAGGAGTACCTTTTTCAGTACGTATAGGGATGAATGAACGAACTAAACTTACAGCATCCTATCCTATTATACTAAAAGAGAAAGTTTCATAGTGGGACGGTGGCGTCGTCCAGTAATCCAGCTACTTGGAGGTCACGAGTGGTTATGAGTGGTGTGTTATAATATTGTTATTAGTGATGGGTGCAATATTCCCTAGTCACTAGTGACTAGTCCCTAGTCACTAGTCCCTAGTGACGTCCGCACTAGTGAATTCTAGTTCATAAATAAAGACCATCCTCATGATTAGACAAATTCGTATATGAGGTCAATATTCCAAAATTGTGGTTCGGATCCCACGATAAACTGTAGGTCCCTAGATACCTTTGGCTGTTGGGCTATGAATTAACAGTCCTGTCTAAGGAGAATGTCGGCCTTAGTCAGTAACAAGACTACAAGATCGCGCCACAATCATCCTACTGACTCATCTCTCATTCATACTCGGCTTTAAACTACCTAAAGAGTTAGGTCGCCAATTCAGTAAAGGTATGAAAGGTATGTGGCTAGAAAATTATTTCGCAAAGGACAAGCGGACAACCGTTCCGGAGGGTAAATAATTATATTTGGGTACAAAATAACGGCAGTTTAATTCATTAAAACGTTCAAAACACTCAGATTACTTCATAAAACCGTTAAAAAATTATTTTAGGAGAGATCACTTGATTATAAAACTTTCTCTGAAATGTAAATCCCGTGTTTTAAACATGCAGCCCGTTTGTGTATTAAAAACGAGAAAAGTTCTTAGTTGTGTTGGTGGTAGGGCATTGTCTCCAAAATCATGAGTGTAAACCCGTGTATCGAGCGATAAATTCTTGGGTATAAAAAAGTGGTAGTTTAATTCATCAAACACGAAAAACCTTGGATTAAAGGAAGATCGGGAATAAAATGTTTACAAAGCATGGTGCAAATCATATGATTATACATATGTTTTAAAAATGTATATACCGTCAATGTAAACAAGACCGAATAAGCAGGGACATCCTTATGGGGAAGTAAGAACGCCACCCTTGAAAGACAGATACAGTAGCACCAAAATGTCATTTTTATTTAGCTACGAATCAAGCTGATTGGTTGAATGGAAACAGATGGCCTAAATAATTTTGCAGAAGTTTGTTGTTGTATTGATTTTTGGGAAACAAATATGCTCAATTTGACATTTAATATGTAGAAAGAGCGGCGCCTCCATGAATAAGAACAAAGTAATCCTTTTGTAACATTTTACAACATATTATATAGGGAAGCTTGGCTCCCCGGTATATACTTTAAAAAAGTTAAAATATAACAAAACCATTAAATTCAAAGATATTAAATTCATAACTTAAAACGTTTTTTTATTGGAATGTTTTATTATAATATTTTCTTTATTGTTAGGTATACTCGTGAAATAACGCATTGCACGCTAGTTTGTGAAGTATCACAGCGGCAGTAAATATTTTTTTCAATTCGTTGCTCTATGTCTAGCACTCAAGCACCACAAACAGCCTCTAATGCATTTGTTACGGGAAATTTTTTGTTACGGTATCGATTATTAGTTTATTAATCGTCAGAATAACTTCACCAACTAAAAGACACCTACAAATAATAATAATAATACAGTAATAATAATAATGAAAATCTACTCTATCAATCTGACGACGCTTCCTTTGTGAGTAATCGTTGACCTTTGAAATCCTATATCCTATACTATAATACGAGCAAAGTCTGAAGGAATGTGTGTTCCACGATCCCGAAATTTAGCGGTTAGATTTTGCTTAAACTTTGAATTTAAGAGTGTTTTGGCCCAAAAATAAGTTTAGAAACATAGCCTCAACCCCAGAAAAAATCGAATTTGGTCTAAATTTAAGTTTAAAAATCGTAATTTTTTAACATTGGTCTTATGTGTTGCTATTTTGGTAACGAAATAACAACTGAAAACAAAAATAAACATTAATTTTAAGCAGTTTTTTAACAGCTGTTATCTGTGAAGAGTCTGGTGTAGATTTAATAGCTTGATTACCATGACACTATAACAAAAGTGAATTAAAACCAACGAGCAAGGCTCAGTTAACCTGGTACTAGGATTTTATCAATACAGTGAGGCACCAACATAACAATCATGCAAGAGGATTTTCTCCTCTTTGAGTCGTTCGTCCAAATAGTTTATATAATCCGCGAAAATAACTGTGTGTTCGTACCTACCAAAGCCTGTAAAATTTTTTTGTCTTCTTATTTACTCTGATAAATTTCCTTTGCATGTTTTAGTAATAAAGTTTTTATTTGAGAAAGTGCAAAAGGACGAAAAAATAGTTTATTGTCTGGTTCTATTAATCCTATACATGATAATCTCAAATTGAAATCGAGAAACCAAAAGCAACCCTGTATTGATCTGGATTACAAAATTCCAAACTTCATTATAATACCTAAAATAATACAGTTCAAAAGAATTAAATGTGCAATGAACGGGCTGAAATGACATAAAATTGGACAAGCACACATTTCTTTTTTAAAAAATCTGACATGGAAAATACGTACCATACACTGTAACCAGAATTCCAAACCTTACCTTGATTTAGTTGTTCAATATAACATACTGTGTATATAAAATTTTCGGGTTTAACGTCGTAATTTGGACCTATAGACAAAGATAAATAACTAACACGAAAAATTCAGCCAAATAATGAGACGTAATTCAATTTGGTGGGGCGATTGATAAATGAGTGTTAAGAGGAATATTAGATTCTGTCATGTGATTTTATCGACAAGCAGCAGCAGGTTCCTGCTACGATACAGCCGTAAATTGATATTGCTATACGTGATCATGGACGGTGTAGTAACACGTTGACAAGACGCTATTAGGGGAAGTAAACTATTTTTACACTACACAAAATCGCCATAGTAAATCTAAAACTACTGTTGAAGGCATGTCAAGGTTACTTACGTTGTGTTCCAGTGTAACAAATAATTGAAGAAATAATTCACGGGATAACGATAATTAACCCTTGCACAGAATTAATAGGGCTTTATAAACAGCAGGGTAAAATTAACTGAGAAAATTCACGTTGTGTTTAAAGGTTTTTATTTATTTATTTATTGACCATTGACAATTGTATAAATTGCATAGGCTTTTTACAGATAAATGCTACAAAAATTTTGAATCATAAGTAAAGTATTTTTAGAATTTGTCTTGAAGATAATTTTCGACACTATAATAACATTTTTCTTGAAGTAATTTCTTTAATTTCTTTTTGAACTTGAATGGGCATTTTTCATTTTTTATATTATCTGGTAATTTATTAAATAGTTTGGTTGCAGAAAACATATATTGATTTTGATAAAAACTAGTTCTGTGTGGTTGAATGGGAAAATTTTCAGTGGTTCTTAAATTATAACGGTTTTCTTTAATTTTGTCTGTCTCTTTTTTTCATGAAATATTTAAAATAATTTAAAGATTCGTATATATAGCCTAGATGCATGGTAATGTTAAAATTTTCCATTCTTCAAAAATAGGTTTAAATGATCTTCGTTTCTTTAGCCTAAATATTTGCCGAATGCTTCGTTTTTGTAATATGAATAATTGTTTCGTTCTTTTATTTTTATTTCCCCAAACAGGTATTGCATATTTTAGATGTGGGAATATAAATGCATAGTATAAGTATAATTTCAGTTTTAAATTAAGAAATGTTGAAAGCCTTCTGATAATAAAAATACCTTGGCATACAGGGCCGGATTTACGTTTTCTTCGCCCATGGGCATATAATAATCTGCCGCCCCTTCACCCCCCCCCCCCCACCGGCTTCCCTTTGTACCCTCCAAGGAGCCACATTGCGGCGACATTGCTTTTTTAAAGAAGGAATCTAACTTTTAACTTTGGGCAAGCACTTCATTTTCCTTCTTCTTCTTCACTTCAGCTAATTTCCGCTATTCCGTGCCACTAAGTCTTTTTCGCCTATCCATTAGGCTATGTTTTAAAAATATAACGAAAATTATTGCGTATATCAAATTGAAATGAAATCTCACACGAAACACAGCATTAAAGAGTAATGAGCAAATCAACAACACACAGTCGCACACGCACTACTGCATAACAAGCAAGTAGTAAGCGTAGGCCTACTCGTACAGGCTGTCAGTTTTAATGCGACATTAACAACGCCACATAACACTGACGAATATACTTGTACACTGACCGCCAAAGCGGAAGCGAAATGGCGACTTGGCGGGCTGGGCTGGTAGAGATGTGACGAAAAGAACAGAACAGTTTCATTGGAACAGTTACCCGTTTAAAACAGCTTCGTACCGGAACAGTATGGTGAAATAGCCTGTTCCAACTGTTCCAATCAACTCGGAGTTCGCGGCCCATAACACGCGTCTGAGCACTGCACTATTCCCTTACACTCACATTCGTTTGGAACAGATACGAGTGTGAAGTGACATAGGACCTCCCAAGCTAGTTTCAAAGTTTGCCAAGTGTCTGAATGTGCAATGCTGAGGGCTGTAGTAACTGTAATCAAACCCGATTTTAATTATTTTTGAAGGTTGATATTTTATTATAACTGAAACTGAATTAAACATAAAATGTATTTCGTAGTTGTCATTAATAGGCTACAGTATTATCAAAATGAACTTTAGCATCTCATTAATTAAATGAGTTAATATGTTATTTTAGAAAACGTTACACGTTCATCGACGCGTCGTGTGAGAAATTAATAAAAAAAATATTAGGTGAGAGAACATTTCAGCAGGAACAGCGAAGTTGTTTGGTACTAGTAGGGTATTGCAATTGCTGTTGTAAACTATTCCGTAACAGGATAGATACGCAACAGCATCATGGGAGTCGCCAGACTCGCAGAACAGTATCATGGGATGTTGCGGATCAGGTTGTTCCAAACTGTTCCGCCGAAACAAGTATATGAGACTAGTGTCTGCGCGGAACAGTTCCACTAAATAGGCTAGTACGGCACTCTCTATGGGCTGATGACGGCGAGGAATACGAATACGGCTCCCCCCTCCCTCACCTCGCCCCACCACTACCACATCGTCTGCCGCGCGCAAATAAATCGAGGCTCGTCCACGCATCCGCGCAGACTGCAGTCTGCCCTTTAAATTTTAATTTATCCAAAATTTTGCCGCCCTTGAAATTTGCCGCCCTTGAAATTTGCCGCCCTGGGCATGTGCCCATGTTGCCCATGCGGTAAATCCGGCCCTGTTGGCATACCTTCCTTGACACTTCATGAATATGTTTTGAATAATTTAAATTTTCATCGACGTGAAATCCTAAAAATTTAAAATTTTTATTTGATTCTGTGGATTAATTTTGAATTTCCATAGAAAATTTGTTTTTTTTTTGTTTTGTTATGGTTTGACATTGTAAATTTAACTAGCTTTGTTTTTTCTACATTTAATTTCATCTTGTTGCGTTCAAACCAATTTATTAAATTATTTATTTCAATTTGGGTATCAATTTTAATCTTTTCTTGGGAAGGATTAGATGTGATAATGGATGTGTCATCAGCAAATAGCATCAATTTAGAAGTTGAAATAGAAAAAATTATATCATTGACATATATTAAAAGCAATTTTAAGAAATTATAAAATAAAACTGTACATCCTGGTATTTTTTCAACCTCACATAGCCAAACAAAGTATTTTTTAAATCATAATGTACAAACCCCTTGTGTAAAATCTTAATGCCAAGTAATTTAAAGTTCATCTAATAACTGTATTGTAAATCATATTCTTCGCATCAAATAATATATTAATCATGGAGTTTATATTTATTATTTAATGAATGGTTCATACCAGAAGATGTAACAATTCTCAACGGTCATCCTCCGATAGATCAATTTTTTTACCTGATACCTATTGCAATTTCAACTGTTGCTAAAGCGACTGAGGTCAATTTGATAATCACGCAATAATTGATTCCAAGGTCAAGGTCAGAGCAATAAAACGCTTAGATCTCGCGGCAACTCAATCAGCAAACGCTTCAGAGGCGGCGCACGATCTTTACATATTTATTACAACTAAGAGTAGGCATGTTATACAGGGTGTCCAGCTTCGACTGTCCGAAACTTTTCCATGTTGTTCAGTAAACCAAAAGAAACAAAAAAGTTTATATAAACTTAGGTCCCAAAATAAAATGCTTCGTTAACCCGCTAGCCGGCATTTTGTTTTTTATACTTAATAATATTTATTTCTGTAACGGTTCATTGTATTAAGTTAATATTTGGCATGAACCTTCATCATAGCAATGCTCATTTTCAAGAAAAAAGTTATTTTTTCCAATATGTATTATCAAAATTGCGGTCATTTTAATATTTTAAACTCAAATAGGCCTATCTCAAAACTGGTAAATTTTATCAAAATTTTACTAGACACAAAAACGTTGACATATTTAATTATTAAACCAATAGTACCAAGTTTGTAAGGATCTCAGATAAGGGAGTTATTGAGATTTTTAAATTAAAATTACCTTAATGATGCAAAATCAATGTTTTTATGCAGAAAAATCTCAATTACTCCGTTATTTGTTGTCAGATCCTTACAAACTTGGTACCATTGGTTAGACAGTTAAATTTTTCAACTTTTTTGTGTCTAGTATTCTTTTTTTTTTAATTTACTGGTTTTAAGATATTTGAGTTTACAATTAATTTTAAATTGGCCGCCATTTTGAAAATACACATTGGGAAAAATATAATTTTTTTCTTGAAAATGAGTATTGCTAATTGCTATGATGAAGATCCGTGCCAAGTATTAACTTAATACAATGATGAAATAAAAATTATTTAGTGTAAAAAACAAAATGGCGGCTAGCGGGTTAACGAAGCATTTTAGGACATATGTTTACTGGAAGTTTTTTTCTTATTTTGATGTGGGCAATAACCTTCTGAATTCCTGAAACTATTCGTTTTTAACACCCTGTATATATGGTATTTCAGTGACAAATATTTTACAAGGCGTGGGTTCATACACCCAACAACATTCTCTCTTAATTTGCTTTAGAGTCTGCAGTACCTGCGCCATCTTGGTAGTTTGTCCCATAAGAGAAATGTTAATTTTGAAACATTACTGTGAGTTTCTTTTTCGACGGAAAATTTCAAACTTCAATTTAAATCTTACCATAGTATCTAGTGCTTGACGTGATAGAAAACTCATTAAAAAATTATCCACCCGAATAACTAATAAAATATAAATACATTAAACACCATTTTAAACCACTTTAAACAAATATTTAGTAGGGTTATTGAAAATCTATCCACCTCATTCACTCCGCCTTTCCCTTATGAACACATTCAAGTTTTACTAAAATCCGATGCAAGATTATCGAGATATAGTGTTTCAAAGACAACAGTAATGTTTTGAATTTAACATTGTTCTTATGGGACTAAAAATCCAAGATGGCGCAGGTACTGCAAACTCTGAAGATAGTCTGCAGTAGCCACCTTGGATTTGTATTCCCATAAGACTAATATTAAATTTAAAACATCCGCTACGCCTTTAATAGTAGTCAAAAAAGATTCATCTAGGGCTATATGAAATCAAAAGTTTTATATTACTGATTGATTAATAAACAACAAAGTATTTCCATTTTTTTTTTATTTTGTTAAAAAATGAACGCGTTTTATCAGTTAGTTTAATCTCATAAATCACTTTATCGTGATTTTTATTTCACAGTCCCTATATTAAAATTCCCTTTAAGATGACCAAAAGATGAACCAACTTTTTTTACCAATATTAAAGGCGTAGGTGTAGCGTAATGTTTAAAATTTAAAATTTGCCATATCGGAATAAAAACCCTAGGTGACGGGTACTAAAGTATATTAAACACACAATAGAAAACTCTGACTGTGAAAATATCAATCTTGGCGTCTCTCCACTAACGGCAGATGCGGAAACTTCGATTATTAATTTACTATCGATAATGTATGAAACTTTACCTATAATGCAATTCCTTTTATTGAGGTATTAAAACACTAGTTTAACCATTAAATAAATCAGTTAAGATGTGAAGCGTCGAGCTCGTCTTGAAAAGCCTTTTCCGACCCAGCATTGCAGGACAGGCAAATGTGATTGATTTGTATAAGTTTACTGAGCAAATGCTGGGCCTCCCAGGTCCATAGAATCTATAAATTAACAACATAAATATTTTATTTTATTTTTTGTGGATGAGTTCGTTATTAGTAAAGCCAATTTGGTAGGTGAGATATTTCAATTATAGATTTGCAGAAAATTACTGGCATTATTAGATGTTTTAAATCATTTTGAATGCAGTCAATTTACAAAAATCCGTCTTTTAGTGCAATGCGCTAAAACCAGTACAATTTTTTAGAAGTATTACACGATTTGGGAAATTTTAAAACGTAACCCTCCCCCCCCCTCCCCCCTAAAAAGTCGTCGAACCTCTTTACCTAGTTTCTACAGGTTGGAACTAAACATAGATAACACAGATCTTGTCTGTGACGATATGACGATACATATTTTAATTTCACTACACAAGGTCCGCGCGTAGCCCCGATGCCGTCGTAGGTCCCGCCGAACCGTGAGCCGGCCGTGCTATAACGGGTAGCGAGACAGTAAACAACTCGTCCGACGGATATACAAATCAACATTGTTATGTTAACAGTCACCCGTGACGTCATCGGTAATGCGGTGGAGAAAATAGAATAGTATGCGAAATATAGTATGCGGTGGAGTTGGTAAATAGAAACAGTCGTGACGCGAGACGTGACGTGACGTCATACGATGAGCCACGGTGGGAGGAGGGGGGGGGGGGGGGCGACGTGTGGCGTGTCCGTGGGATATGATCAGGAAAAGTGACAGTTTCGTACAAAAATATCACAGGATATCGTAGTCTACAAAAATATCACCGGATAATCGGTTACAAGCTCAATTTTATATGTTAGTGGAGTTTTTTTAAATGAAAATTATTCATGTGTACCTTGTATAAATGCGCTCTGTTCCAAATTATCATCACAGCTATTTTTATTGAATCGGTTTTCAAAATTTGAATATGTTTATATAATGAAATAAGTTTATACTTCTCTTATTGAATCGAGGTTGACGTATCATTATATTTTGTTATAAGGATCTGCATCCGAGACTGCACTTTTATTTATAGATTACAAAAAGGTCTGTTCGCATATGAAGGCCGGCGTAAAAAAGGCCTTGCCGGGCATTTTTCAAATTGCGAAGTTTCTTAATTTGTATCGTCTCTTTACATACAAATTCAAATTTTCTTCTATTCGAACCGATGAAGAACTACATGCTCAAGACCTCGTCATCGGCAAAATCACAGACGATTAGCACACAGATTTTAATTGGCTGCAAAATTACCTCAAAATATTAGTCAAAAACTATTTTTTCACTTGTTTAAAATTTATTGCATTGTGTAGGGTGATGAAAAATATCGTTCATAACTCGGGCCGAAAGCGTTTTGCCAACCCTCGATCGTTTCAAGTTCTCGAATTCGTCTCGAACTTGAAACACGATCTCAGGGCCGGCAAAACGCCCCTTTCGGCCATTGTGACGAAATGTACTATTAAAAAGCTCGAAATTACATTAAAATTCAATAGGTCTGAAAATTTAAAATTTTTTGAAAACATTTTTACAAGAAAAGGCCACAGGCACTCAGTTGGTGGGTAGGGAATACCTGGATAACTATCGTGTTACTTTAATTTTGTCACAGTTTAAATTTTTATTTGGAAAGTGTGCAGTAGACATTTAAATATCTATATTAAGCATGACATTCGTAATACAATTTTAAAATCGTCCTCTACGAATAAAACATTTTATTTAACTTAATTACTCGGCCCTAGACTCATATTTATCTTTGTAATTTCTATGGCATCAGTAAAAGTGCCAAGATTTGCAAATAAATCTCCACCCCACAATTACAATAGAGTGACGAGAGGATTTTTGCATAAATCTTAGGAATTTACTAATGCCAAAAACAAGGAGACTATCCGAAGCCAAAACTTATAACGAAAAATACATATTTAAGCAATTGATCTTAATATAACGGAGGAACGTGTGCATTAGCTTCATTGACTGAAAAGAAATTATTTAGTTAAGTCTAGGAGTATGATTAGTTATTATTACAACATTAAATATGATTTAACCATAGAAAGAAGGTATTAAATTGGTTTGGGTTTTTGCGTTAGGAAGATTTGAAACAAATAAAAGCGATCACAAATACATTATCAAGTAGTTGTAGAGGGTGTTCATTGTTTTCTTTGTGGGGAACACTTCCACTGCATTAAAATAATCAGGGTGAACAAATATTGGACGTTCTAAAGGACGTATGCTGTGATAAAGTATAACAAAAACCAGCTAATCAAGTTGATTATTCGGCAACTAAACTGTAGGTGCTTTAATAATTTTCAAATTCTAAAGGGGTATCGTATACTACAAAAAGCTTTGATCTAAAGACCTACTTTACATCAATCTGTTTTAGTAATAGATCCACATTAAACCCATTTCCCATCAGAACACTGATTCTGTTCCATCGTGTATAACTGTGCGTTCATCGACCATTAACATTATTGCCGGGCATCTGGGGCGCATGTGACGGCGATGGACCAGATGGGGCGAGGGTTTTTATGGGTTCGCTTATCAGCAACCAGGGGGAGAAACTACTTGAGATAGGACTCGCCGCGCTGCGAGATACAACCAGGTTTCTGACAAAACTGAGTTCAACTTGGGAGGAAATTTCTTGATATAAATGAAGAACTCATCGAAATACAGGGTGTTTGTCCGTCACCAAACTTCATAATATGACTAGATGGGTCAAAATAAGCAAAAAAGTTCATATGAAGGTATTTCCTACCATTCATATTTCCTCAGATATCCGCCATTTTGTTTTTTACACTTAATAATTTACATTTTGGTGACAGATTGATGTAGGAACTTCATATTTGGCATGAACCTTTATAATACTAGTATCCATTTCCACAATAAAAACTATTTTTTCCTATGAATATTTTCAAAATTGCGGCCAATTCAATTTTTCTTAACTAAAATATTTTAAAACCGGTAAATATAATCAAAATTTTAAAATACACAAAAGAGTTGACACATTTAATTATCTTACATAATAGGTACCAAGTTTGTAAGGATCTGAAAACAAATAATGGAGTTATTGTGATTTTTCAGCAGAGAAACGTTGATTTTGCATCATAATCAATGCAAATATTTCAAAAGAAAAATCACAATAAGTCCCATTATTTGTTTTCAGATCCTCACAAACTTGATATCATTACTTAGACAATAAAATTTGTCAACAATTTTTGTGTCTTGTGAAATTTCCAAAATTTATCGGTTTTTGAGTTTTAAATTTTTGAAAATATGCATAGGAAAAAATAATTTATATTGCGCAAATGGACGTTAGTATTACTGTATAAAGGTCCATGCTAAATTTGAAGTTCCGACATCAATCCGTCACCGAAATAAAAATTATTAAGTGTAAAAAACAAAATGGCGGATATCTGGGTAAATATGCATATTAGGACACACCTTCATGTAATTTTTTTACTTTTTTGACCCAATTAGCCATAATATGAAGTTTGGTGACGGACTTTAAAGACACCCTAGTATAGAGTGCAATATAATATTATAGACGAACATTGTGTTTGGAAAAGTAATTATTTTTACCGAAACAAATAACACAGGCTTTACGAATTTTAGCGAAAGGTCTGATACTAGGAAGATAACCCAATGTAGTCATAAACATGGAATTAGATTAATAAACTTAAGATTGATACCCTTAAATATCTTTTGAACCTGAACTAGCTTGTAAAAATCATGATTCCCGGGATTAAAAATTCAGTTGTATTCAATCAATCTTGTAAATCAATGTAGGATGTTAAACCTGACGTAATGACAATAAACACAGTGACTAGACCTACTTTATCACTCACTTGATTCTCGCCACATCAGGGTGTCTACTGATATCTGATTTTAGAATTCCAGTATATTTCCAGTATTTCCAGTCTATTTTTTTTAAAATTCCAGTATCACTCGCGAACTGTTAATTCAAACATGGAGTAACAATAATGACAATTTATTCATATAACCAATATTGAAATAGATTTTTGTATAGAGATAAAACCCTTATGATTATGAATAATAAGTACTTTCCAACAATAACATTTGTTTAATATTTTTTGATAATTTTTTTGTGAAGGCCCTTGACTCACTCTATAGCCCTCTGTTTGTCCCACTTTGTTTTGCGTTTATGTAATATGAAAAATAATCATAAAGAACATTTTACTACAAAAATAATGAAATAGGTTAATACTTAAAAGTAAAAAAGAAGAATATGAATAAAATTTAAGAAACAAAATAAATTTTTAGTATAAAATCAAACATTTTTTAGGCTCTATAATTACACAAATGTTTACATTTCTTGATCAACTATTTCAAGAGAACTACAAGTTTTCTGATTTTGGTTTGCAAACATACTTAAACAGCAAAAATGACTTGTAAAATATTTTTACATTTTTATGTACGGATCAAATGACAAAATCTATATATTATGCATTTAAAAAATACGAATTTACATAAAATTCTAAAATTCCAGTATCTATTTTAAAATTCCAGTATAATTCCAGTATTTCCAGTATGGAAATAAAATTCCAGTATAATTCCAGTATTTCCAGTATCAGTAGACACCCTGCACATGCATAACGCACTAAACTTGCGCTATTATATTCCCTATCTATACAGTATATCTAATAAGAAATAAGTGTAAAATGTAAATAGCACTCAACTTACTTCATTTGTTTGACTATTGTGCTTTTGCCGGATTCTCCGGCGCCTGAAACAAAAGAGAACAATTTCACAGTAACTTTCGAAAAAATTGACAAATAATAATAGATTCTACTCTAAATGTTATTTACAGTATTTGTGCTACCCTGCACCACTATATAGAATATTTGGTAGGTATAACATTTTGTAGAACAGTACATGTTAAAAGTAGGGTTCCTGGTATGAGACTGGGACGGTGGCGTCATCCTGTACTCCAGCTACTTGGAGGTCACGAATTGTGGATGGTTATGAGCGATGGCTTTTGGATGCGATATTCTCTAGTGGCTCTAGTGGGGATGATTTACGTCCGCACTGGTAAATACTACTAGTTCATCCATAGAGACCATCCTCATAATTAAACCAATTCGTATATAGGAGGTCTAAATTGTGGTTCGGATCCCACGTTTATAACTGTAGGTCCCTAGAGACCATTGGCTGTTGGGCTATTAATTAACAGTCCTGTCTAAGGAAAATGTCGACCTTAGTCAGTAACGAGACTACAAGATCGCGCCACAATCATCCTACACTCATCTCTCATTCATATTCAGGTTAAAATGCCCACTATGTGAGGTCCCTGTCTTAAAATAGTGATTTAGTGAATCGTTGGGCATTAAAAAAAAATAAAAAATAAAAGGTTTCTTGGATATGTAATTTTAAACTTTTCAGAGGAACACAGTTTGTTGTGTACGGACTTAGGCTAAAACCACATTGTACACGGCATACAAAAATACTGTAATTTTAGGCTTTTAGATATTTAGTATGGTATTTTTAGACTAAGTAATAACTGGATGTCAAGTCATTCTACTGCACTATGTATTTTTCTCTGAAGTTTTAATTCAGCCAGAAATTGAGTTAAAGTATCATAGTTTTAATATTACACAGCGTCAAAGAGGTCACTGTATTCCGTAGGTACACTATTCCACCCTTAGTTGCAAAACACCCCTCATTTTCGTGTGATTCGAAAATTATATCAAACCGATTCGAATAAACATTATTCTACATGGAAATCAGTAATGCTGAAGAGTTGGAGAGTAAAATCACTAATATGGTACGGAATTGGCGAGAATAACGGATGAATTCCACGTTTGAAGATAACCGGACAATAAACACTTCTTGTATCTCACACTTTATTTTTTGTGTTTTTACGCCAGAGGCAATTTATAACGTTTTGACGGGGAACGGTCCAAACCCCAGTGTGGTTACTATCTAAAATCGACCATTTGTTAGAAAGCATCATTAATTAATAGTCCAATGACAAATGACAACTGAATCAAGAATCGAACCTATTTTTCTCAGGATCGAACGAGCAACCTTTGTCTTCAAAGGCGAGCACTATAACCACTCAGCTACCCAGCCAGTTAAATGCACTTGTTCTTCATTTTATGCCATATACTTAACACTTAATATGTGACAAAGTCTCTGATTTTAAAGATTTCAAATATAGTCCATAAATGTTACAATAAAATATTTTAAACTCAAAACCCTTTTTTATATTTTGATCCACTTAAATTCATTTAACGCTGAACCCGTTTCCGCCGAATGAATGGCTGTGCTACACGTCCCAGCCGTACCTCGAGGCAACTTGTTGATAGCCCTATACCTCACGAGGGTTGCGTGTCCATTCTATCTTACCCCATTAGCCTGTTCGCCCTTAATCGATCCCAACCCACCCCATTTCAATCTACACACTCGCTAATGTTGTGGCGACGTTTGGTTTTAGTCGAACGTGTTTGATAAACATTTTTATCGTTTTTTTATGTTGGGCAGCCAATTTGTTTTGGGACTGGGTTCGAAAATGAAATGCAAAAAAACTTTCTCGTCGAGCTGGTATTGGCGATTAGCGGTGCAGCGAGTCGATTGTGGAATCCTCAGCTAGGCTAGGCGACAACTGCGCAATTCTATTCCTTTTCGGGCACATGAATGGCGAGAAAATGCAACAGAATACCGTGACTCACTTCCTGTTGCATCATGGATTGTATCGCGGTAAACTGAACACTCCACAAGGCCATCGGGAAACTCGAAATGGTTTAGGTATTGATCAGGGAATTTGAGGATTCTCATAAAGATAAATCACTCACTTCACATGTATATAACCGAATTTAATTATTAAGTTTATTCTTTTTTATTGAATTATAATACTAAAAAAGATACTATTAAATATCCTAAAAATACTTTATTACAAATATGACAACCTGCTCATAACAAACATTTTCAAAAGGTAACTAAGAATTGTTTAAGTATCGCTCAGGGAATTTGAGAAATATCATAAAAATATCACTAGGCCTACTATCAAGAGAGGATTATCGCATAAGCCGTAAAAAATAATTAACACACTGAAATGCGATCATCATAGGATGACTCATAAATAAGTTATATTAAAATAACGACAAAATCATTTCAGTAGACTACAATTAATTTTTTACAACTCGCACAGCAACTAACGTACGTAATTAATTCCTTCAGCAATTAACGCTTTGATTATTAATATGCAGAAATACAAAATGATGTGAAATGTTTTTGAACTAAATTGCGAAAACTTAGCTTTCGATCGCCAGACTACGATAATGGTCAGAAAAAATATACAGGCCTATTTCCGTTTGCAGTCCTTTTTCGCGATAAATGCCGGAAACTAGATCAACACACATTATTATTAGACATAATTTTTTCTTGTATGTCTGTCATTAAGTTACGTGTACTAAGCAGACTCAGCATCATATCAATATTTGGGTTTCCGAACCGCAAGCGAAACCGACAAGAAAGAAGGGAGTACGAACTGGTCACAATGGCGGCTCGGACAGCGCGAAACCAATCAAGAACTGACAAAGAAAAGCAATTGCAGCGTCAAATAGCCAGTTCCGCCGTTCCACAACATACACGGGGCGGACCATTCATTCCAGTGCACTCCCATCGCCTAATTGTTGGGCCCAAAGCTTGGACGAACTCAAGATGACTGAAGTGCCACAGGTGAGCTACATCCCATAAGAGCAATGGTGTCAGTTTCTGCGAAATCTGCGGATGTCGTCACAGAGTTTTATTCGGTTAAAAAAAGTGTTAAAACATCAACATTTTACTCTTTGTTACCTACAAGTGTTGCCAACGCTGCAGGAAACAACAATCGTACTCGTTTGCGTTGGAGATTTTTTGTCTCAACTATTACTAAAATGAGGAATTTCAAAGCAAACTAGGGTAGAATTTATGGAATTTGTTTTACCTTGAGTGATAATTGTTTATTTGGTCAATATCTATTATGTTTCTTACTTACCAATAATCCAAATTTAAAATAGAGTAATATGGTGTCGTTGCGATAAATATCTTACCCGTAGCAAGGCTGCTTCCTTCTCTTTTTTTTAATCAGCTGTGTAATGGTAAATATTATAACGTAACTTTGACTTCCGTTTTAGTTTTGACGCTTCATATCCGGAACACAAAAAATACCTATTCAGCTGACCTTAGGAAGAAGTTATGCTTCTTCCTCTACAGACCTTGAGGCGAACGAACCACACTCTACATCAGGCATCCTCATTACGTGGCTCGCGGAGTTATCGTAGGCCCCGGCCGCATGCGGCCTGTAGGGTGATTTTTCGCAGCCCTCGGATTGTTAAGAATTGAAACAAAATACAAGAGTTATGAAAAAAAAATTTTAATACCCACGTCGCAGCAGACCTGCGTACTCAGCGAATTTTCAAAGGAAATTTAGATTTGATTTTTCCCCATAGACACCATAGGAATGAGTATGTAGGTTTATTGCCATGTGATGTTGTTTTAAAATGTTTTTTTTTTTAGGAAAAGTAATGATTGGGTAAGGGAAAAGTCAAATTGTATTAATATTCGGCATTTTTTAATATTCCCCATTAAATAATTATCAAAATTGTTGCAATAGAATGCATTCTATTTCAGTCTGGTAAAGTTAAAATGTGTATATAAAGCACTTCTATAAAACTAAACCATTTCATGAAATCAGTTGTATTATTATTTGCTTACTAATCTAACACATGTACAAATGATAGTGCCTATACAGGGTGTCCAGCTTCGACCGTCCGAAACTTTTCCATGTTTTTTCCCATGTCATATAAGTTTTAAACATATGTCCTAAAATGCTTCGTTAACCCGCTAGCCGCCATTTTATTTTTTACACTGAATAATTTTTATTTCTGTAACGGATAGATGGATTGGGTTCATATTTAGCATGGACCTTAACTACACCGATGTTTATTAAAAGAAAAAATAGCTATTTGTGTATTAAGAGCGCAAATAACGTCATTGCCGCCCGAGAATGTAGTTGGCCGCACGAAGCGTCAGCTGAGTGCGGCCAAACATTTCGAGAGCGGCAATGACTATTTGTGCTCGTAATACACACAATATTTTTCCTACCACCATAATTACAACCGATTAAATGTATTTAATAAACGTACACAATTATATCAACTTTAAATTTAACTTCATTAACTTTCATTAACATAATAACTGTAATAAATCGTAATCACTTGCATAGATGTGTAACGGGAAGTTAGTGTTATCAAAATACTGACCGTGAAATCAGCTGATTCAGAGCAAAGCAACTACAATTAATTTGTAATAATTATGGTGATTGTCATGTGGTTTCTGACCAACAGAAACTAGTCTGTGTTGTGACGTCACCTTCTTTACCGTTCTAACCTATTGTAGATTTAAAATAACCTTGATTTAGCGTGCGCCAATGTTCCATTACCGCTCTAGAGCGGAAAAGGACCGGAAAACGGAAATGAACTGTTTTGCGTAGGATTACAGCTGTGGCAATGTGATTATTTCCATGCAGTGGTAGGAAAAAAATATTTTTTCCAGGAAACCTCATATATCTCAAAAACGGTAAATTTTAGAAAAAATTTACAAGAGACAAAAAAGTTGATAAATAAAATTATCTAAACAATGAAACCAAGTTTGTAAATATCTGAAAACAAATTGTCAGTTATTGCTTTTTTCTATTAAAATAACCTAAAATAGCATTAACCATAATGCAAAATCAGTGTTTTTCTACAGAAAAATCGTAACTCTGTTATTTATTTTTAGATACTGTACTTACAATCTTGGTATTATTGTTTAGGTATATAATTTAATTTGTCAAATTTTTTGTCTCTTGCAATTTTTTTCTAAAATTTACTGTTTTTGAGATATTAAAGTTTGAAAATTTAAAATGGCCGCCATTTTAAAAATACACACTGGAAAAAAATTTTTCTTTTAATAAACGCTGGTGTAGTTAAGGTCCATGCTAAATATGAACTCAATCCACATATCCGTTACAGAAATAAAAATTATTAACTTAAGTGTAAAAAAGAAAATGGCGGCTAGCGGGTTAACGAAGCATTTTAGGACATACAAGTTAATATGAACTTTTTTGTTTCTTTTGGCTTGCTGAACAATATGGTAAAGTTTCGGACAGTCGAAGCTGGACACCCTCTATATTCTTGAACCGAAATAAATTTTCAACGATAAATAATCGTCTCTTCTGGTCATTCAAATTTGACTGGGCATTTTCAATAATTAATTTGTCTATTTCTTCCACTTCACTATACTTGCCCAGTCAACCATTATTTTCCACCTGTACGTCAAATCGCACATCAACTATATATTGTATTGCAATTTGAAAATTGAATCTTCATGCTAATTTAGGAAGTAATGTTGTTTATAAGTGTAATATATTTATAAAATTCAAAGACGTGTAAAACAAAACCAATTGTTGAATTTGTTATTAATATTTGCTATTTTTCTCAGTTTTAACAAAAAAAACGAGACAAAAGCAAAACCGGCCCGGGACACCAAGGCGAGAGCGAAAGACCGGGACTGTCCCGGTCAAACCGGGACGTATGGCAGGCAAGCCTATCTTAAACCAATAAAGCATACAGATTTGCTGTATATAGGCCTAAATGATATTCATGAATTTTAATTTTAACTAGACCTACTTATATAAAGAGTATGTTAGCGTGTTATTTTTTTATTTGAATAAAATACAATATGTGCAGTAGAAAAAATTAATGCAAACTAAACTTACCAAACTAGTAGTAGGCCTAGTGTAAACAAATAACAACAAACTACGTACATAGGCTATATTACCAGACATGCTGTGTGTGTCCATACCAGATCCCTTTTGAAGGGGACCTCTAACATTTTTATGAAATTTGGTATGGAAGTGTTTCATGAGTTAGCAAACCAGCATGATTCGGGTTATGGGAACAGGATTTTATGGGGTTCCAAGGGGGTCAAAATTTTTTTGGCGTTTTTGGACCTTAATTTGCAAAATTCAATAATTTTAACTGAAACCATACAAAAGAGCATAAAAAATAACAATTTAGGCTAGTATTTTGAATTTTTAACTTGGCTTAACAGGTTAGGGAGAAAATCCAAAAATAGGTTTTCCATATTATTCTAATGGGGGATTAACAAAACCCTGTATCTCACATATTTATTGACATAACTTGGTAAAATTTGGTATGAACATTCACTAGGTAGGGTTTAACTGATATTTGCTTACAACACCCATATGGCGGCAAACCTACATACTCATTCCAATGGTGTTTATGGAGAAAATACAAAATTTCAAATTCCTTTGGAAATTTGCTGAGTAGGCAGGTCTGCTGCGACGGGGGTACCGTATCTTTTTTAAACATCCAAGTTCAAAATAACATAAAATAAACGGTTTCAGTTAACTGACACATACTTTCTCCCAAGAATATAAAAAAGGAGTTAAAAGCTTCAAAAATTAATGTCTTGATGACTCAGTCGGATAGCTACCAGCTGAGCAGCGCGAGTTTGACGATATGCGCATCTGTGACTCTTAACAACGTACTGCGTTTACCGCTAAACGAAAAATTGAATTTCCTCCGCAACCACTTGACGTAGTGCAATAATTTAAAATACTGGATTATTTAGTTTTTTGAGCTTGATTTAATGGTGATTAGTAAAATTTATTTAAAGATAACAGCTATTTTGAAAATTCAGAAAATTGGTTTTTTAAACACTTTTTATTTTATAACTTTTGAACGCACATTTTCTCGGAGATGCGGGTGGTGTCATTTTAATCAGCATTTTAATCCTAATAAACAATAAAATTTTAATCAAAATCGTTAGAGCCGTTTTTGAGAAATTTTGATTTTTCACGTTTTTTGAGGGTTTTTGGGGGTAAACTACCCTTAAAAATAAAAAATTCAAAAAAATGAAAAAAACGCCTGGAATTATCGTAGGTTTGGACCTACATACCAAATTTCACCAAAATCGGACCATTGGGGCATTCTCTAGCTCTGTTTACATCCAGACACACAGACACACACACACACACACACACACACACACACACACAGACAGACATCACTCCGAAAACCACTTTTTTGGACTCAGGGGGCACCACAATGGATAAATCCACCAACAACTCAATCCGAAAATTTTGACGAAAACAATACTTTCTCCATATACAATGGTATAGGGGGAGAAGGTAAAAGTAGCTGGCTTATGTATAACAAACAAGTAGCCTACGGAATTTTTTTCAGGGTTCAGTGGGAAAATTTTAGGTTTGGTGTGACGGTACACATAAGATTCGCAGTACTATACTGTAGCATTATTTTAACAACAGTACAAGGTTGAATGTATTCCGAACCTTCTCTATCATACGAGGTATTTTCCGTTCGTTTGGATTAGGCACAGGAGTTTGTTAAAGCTCTGGTATGAAAACCTTGCTTATACTCCTACCTATAACATCTTTCGATATTTTTCACAGCTGTCGTTAATATCAATAATAGGCCTAGCCTAGATTGTTTGCCGAGCATCAACAACACTATATAACAGTCAGCTACACCACTGACTATAGTATAGTCAAGTGTAGTGTGTAGTGTATTTAAACTTCACTACATTAATACACTGGGCTACTGTCGCTTACGGCACGTTTACACCAAAATTGACAAGAAATTGTTTGTAGAAAACTAAAAGCGAGCAACTAAAAATTGCTTTCAAATCATAGTATTAAGTAGAAGATATTTTGTAGAAGATTAAAATTTACTCTTCTAAAATTTTTATCAACAAGTGGAGAACTGAAAAGAATAAATAAATGTGTTTATTTTCAAACGAATTTCGGCATCATGCTGCCTTGCAAAATAACTCAAGTCATAATAGCCAGCCACTATAAAATAAGTCCCCGAAGAAAGATGTTAGGAGAGACTCTCGTTGAAGGCTATTGATATGTACAGTGGTCTGGTCAGTGGTCGCAACATGATAGCGACAGCTGATCTCCGAGAACGACCAGTTGAGTGGTGACTGGTGAGCAAAGGTATACGACGGGAGTGAAAGACGTTGAAAATGACAGTTGGTTACTTTGAGTATTTAAATTCAATGATCGAACATAAGTGAGTAATAATCAAGCGTGATAATGGGAACAGTTCTTAACTAGTACTTTACAAACTGCCTGCGCAAAGAGAGCACCAAAAAATCACTTCAAACTAAATCACTTTTGAGACAGGGACCTCACATAGTGGGTATTTTAACCTTCTATAAGAATAAAATGGTAAATCTGATGACGTCTAGGGCGTAGCCCTTTGTGAATATTAATATGAAAATATTCAGACTTTCCTATTTTTAAGCCTAAAGAATGAGCCGGTATACCAAATTTCAGCACTCTAGCTAGTATGAAAATAGTCAGACTCTCCTATTTTTTTAAGCCTAAAGAATGAGTATACCAAATTTCAGCACTCTAGCTAGTCGGAAAGATGGAAAATTAGTGATGAATGAGTGAGTGAGGGCTTTCCCTTTTATATGTTTAGAGATACTTAAAAATTTGCAATGAAAAAAACTTGTTGTAAACTGGTATAAACTGTATAAACTTATCAAGGTTTATTTAATATTCACTCAATCCTAAAAATATAAAATGCTGATTACATGATTTTTGACATTATGAAGTTTTTGAAATTACTCAAAAATGTTCAGTTTGTACTGAGGTAATTTTGAATTTGGGTCAACGTTTTTGTTTTGACTTGCAAAACATTCAAGTGTACCAGTGAAGGCCGACTGAATGCGTTTTGAATGTATCAATAGTACCTCTACCATATATTAAATCCATTACTAGTACAGTTCAATTGGCTCAAGAGGTAAAGGTGCTAGGACATTGGGTGAAAAATGGCAGGTTCAAATCTCCACATGGGCTCGATTGTATTTATATTTTTTTAATCTACTGGTGAGCAAAAATAAATTCATTTAAAAATTTTGTAGAAAAATAAATTGAACTAGCTGTTTCCCGTCACAGCTTCACCAGTGATTGAATTTTTGTTATATATATATTTAAGCTCTTTCGCTACGCTCACTCGCCTTCGGGTTTAGCTCATTCGCTACCTACGCTACTGTCACGCTCACCTTATAGCCTAAATAAAAAAACCTGAAATACCTAAACATAGAGTTTTTCATTGAATTGGTTTTCTAACAACCGATAAAAATAGTGAAAATATATATCTCCTACCACTGCATGGAAATAATCACATTGCCTCACATGTAAGCCCTATGCAAAACAGTTCATTTCCGGGTTCCATTTCTTTCCCACTCTAGAGCGGTAATGTTCTTTACCCGCGCTAGACCAAACAGCAATTTTAAGTCAGCTGTTATTACAAACCATGCCACAGCTGTTGTTCATTGTTGTTGTTTATTAATTGCTTCTTTTTTAGTTTGAGGTTATGTTTGATAGTCAACAGTGTGTTCCAACAGAAACATATCAAAATAATCTAAATGACATTTTGTATGCAATAAACAAGTAATCTGTAACAATTATGTTGGTAGGAAAAATCTTGTGTGTATTACAAGCACAAATAGTCGTTGCCGCTCTCGAAATGTTTGAATTCTCGAGTGGCAATGACGTACTTTACGCTCTTATTACACAAATACCGTAGCTATTTTCTGATTTTTTTACAAACTATTGTATGCTCTCTGGGTCAGAGCCCTTTGGACACATTTGCACTAAACGTCACACAAACTATTCTTGAATAGTATAGTTAATAATGCCTAAAAGTTTCATTACAATCTGTCGAGCGGTTTCGGAGTTCGTAGGCAACATATATACCGGTACATACATACTTCCTCTTTTAAAGATATATACAGGGTGTCCCGCTTCCACCTTTACAAACTTTTCCAGGTTATTGCACACGTCAAAATAAGCAAAAAAGTTCCAATAAACATATGTCCTAAAATGCTTTGTTAACCCGGTAGCCGCCATTTTGTTTTTTACACTAAATAATTTTTATTTCATTAACGAATCATTGTATTAAGTTAATATTTGGCATAAACCTTCACTATAACAATACCAATTATTTTTAGGTATTTTCCAATGTGTTTTTTCAAAATGGCGGCCATTTTAAAAGTGTAAACTGATATCTCAAAAACGGTAAATTTTATAAAAATGTTGCAAGAGACAAAAAAGTTGACAAATTAAATTATCTAAATATTGATACCAAGTTTGTAAGGATCCGACAAAAAATAACGGAGTTATTGAGATTTTTTTCTTAAAATAACCTAAATTGGCATTAATCATAGTGAAAAATCAGTGTTTTTCTGCAGGAAAACCACAATAAGCTTAACTCCGTTATTTGTTGTCGGATCCTTACAAACTTGATATCATTATTTAGATGATTTAATTTGTCAACTTTTTTGCCTCTTGTGACATTTTTGTAAAATTTACCGTTTTTGAGATATTTGAGTTTACACTTTTAAAATGGCCGCCATTTTGAAAAAACTATTTTTTTATGAAAAAATAATTTTTTTTCTAAAAATTTGTATTTTTATAGTGAAGGTTCATGCCAAATATTAACTTAATACAATGATCCGTTACTGAAATAAAAATTATATAGTGTAAAAAACAAAATGGCGGCTAGCTGGTTAACGAAGCATTTTAGGACATATGTTTATAGGAACTTTTTTGCTTATTTTGACGTGAACAATAACCTGGAAAAGTTTGTAGGCCTAAAGGTGGAAGCGGGACACCCTGTATACATATACATGCATGTTTTCCTAGACATGATAACTCTCGAAAAAACGGTCCGATCGAGATCAAATTTGGTAGAGATGTGCGATCATACCGGTACCTTTATTCAGATGAGTTCGTAAACCAGATATATGGACCTACCGGAAGGGGTAGTTAGGGGGGGGGGGGGGATTTGTACAAAAAATGTTTGTTTTTGCATGTTTCATATGAATTTTTTTTTATTTTTTTTTACTACGGTGCTGGATTTAGCTCAAAAGACACACAATTTAGTACTTTGAAGCTTTGCTCTATCTCCATTGCTTACCGAAATATTAAAAAGTTTAAGGACAGTAAGTTACATTGTGGATGTTAATCTTATGGAGAACAAGGATTGTTAATTCACTTTTACTAACAAGTATTTTTGGACGATACTTATCATGGCAGCAAACCAGCATAGTCTTTTCCCATGTTAATCATGGAGAATAGGCAAACTCCATTAGCTTATTTATGGACAGATATTGATGATATTGACAGATATTTCTATGGTCTGCAAGAGACAAAATAATACAGTTATCATCAGAACACATTTTGTCCGCAGTGTTATTTCGTATCCCAATAATCTAAAAGCCTTGACTTGGAGACGGAATAGCATTTAAATATCCCCCGTCGCAGCAGACCTGAGTACTCAGCGAATTTCCCAATTAGTAATATTTGACCACATAAACCTGTAAACCAAATATCATCACATGTTCATAAATAGGAAAATAAATGACTATTCTCCTTATGATAAATATAGCGAAAGAGTAAACTTATGCAGGTAGGGCCTAGGCTGCCATGGGGAACATAAAAGTAGGTTTTTAGCATAAACAAAATTTATTTCGACCATATGAAGCCATATACTAAGTTTTATCAATATCTGTCCTTTTCTAAAGGAGAGTTAGATCGTGTCTAGGGACACATCACATTTATATATATATAAATTTAAATGACTATTATTTTTGGTCCCTGGGCACCTAAAAACGAAAAAGTAACATGGCCCCGGGCTTGGGTCTTACCACGAGACCTACGGTAATAGCTTATTCCCCATGGGAAATTCGCTCAAAGGTCCACTATCAAATTTATTTGGCCAAGTAAACTTAGACTATGGCTAGATAAAATTTTTAACTGAAACCCCTATTTTAATTTACACTTAAAAACAAAAAGCCTTTGATTTTAAAAAGGATTAATTTAAGTTATATCAGTTTGTTTTATAATGTAACTTAATAGTGTAGGCCTATATTATGTTTGTTCAAGAGTGTAGATTAATTTATGTTATTTTTTAAAAGTATTAAACTTAACCTCTTGTAAACAACTGTTATTTTCTATTTATTCACAATCTTGCATGTTTATCTTGGCTAGCTCTCACATTGTATTATGTTTTGTCGATCATGATATTACTGCATGTATTATTATTGTATGATTTGTGATTTCGTTCCTTTGTTATGTTATATTGTTAGCAATAAGGCCATCACTTTATTTCTCTTGATTTCTGTAAAATAGTTCGTCCGTTGATGCAAATAAATAAATAAATAAAATTAGTTGTGCAAAAGTTGGAAATACCATTGAGTAAAAACGGACGTTATTAACATAACGTATAGAGTGGACAACAGATAGGGAAGAAGGGAACGCTCGCCACGGTTCCCGGGAACTCTAGGTCTCGATGAAAGTATCGATTATGCTTTCGGTCTATTGAATCAACTACATATCGCATCAACTTGATAGTCATCATTAGCATTGAAAACTCAGAAGACAATTCAAATCGAATCGAGCTTTCGATTGTTGAAAGATTTTGATTAAATCGCATCGGTAGCCAGTTAGTAGCGCCCCTAGCGGACGATCTTGTCATTTAGCGTTTCCAATTTTAACATTGCTTGTCCACTCTATACGTTATGATAATAACGTCCTTACTCAATGGAAATACTCAGCCATAAAGAAGCTAGAAAAACAAACAGATTGACTATAAGTAACAGGGTGTTTCGTAGTCAGTGACAAAAATTTTAAGGGGTTTTTAACTTATTGCAAAATAGTATACACAATCATTTCTCACTCCACCTTCCAATAATAGTCATTTTTCAACTTTTTGAAATTTCTTGACATTCCCTAACTAATACTCATTTTTATGACCAAAATTACCAAACTTATTTGCAATTTTTATGACACTTTTAGGGAGTACGGTACAAAAAATTTCTTAATAGAATAAGTAGGTACACTTTGTTCCAATTAAGCCCTCTTAAAGCCTTGCAAATATACTTTGAATACCAAATTTTGGAAAATTGAGAAAAATGGTACTAAAATGAAGTTTAATGCCGCAAACCGCACTTCAAATGTTTGACCGAGTCGGGAATGGCAGGCTATCAAATTTACAATTTAAATCATATAAAAAAATTCTATACAATATTTTCCACCTAGACCGGTATATATTCAACCTTTAAGGTGTGGTTTATGACATCTTTAAATTTTAGGGCGTTTAATGTTTTGTATGATCTGAGTAAACCCAATGATTTTTTTTAATTCATTCGATACAACTCTTGTTGAAGATATCTAGGTTATGAAAAACAGGTAAAAATTATGTTTAATGCCAATTCCTTCCCCTTATAAGCCAAATAGAAAAGGTAGTGTATCATTTTAAAGCGTAGAATATGAGGAAGTTTTGGTGAAAATTGACAGTTTGTAGCATGAAGTATGAAACAATTTCTTCAGCAAGTTACAAGTAGGTAGGCCTACAGTAGTGCCTTTTTTCTCCATTTTCCAAAATTCCTTTTTCTTTTCAGGTACGGTACTGTAGATGGCTTTAAGAGGACTTAAGTTAATTGAGGAAAACTACACTTATTCTAAAAGGAAATTTTATGTAACTTAGCCATAAAAAATGCCAATAAGTTTAGTAAATAATGACAAAAACGTGACTGTAAAAAAAGCTGAAAAATGACTGTAACCGTAAGATGGAGCGAGATATAATTACCTATAAATTGTGTGTTCTTGTTCCATTTTACATGCATAATAACCCCTTAAAATTTTGACACTGACTACCAAACACCCTTGTAGGCTATAGGGGTATGTATACTAATGTGAATAGACTTCTCATTTAATGATTTTGTTTGATACGGTACCGAAATTTGTAATGTTCAGGTAGGGTGCAAGGAATCCAGTTTAATATAGATTAATAACCTGGGAGATTTATAAATACCTACTAAGTTTTAATGATTCAATTTAGGCACATGTCTAGAGTGACTTTTGCCTATAAATTAAAAATTGTTCTAGTGACCCGTACTGTTTAGATCATAACTTCATAAAAACTGTGGTAAAAAATTACTGTAGATAAAGTTAATAAAACTAGCACCTTCTAGAAGTCAAAATGAAATTTTTATTCAAATTTTAATAAATTTTAGGCACTATAAAATCAACATGCGCATGACCCCACCCAGCTGTATTGAACAGCCCCTCCCCCTCCCGCCTGGCGGCAAATCCATCTGTAAATAATATTCCCACACATGAACGCGTGATGAGTACTCTTAATTCTGTTATAAACTATTGCTGGTTGATTGCACTATTATCTACGCAATAAACATAAGTTTCTTAAATTCCTTGGATTGTCCTACCTAATAAAAGTAATTTGATATCCTTGGCCGCTTGTATCCCGTCCTCTTTCAGATTCTTTTCGATCTGCTTACTCCTGGCTAACGCCGCCCTCTCCTCCGCCGACATAGCACACCCCATCTTGCGGCCGGCTGCTTTCACGAACGTGACGAAAGATTAAAAACACTAAACATCCACACTCGGACCCGCCGAGTGCTCAGGGGCCGATCATAGGGAAACACGATCCTCCGGGCGACACAACACTCGATCACAGACACATAACATCACTGCACTTCACACAACCGACACCGAACACTCGCCGGGAACGATTAGTGTCAATCGAGCCACAAATAATTCAAATCTCAGCTCGACCTGCCCATTTCCAGCAAAGCCGGATACCGACGTGAACGAACGCTTCACTCGCCGTGCGACTGCGAAATGGAACCGGGCTGGCGCGTCTGCCGTTACGACGTCAGCGCTACCTGTCGACTACTGGACAAACTATTTCCTCCAGCTTCCCACGGTCGCTGCCAGATCACGCTCGTGACGTTCACCGGACCCGCTGCAACGCGCGGCCGCGCGGCGAGTGCAAGACCAAGACCCCACTATACTACAGGCTGGAGTCATGCCGCGTTGACGTCATAGCAGTGGATCGCTCAGAGCAATACCTCCTAGAATAAAAAGAGAAGGCCAAATGACTGAAATTCGTTACGTCATATAAGTAGGCTGATGTGTTATGTTATGATGTAAGAAAACAGATGTGCTACTGTCAGTCGACGGAGTTTCATCTGTCACGACTAACTTATTTGTTTACAAAAACAACGAAAAATCAAAACAAGATTAGATGTTTTACCATTTTTTGGGAGGACCCTCTAAAGCATGAGTTGGAATTAATGATTTAAAACATCAGCCTACTTATATGACGTAATGATCTTCAGATGTCTGGCCTTCTCTTATTACTCTAGGAGGTGTTGCTCAGAGCCGAGGCAATACATGCGTTTATATGGGATTTCACTGACGCGCATTCATTAATCCTTTACCACCACCACTACTTACACTAGTTTCACTTTAAAGCTTATACACAAGTATGTCATATCATTGTAATCTGCCTGAATTAAGGGATACAACGGTATAATTTATCATTGATTTTAATCATTCTGCACAAGCTCTTCTTATTAGAAATAAATAAATAAATTTTAAAATAAAGTCTTTAAATTTCTAATAAATTAAATTTTTTATTGGCGTGAGGCCTTTCGTTTACAATGTAAACATCATCAGACCACAACTGATACAATAAGTAATTTACATTTTTAACTCTGCTAAAACATATGACTTACATGGCTATTTATATAATTTTAAATTATATTCAAAATATTACATTAAAAATTAATACTATATAAAATTTTGTTTAGGTCATAAATTTAAGAACGTAATGAACGGCGAATTTTGAATTGGTCCTGGTTCGTTGTTCACAAGTTGATGTTTTCTTTTGTTCATTTCAAGGGTTTCATATGCATCCAAATATTGGTAATTATTGATTTCTTTTATTAAATTTATTTTTGAAAAACTGTGTCCAGTTTCAATAGCATGCTTTGCCATTGCAGATTTTTCGGGCCTGTTGTATTTGACGTGGCTGATATGTTCTTTTAATCGAGTTTCAAGTTTTCTTTTTGTTTGCCCTACGTACAACTTATCACAGTTTTCACATGTTATTTTATAGATTCCTGATTTTTGCTCTTCTTTTAATTTACTCTTCGGATTTCCTAAAATATTCTTAAGTTTCGATTTTGATGAGAAGCTCACGTTAATTTTGGCATGTTTTTTAAATGCATTTGTTATTTTGTTACTATAGGAAGTGTACGTTATTGATTTCCAAACTTCTTCTTTTTTCTCATTTTGATACATTGTTGTTCTTGAATTTTTCAATTTTTGTTTTTTCTTTTTATTAATAATTTTGTTAATCAAATCAGGATTGTAACCGTTGAAACAAGCAATTGATCGGATCTTTTTTACTTCTTTGGCATACCTTTCGTCATTGAGTAGTGTATTTAGAAGTCTGTGTACAAGGCTATTATATACCGCTCTCTTTTGGGAATGAGGGATGAAAGAATCTTTTGTAATGTAACGATAATTACTTGTTGGTTTTCGATAGATGTCAAATTCAATATTTTTATTTTTGTTCCTTATTACAGTTAGGTCTAGGAATGGTAAAACATCGTTATTTTCAACTTCATATGTAAATTTTATTGATGGATAAAAAGAATTTAGGTTCGTAACAAAGTTTTGAAGATCTTCACTTTTCTTAAAAATTGCAAAAATGTCATCGACATATCGGAACCATATTCTTGGAAAGTAATTTAGTAATCTTTTTGCATTGATTTCAAAATGGCTCAAAAATATGTTTGCCAGAAAACCTGATAGGGGATTTCCCATTGCTGTTCCAAATGTTTGTTTGTAAAATTGGTCAATTGAAAAAACATTTTGTTTCATACATAGATTGATTAAAAGTGAATATTCTTCAATTATTTCATCATTGTAGTCATTTGATTTTAACCAGGATTTGATGATTTCTATTGTTATTGGTATAGGAACATTTGGATATAGAGATTCTACATCAAAAGATACCATAAATTCATCGTCATCAATTGTCAAGTCTTTGGTCTTATCGATAAATTCATACCTATCTTTTACACTGAATGTTTCTAGAAAAGGGATATTTTGAAGAGTTTTAACGAGCCACTTTGATAGATTGTATGTTGGAGAATTGATGCTGGATACTATTGGTCTCATCTTATTACCAGGTTTGTGGATTTTAGGGAGACAATACAGTCTTGGAATACGCGGGTTCGATATTGTTAAATGTTTAATCCATTCTTTTTGAATAATATATTTACATTGTTTTAATGAATTCAATACAGAATTTTGGAAACTGTTTAATGGATTACTAATAACCATTTCATATGGACCTTCTTTAATCATTTTGTCAACTCTTTCTTTATAATCTGCTTTGTCCATTATCACTACTGAGTTACTTTTATCCGCCTTTAAGTAAAACACATCTTTCTCTTTTAAACTTCTTATTACATCTTTTTCATTATTATAAGATGTTTCTGTTTTATTTTTTTATTTTTTCTTTTTTAAATCTGCTGTTATGTCTGTCCTTATTGCTGTTTTAGCGCACGCTTACCTGTGCTTAGCGCACGCAGGTGAGCGTTCTGTATCGTTTCCTTTTTCTGTGGTTGTACGTAGGGCAAACAAAAAGAAAACTTGAAACTCGATTAAAAGAACATATCAGCCACGTCAAATACAACAGGCCCGAAAAATCTGCAATGGCAAAGCATGCTATTGAAACTGGACACAGTTTTTCAAAAATAAATTTAATAAAAGAAATCAATAATTACCAATATTTGGATGCATATGAAACCCTTGAAATGAACAAAAGAAAACATCAACTTGTGAACAACGAACCAGGACCAATTCAAAATTCGCCGTTCATTACGTTCTTAAATTTATGACCTAAACTAAACAAAATTTTATATAGTATTAATTTTAATGTAATATTTTGAATATAATTTAAAATTATATAAATAGCCATGTAAGTCATATGTTTTAGCAGAGTTAAAAATGTAAATTACTTATTATATCAGTTGTGGTCTGATGATGTTTACATTGTAAACGAAAGGCCTCACGCAGGCCCGGATTATCCACTAGGCCAACCTAGGCCATGGCCTAGGGCGTCAGCCGGGGAAGGGGGCGTCAAACGGACCTTTTTTTTATTACGTTGCAGTCAAAAAATTATTTAACTGCAAACATAATTTAGGTTTGGGGTTTTAACATTTTTTTGTTAAATTCTTTAATAACAAGAGTGAATAGGATATTAGGCAAAATAGAAAGAAGAAAGATTTATTTAGGCGAATTAGAGGACCCCCTAAGTTGCCAGAACCCGAGGGGCTCCTTCGCTGCGGGGACGAGCGCCCCTGATATGACGTAAAGAGTGTCCCTGATTAGCGGTCATGAGCAT
This sequence comes from Neoaliturus tenellus, assembly GCA_030545055.2. Lineage (NCBI taxonomy): Eukaryota > Metazoa > Arthropoda > Insecta > Hemiptera > Cicadellidae > Neoaliturus > Neoaliturus tenellus. The sequence goes on from CM061533.1 coordinate 34,651,913, forward strand.
CACCCCCGACTGGCGGAAAACATCGCCCTCTACTCGATGGTAAATAGCACCCTTGATCAGATTTAAATCACGCCCCTGACCGGTGGTAAACATAGCCTCCAACCGCCGGTAAAGAGCGCTCCTGATCGACCGTAAAGAGCGCTCCCGATACGCATAGCGCCTGTGATCAACGGTAAAGAGCGCCCCCGACCAGCAGTAAATATTCCCCTAATTGACGGTAAATGGCGCCCCTTTGCCTTGACCATTGCCTTGTAAGGTTTGCCTCGATCTTGGTCCTTTGCCTTGGATTTTTATTTCTGTATTACAATTATACAGGGTGTTTCAGAACTCCCTTCCAACTTTTTAGTCCATTGTTCTTAAACCAAAAATAAATATGAATATCATAGTAATAACATCAAAATGCCGCTAGTTACCCACACAGCCGCAATTTTGTCTTTTACACATATTATTTTTTTTCGCAACGGATGGTTGTATTGAGTTCCATTTTGTCATGAATCTTTATCACACCAATGTCCATTTCAAGAGAAAATAATTGTTTTTTTCCGATGTGTGTTTTCAAAATGGCGGCCATTTAAAAACTTTAAACTCAAATATCTCAAAAACAGCAATTTTTTCAAAAGTTTTACTAGGGACTAAAAAGTTGACAAATCAAATTATCTAACTAAGGATACTGAGTTTGTAAGGATATGACAACAAGTAACGGAGTTACAGTGATTATTCTCTTATAATAACCTTAATTAGCGTTAATTTTAATGCAAAACCATTGTTTTCCTGCAGAAAAATCCCAATAATCCCGTTATCTGTTGTCAGATACTTACAAACTTGGTATCCTTAGTTAGATTATTTAATTTTTAAATTGTTTTGTCCAGTAAAATTGTTGTAAAAATTACCGTTTATGAGATATTTGAGTTTAAAAATTTAACACGGCCGCCATTTTCTAAATACACATAGAAAAAATATGTTTTTCCTGGGAATGAACATTGCTGTGATAAATATTCATGCCAAAATTGAACTCAATATAATCATCCATTATGGAAATAAAATTATTATGAGTAAAAACAAAGTAGCGTCTGTGTGGGTAACTGGCGGCATTTAGACGTTATTACTATGATATTCATTTTTTTGTCCAGGAACAATGCCCTAAAATATTGGCAAGGAGTTCTGAAACACTCTGTATAATATTTGATTTCAGATGTAAAATTAATACAGTGGTAAAATGGTACATTAAATGATGTAAAAGGATTACATCCACGGATTAAAGTGACGAAAATGCTGATCATCACTTTCGTTAAATAGTTCCATGTTAGCGAATTTCCTTTAGAAATAAGCTATTACCGTCGTTTTCATGGGAGCTGCCGTTTGTATCGATGTAGGGACACCTCTGCGATTACATAATTATATATATTATATTGTGGCTTTTTATGTGTACTTTCTGGATACGTAGTGATTATTTGTCGGTAACACATTTAAAACTGCTCAAATGACGATTTACTAAAAAATTTAACATGGGCTTATATGGGAAATAGAATTTTCAATTTTGAGTGCTTGTGAACACGATAACTAGTGCAAAAATCGTCTGATCATCATGAAATTTGGTACAGGCATGTAAAGTTAGATTCTCTTGGATGAGTTCGTTAACCAGTAAGATCGGCCCAACTTCAGTAGGGAAAGTGGGGGATTTTACCCCTCAAAAGTGGGTTTTTTCCACTTTTCTCATAGTAATTTTTATTTGATTATGTTTTAGTGTATACCATTAGATTCAGCTCGAAAAAACAAACAATTTGGTATGTTTAATTATTGCTCTACGTCCACTGGTTACCGAGATATTAGCGAATTTCCTTTAGAAATAAGCTATTACCGTCGTTTTCATGGGAGCTGCCGTTTGTATCGATGTTAACCAGTAAGATCGGTATCGAAAAAAAAATGTTTGATCATCATGAAATTTGATATCACACATATGTAAAGACTTATAGTGTGTGTTTAAATGTGTTATGTACACTTATGTAAAGATTGCCATTGGAAATTCGCTAAGTACGCAGGTCTGCTGCGACGGGGGTATTTTTATACTACAGCCAAAACGTAGTATTAGAACATACGTATAATTAGAACAAAAATAAGCCAATGAATCCGCTTGGTTTTTTTGGGGGAGGGGGGGGGCGTAATTGTGACCTTTGGCCTAGGGCGTCAAAAAGTGTTAATCCGGGCCTGGCCTCACGCCAATAAAAAATTTAATTTATTAGAAATTTGAAGACTTTATTTTAAAATTTATTTATTTATTTATTTATTTATTTTAATGTTTACTTACTTTTTTATTCGTCAGTGAAATCCAAAGTTTTAGTAATTTTTTTTTTATTCGTGTAACATTTCTATTTTATAACATTATTACTTCACAACAGGTATTTTAATAAACGTTTTATTTTGGCAGAAAATCACACAAAAGGCTTGTACAATGAAATAATAATTAACATATTAAATTATTTTATTACTATAATAATTAGTATATTTAATTTTTATTTAAGTAACCCATTTTTCCAAACATGTCTTAGTATTAAAAATTCTAAGTTAGGCCTACTTATGTTGCTCGAAATCTAGCAATTTATTTTGATACAATACAAAACGCTCATATCAATTCTATTTGACCTTGGTATTCGAAAAAACGCACTTAATTGGTTACAAACTTATTTATTTGATAGAAAGCAATATGTAGAAGTAGTTTACTACAGTAAAAATAAATTTAAAATATCTCAACCATCTAAAATTAGAACAGTAAAACATGGAGTGCCGCAGGGCTCTATCCTTGGACCCTTACTGTACATTTGTTACACCGAAATTTTCCAAAATTATCCACCAGTAGTCAATTATACCTATATGCAGATGACGCCAACCTTAACCCTCCAGAGGTCGCTTAAAATTTAAAACGCCGTCTCTCGCTCAAGGAGGTTTCCTCCGGGTTTTAAATAAATGCACAAAATGTATTCTAAATACTTTTATTGTTTTAAATAAAAACAGAAAATGATTGAAAAATAGATTTCACGCAATATCCTTGCAAGACAGAGCAAGAATGGTAAAGTTAATTTAACAAATAAAATAATTATAACTATTATGGATTATACAAAACATATTTCACTTTTTTTACTTAAAACTTAATATTTTTCAATAACAGTTTTGTAAAATAGTATGAAAATAGTAAAAATAAAAATTTAGGGTACAAATAAAAAAGATTTTGTATAAAACTGAACTATCAGATTATATAAAAAATACTATGACGTGTTCCTGCATAAACCATAAATTAAATGGTATAACAAAGATACTACAATCAATTCAAATAGTTATACATGGAAAAATAAAAAGTTACTTCAATTAAAAACAAATCTAAAATGGCAACTGTAGCCTAAACAATTACAAATAACCAAATAAAAAACGATCGCACACGGACTCTTCCTCCGGGTTCACAAAACACACAAGGACGCTCACGGAGGAATCGTCCAGCACCTCAGGACAGCGCTCGCCAAACTGACCCTGGACGCTGAAAGCGGGATAAGGGTACTTCAAATACATGGTGAGGAAAGGGGCTACAGCTACACAAAAGGACAGTGCTGTCAACCAAAAGATAAACATTTCCCACAACAAAAAATATTGACCCGTGATGATTCCTCCGCTTAGCGTCCTCTCGAGGGTTAAAATATCTGGGTCTTCACAAAATGAATTAGAGTTAAAATCTCAATCAGATTTACTTTTATTGACAAAATATTTCAATGAAAAGCAGTTGTTACTCAATCCAAAAAAGACAAAATTCATTAATTTCAAGACTCTCCAATCAAATAACACCATTGCTCCAACAATCAAAATTAACAAACAAAAAATATAACTGAAGTAGATTACATCAAATTTTTTGGGATTAGAAATGGATAAACACCTCTCTTGGAATCTTAAAAAGTTACTTAAAAAGTGATCTCTAAAATATCATCCGGCATTTTTGCCTTATCAAGACTAAAAAGTTTTTTGACATTGACTCTTTAAAGACAGTCTACTTTGCATATATTCATTCTATTATTTTGTTTGGTATATCTCTATGGGGCTACATCTATTAACAATCTGGATACCATTTTAAAATTACAAAAGAAAGCAATAAGAGTCATTTTAAATCTAAAACCGAGAACCTCAGTAAAAGAACATTTTTCATCACTGAAAATAATGACTGTATATGGTCTTTATATTTTTGAAACTATTTTATCACTGCAAAACAAATTTGACAACTTGAAATTTGTTGGTGATAATCATATAGTTACAACACAAGGACCTGTGGGGAAATTGCCCTAAATTCTCATAGATTGGAATTATATATAAAAAAAACCAACATATGCAGGTTCCAAATTTTATAATAAACTCCCACAAGATATAAAGTCCTCTGGCAGTCAATCTGCATTTAGGAAAAAACTAAAAATGTTTCTCATCAACAAGGCTTTATTTTCACTGGATGAGCTTTGATGAAATGAGTAACATCAGCCTGTCAACGTTGCATTATGTTTTAGCCTAATAAGAGATTAAGATAATTTACTATTTGACACCATTCTTGTATATTTTGTAAATACTGATGATGAATAAAGAAAGTTTGAATTGAATTGAATAGTTTGTTTTCTGGCGGGCCGACGATTGCTGTTTTCCACACAGCAGCATGAACTCTCTCTATCCATGTTCTCTGGCGTCCGCCCTGACCTTGGACAGCCTGTTGATTTCGTATTCAACTCAAAACAAGTTGATCTAAAGTTCTCTAAACCCACTGCATAATTGTGCTAGGATAGGGAACTTCTAAATGTTGACCTAATTGAAAGAATGCACGAAACTGCCGCTGAGTAATAATGATTAAACCACCAATATTGAAATAAGTCTTGTTAACAAACTAGCGTTGTTCAAGACACCACTCTACTCCATGACCACTAAAATGGCATTAAATTTGCGTTCCAACAAAGCCTACCCCCACCTTTCTCAGACGTCCTAAAAAAACGGCTAAACGGTGCGCGAAAGAAAATAGATGGTTTTTTTGTCGCACCCTGTACTTTAAATGTTTACAGATGAAAGGTGTGTAAACTTACAAATTTTCTAGATATTTTATTTCGAGATGATGCTGTATTGGCTGATTGTAGCGCAGCTCTGACATAAAATACTCATGATATACTTATACTACCATGTAGTACACATTATGTACTATTAAGTACTGTTACTTATACAGTATAATAAGTACTTTAAAAGTTTACAGTTGAAAGGTGCTTACACTTTCATATTATCGTATCTAGATATTTTGTTTTGTGGTACTGGATTTACTTTATATTGTAGCCAAACAATGATATAAAATACCAATGATTCCATGTAGTACTTATTGCATATACTTCGTGCCACTATTCAAATAATTATTAGCAATTAGTCAATAATTAGCACTTAGAGGTAGGAGGCTCACAATCATATTTTATTGGGTTTCAAAATGCTGTATTGACCTTATATTGGATCCCAGCTATTATGTAAAATACTCATTATGAATTAATATATACTATACTGTGGTACATTTGCATACTATTCAGTACCACTTTTCAAATAATAAGTACCTTTAAAATTGTTATGGTCAGAAAGTGTATAAACATTCTCAATTTCTAGATATTTTGTTTCAAGACCCCTTTTTTACTTTCTTGGTATCCCGATACTGCCATAAAATATCTTTAACACTTATACCACAATTTATAGCTACTCGTTTTGTACTATTAAGTACCTGTATTTAAATAATTGGTACCTCGAACATTTTCAGATTAGAGGTGCGTAAACAGTCACATTTTCTAGATATTTTGTTGGGAGACATTACATAGATTTTATAATGTAGCCCGATGATGAATTAAAATACCCATGATACCTATACTACCGTGTTTATAGGTATCATTTTGTATTTTGTACATTTAGTTTTAATGTATAAATGCAATGAAAAATAATATAATTAAGTACACAATTATTACATGTTTACTTCATTCGTAAATCTGTAGAACTCTGTAGAATTTTAAAACTTTATGTACAAAAACTTTACAAACAGTCATACATTGTTGATATTTTGCTGGGCTATATAAAGAGAAATCAGAATCTCAAAACAAAATATCAAAATAATTTAAATGTTTGCGCAATTTTTATTTCTAAATGCTTAATAGGACAAAATAAGTACTAAATGGTGACGTAAGTGTTATAGGTATTTTATAACATAGGTTATGGTCTTCCATAAAAGTATAAAACAAGATCTTGAATTGAAATATCTAGAAGTTATGAATGTTTATACATTCTTATTATAAACTTTTGAGGTACTAATTATTTAAACAGAGGTACTAAATAGTTCAAATTATGCACAATAGTTTGACAAGTTTTAGTTTGAAATCAAACATGACCGGGCCAGCGAAATTTTACTTAAACTCATTTATTAACAGTAGACTGTGTACGTAGTAATAATTATATTTTTTTATGTTTTTGTAGTAACTGATTCAATATTTTAAAGGTTTAGTACTAAATAGTACAAAAACAATCCGGTTATGATGATATAATTTACTATAATTATCGTCATGGCCGGACTAAGAGGACATTGACCTCTACTAATTAGAGGGCACTGCTCAAAATCCATTAAAGTACTAATTAATTTACTGAAGGTACTAAATAGTACTAACTCAGTACGCTAAATAATGATATATCAATTATTGTAATACGTCAAAGTGGCCGGGCTAGCATATGTCGCTGGCCCGGACAGTTAAAACAATATCAATAATAATAGTTTTGAATGAAGGTACTAATTTTTTGAAACTTGGTACTAAATATAGGTATAATTTTTGTAAAAAAATCCAATATGGCCGGGCCAGCGACATGGACACACTATATTGCTCGGGCCGTCGATGTCATTCAATTGGAAACTTGTTGGGGAAGGTCGATACCCAAAAACGCAATGACTGCTCCTGAAATTCTATTTCAGTATTCTGCTCATATTCTCGGGTGTCGGTAACTCAGGCAACCTTCCTGCACAATTACCGACATTTCGAATGCTACCCTTTGCATTTAGGTTTTTTATTAGGTATATTTAACTCTAAGATCTAGAAAAAACTTTAAATAATATTGTACGATGGATGTAACAAATGCCAAAAACTTTTCCTCCAAAACTTCTTTGACGGATGATCTCTGGATGAAGTTTTGAAAGAAACATCATTGGCCTGTGTCATATCATACATATCATGTATAGTTTGAAAGGTCTTTGAATTTAGAGATATAATTTCAATAGTTGAAATATGTCTGTTTAAAAAAAAAATTGATAGACTAAAAAGAAAAAATTTGGTTTTAGTTTTGGGGAGAAATATTAACATTGTCATAGAGTGGCAGAGCTCACCTTACTTAAAATTTCAAATTGAATGTAAAATAGACTAATTAAATGAACTGTAAAGCTGGGTGCTGGTTGGAATGCTGGCGGCAAGAGATAAGATCAAGTTTGAATGAAAGTCACTGTTTATTTCCAAGCTTCTTCTCAGGTGTTGAAATAATTGTTTGCAGAAACCAAGCGACTTTCACTATTTTGATCGATTGCAAAGGACAGTTAGCTACCTAAACTAGACTTGCTTGTTTGTCTAAAACTGGCTGTTCAGTATATATTGAGCAGCCTGAACGAGCTCTTTATTCACATCATCATGAAGGTCTGTTTGGTGAGTATAACTTGTAGTTTGGTAACTATATCAACCCTCTACTATCAACTTTCACATCACCTTCATCTTATTGCATTTGAACTTATCAACTTATTACTTATGCACTTGCCATTTATCAATAGTGCACACAAGTTTTATTGATTTTTCTGAGGCTTGAATAGATATTAGTTAGGAATGAATGGATAAAAATTTTATGAAGTTCAACAATATTTTTAAAAGTATGCAGTATATTCATTATAAATACTGTAACTACTAAAACTAAGTTGATAAACTTATCCAGCATTTAAAAAAATTATAATGTTAACAAAACATTGATAGTACTAGTTTTCGTTTACTAGGAGCAAAAGTGGGTCTTTTTGGTGCACAATCAAGTTTTTAAACAATTAAGCATCAAAAAGATACTTTTCCTTCGAGTGGTGAACAACGTTTTTTATCATAATGTGGAATTAGACTTTTTATCGTTAAAAATATTAACTATAAAGTTGTTTTTTTAGGGTATATTTACAAAGTAAGCAATATGCAATGTTTACATTCCTGTTATTTTCTAATAATGCTCTTTATAACATTTGAATTTAAAAATTCTGCACCTCAAAATTAATAAATGAAATATAATATACTTATCAAACAACTGACTTTTCAGTCCTAGGACAAAAATAGTAGTTTTCATCACTAGGAGCAAAAGTGGGTCTTTTTGGTGCGCAATCGTGTTTTAAAAACGAGGCGCAGCCGAGTTTTTAAAAACGATTAAGCATCAAAAAGACACTTTTGCTCCGAGTGATGAACAAAGTTTTTTATCATAATGCGAAAATTAGACTTTTGATCGTTAAAAATAATAACTATAAAGTTTATTTTCGAGGTTATATTTACAAAGTAAGTACATGCAGTGTTTATATTTCTTTTATTTACAAACAATGCTTTTCATAACGTTTGAATTTCAAAATTCTGCTCATCAACATAAATAAATCAATAGTAATATACTTGGCAAACAGCTGACTTTTCAGTACTAGGACCTAAAAAATTCTCCAGATGATTTTTCAGTCCTAGGACAGAAAAGAATCACTTTTGGTACTATTGAGAGAACAAAAAACTGGCTGATTTCGGGCAGAATGATAAAAAAAGGTTTTTGTACTATTGAGAAATCAAAACAACAGGTTGGTTTCTGCAGAATAATGCAAACTTTTTTCCTTTTTTACACAACCTAAAAAAAAAAAAAAAAAAAAAAAAGAACAAAATGTAAATTATTAATAACTAACACACTGTATTTTATATTTTTTTCACATTGATTTTAATTTTTCCTTAAAACAAACCATAAAACCAAAATAACATCTGCGTTCAGTGGCAATGATGGACATTTAAATGGATTTGGTTTTACTAAGCTCACAATCTAAAATCTTTAAATGTTGCGAGCAATAATATTTTCATCCTAGAACTAGAACTGTGTGTTTCTCAACCGGTGGTATGCACACCACTGGTGGTATATGAGATTATTTCAGGTGGTACACAAGAGACAAAGAAAGAAATACGAAATTAAATAAACAAAAAATTTAAAATGCACTTTTGATTGACACTAACGGCTGATTTGGTCAGCTCAGTTCTGTGGAACTTCATTTCCACTTAGTTTGAGAGACTCCAATTGGTAACAACAGCACCTTGTCCTAGCTAAAGCAATAATTTTGTACCAAAACTTAGCAAAGTAAATTATTTTTAAGACCCTCGTTTTCAAATCACATTTATATCAACAAATCATAGTTTTGTGTCCAGTACTCGTCTGATCAAGATGTATCTGACCTTTTGGTGCCCACGTATCACCTAATGATTTTAAAATTTTTTTGACCTTCTGATGCCTATTTTTCTAAATATAACTCAAACAAAAAAAAAAACAGAGTTTTTGTTGAGACAATAGCATTGAAGCTTCAAAATCATTACATCATGAATGACACAATCAAATGCTTTGGATAGATCACAGAAGACACCTGCTGTCCTCTGCGATCCATCCATCGCTTCCAATGCGTTATTCATAAAAAGAAATCCTAGGCTAGCTCTTGTTATATCTCTAGAAAGGGGAGGGGTAGGTATGAGTTTAGGTGGTACGCCAAAAATTAAAAAAAGCATCATATGGTACCGGGAGCAAAAAGGGATCAAATTTTTGTTAACAATCTGATTTAAAAAGGTCATCTGAGGTACAATAGTTTCAATTAATTAAATTAAAAAATCTTATAATGAAGGTAGGTCAACATTTTAAAGCGCCCTCTAGGAGTAAATCAAAGGCTAAGGGGGCGTAGCCCAAAACGAAATGACCTTTTTAATCACTCTTCGCCATGGGCGGATTTAGGTCAAAGTTTTTGGGGGTGCCAGCTATCCTAAAGTAAGGGTCGTTGTATGCTCATCCAAACACCAAAATCCTATTTAAATGGCATTTTCCAAGGCCTATCCCAAGTAGGCCCTAGATGTTTAAGTACTTGTCTGTTATACATAAGACAGCTACTTTTTTATGTTATCTTGAACTGCGATCTTTAACAAACATATAAATTGAAAGAAAAGTATTATCTGAGCATTGTGTAAAAATTCACATTTCTAAGTTTTACGGGTTTTGATTTCTGCTTCCTTAAACTCAGTCATGTCACCGATGATCGCGGCTAATCAATGCATCTCCGCACACGGCCGCGATACCGCGGGCCTGATGTAGGCCTAATCAGCCAAGTTTACAGCGGAGCGCGCTGTTATTTTTTCTGTTATTGATATACAGAATAGGTCAGAAATACTTGCACTAACTCAAAACAAGCCTCACGCTAGTGATAAGTCATACGAAAGACCGTCTAGACAGCTATAATCTATAGCCCAGCGCGTAGCGTCGCGGTCACGGGAGGAGATGAGTTCGCCACTATCATCGGTGACATGGATGACTTTAAGTAAGTACACCTAAAAAACTGTAACACTTATAAACATTAAATTTTCACACACTGTTCAGTAAATAGGCTTTTTTCAATGTATGTGTTTTTTTTAAGACCGCGGCAATTCAAAATAACCTAAAAAGAAATAGTGGCTTATGTGTAACAAACAAGTACCACTGTTCAATATATTATTACAAAAATAAACCCCTAAAATTTTACTATAACTCATTTCAGTTGAGAAAAATGTCTATCTAATTTAGAATTTTTTTTTATGAAAACTACTCTAGATGTTGATTTTAACCGTTACTAGAAAAGCGTTTTAAGAATCTTTAAAGAGTATTTATTCCATTTAAATGAAGATCATTTATTAACCTATAACCTTCCTGTTATTTTGATTTGTTTCATTAATTTCCCTACAAAGAACCAAGGAATATAAAAATGGTCATAACAAATTCAATTAAAAGTAACATTATTTCATTGATAATGTACTGTAAAAACTTAAACAAGAAAAAGGGTATATCAAAATATTGTTTTGTTTGTGAGTTGATAGTGATTATTGTATAACGAGTCGTTTTATTTTTCATAGTTATTAATGTATCTTTACCAATAAGGCTTGCTTTATATTCGTCGACCTTTAGAGAGATACAAGTCTACAAGTATATATCTTAGAATAACTATTAAAATAAAAAGTACTACACACTGCAATAACAAATAACCAAACTGTATAGGCCTACTGGCCACTGAGCAACTGTCCTGTAGAGTGCACAAAAAAATAACTATATCACAGATGTGCATCATATTCCGAAATTTAGTCACCAGAGGTAAAAACGAGATGGGGGAGGGAGAGAGAGAGCAGGGTCGGTACTCGCCTTTGCCGGAAACCGTGCAGTTTAGTTGACCAGAAACGTCGTAACGTCGCACACACACGACCGCATTATGTTCAAAATATGCATAATTTTATGTACAAAATACTATTCTTTAATTGTCTTTTAAAATAGCTGATTCGATTACGCGTTGACTGCTTACGTCTTACTTGTTAAAAAAATGTTTACTGTCCAAAAAATTTTTTTTTGATCCAATACAAAAACATTTTACAAAAATATTAAAGAAATTTAAAAAAATCATAAAAATTCAGGGGGTGCCAGGCACCCCCTGGCACCCCCGTAAATCCGCCCATGCTCTTCGCACACGCATCAGATCATAAGCTTTAAAATGACAACTCCATCATAATGGATAGATTATTATTTAAGTAGTAGTTTTTTTATGTATTAATAAATGTAATGTAAATGTATAATACTGCACTTGTAATAAATTTTTTTATATATTTTTTAATACACACACACACAAAGTTGTGTTCTTTTCATTTTTTATGCCTAAGATTATTGTTTGCATGTAATATATTTTCTTGTACTGGTAATGTAAATATATTTTTGTAAATTTGTGTTTGTTTTCAAGAAAACTGTTTTGGGTAATGTCCTGAAGCTATTGTGTAATGAATATGTCAATAAATAAATAAATCGGTTCATTAGGTCGAGAGAAAAGGAATATAACATAGCCCTTATTGAATTAAGAAGATAGATTAACATAAAAGCCGCTTCTAGAAGCTTCTCATCTGCAACTGCAGTTCTGTATTCTTGGAAGGAATTACAATTACACATTGCGAAATTGACACCAATCGCTTTGCGACTGCGACTGAGTTTCAGACCTCAGACCATACTCGCTATAATCACAGCCGCGTCAAGGATGATGGTCCTATTTGAAACTACGCTACCAGTGATGGAGGGACTGTCGCACAGCGACTGTCGCTCTGCGACCATCGTAAGGGCCGCCCCAGTGACAGCGTACTTTTCCTCTGTAATTCAAACTATTTAACTATACTTGAAGAAAAATCGTTGTCTCTTGAATTTTGAGTTAGTGAGAGTTGACAGTAGCTATAAATAAAATATTCATGAAGACGGATATCGCTTGAAATTGATTTATTTGATGACAATATAGTACTTTACAAAATGAAAACGTATAAGATTTGTTACTTCATTACAGTTGTTAACACTTTTTAATCCCAAGGTATCAAAATTCCTTTAAGTTATTGTTGGCAATTCTGTTTCAGGTTTTGATGTTGGTAGCACTGTGTGTGGCCCTGGTGTGTTCAGTGCCCTACGATGACTCGGATCCCACGAACCCCCAGGCCGGCGACAACCCTCGTCCGGGCGACGACTCGGAAATCTTCCACAAGCTGAAGCTTCTCAAGCTCCTAGCCCTACACAAGCTTGGCTGAGGCGCAACTGTTTGGATACACTTTGTAAATATTGTTAGTTTCTTACAATGTAAATAAATAAACTTTTTCTATTTTTATAAAAATCCACCAGACCATTTTATTAAAAATTAAACCATTTTATCAAAAACTTTTCAGAAAGTAGTAAACTGAATTTAAGGTTTACATTTGGACAAGATTGAATTTATTCATACCGATTGTTTAATTTTCAAAATACACCTTTGACTTACAGTACATTTGTTCCATGATTCTCGCCGAAATTAGTTAAAATTAATTGTTAATTCAATCCTTACCTCTAAACAGCAGCAGTTCCCATGCTAAATACGGTGGAATCACACTATAATAATAATCCGCCTATTCTAGACACATTTTTCATCAGAAAAATATAAATTATTTTAACAAAATGGAGGAAGTACTAGTTGTTGGTATTACATAAAACTTATGGTCATCAGATGTGATTCTTTCAACATTGTAGCAGATTTTCTGTGTTTAATTGTTGTTGACAAGTATATACAACCTTTAGAATGTTTGATCATTGTTTTATTATTTGTTCCTTGATTTTTTATTTATGTACTTGACCATTCATTTAAAAAACAGAGTCGGGTCCAATTAGTTTGAAATTGTGGGACACTGCTGTATTTAAAATCCTTTCTACCTTTTTCAGCACTTTGGAATTTTTCAGTTTGTTGATGCTCCGTTTGAACAACACAGGTTTTAACATCTCTAGTGACAGTGGGTTTACACCATAGATTTTAACTTTGGTGTAACTGCTCACAATTTCATGAAAGGGCAAAATCATCAATGTGACAAGGCTCACGCTTTTCTTGAAAACTTGGTTACACTGTACTTATCTGTCCATATACCCAGTGACATATGCATTGGCGGATCCAACATTGGGCTGAGGAGGGGGGAATGGTATAGAAATTCCACCCCCCCCCCCCAACATGTATGAACATTAGAAAAAACTATTAAGTTATCTCCTTCAACAAACAATTCTTAGTAATAGCAAGTCATTACTCAGTCTTAGTCTTACTCATATTTAATTGTAGTTTGAATTACTGTTGGCACGTGAATTTAAGTTTGTACAGCCACAAGCTTACTCTTGCGACGGGGGCAGTAGTTCCCTGTATGCCGCCACGCGCCACTGGTATCGTGTTATTCATGCACTTTGTATTGGTTGATTTGCGGATGACTAACCCTTGTCGCGCAGCCGTATTCCAATTTTTGGTGGCACGATCCTCTTAGGAAATGTATATTAAATAAATCTGTCATTTTTGGGGACTTTATTTGTTGTTTGTTGGTCTTAAAATGACATAATGTCAAATTCAAATCCATTTAAATCTAAGGAGATAAAAAATCATTTTTTGGTGATTTTATTTAAACTTTGTTATGTTTATAAATTTACGTTATGTTTTAAAGATGAATTAATCCCATACACTTCCAAAATTTCAGCTCTGTGGACGAAATAGATTTCTTGTGAGAATTATACCAAAATACACAATTTCAGTACTTCTGTCCAAAATAGCCCTTAAAGTAGCTGTCCAAAATAAAAATTCTACAACATCCTTACAACGTAAGAAGTAGTGTATAAAAATAATTGGCTGCACAACTTAAACACATCTATTGCTATTCCACTGTACTATGTTAGTCGTATTTACAATATCTCTCACACAGCATTGTAACGATACGTATAAATAATCATGTAACTCAAGGAATTTCCACATTTTCGGATGCCATGTTGTTATATTTGGTTTATATTATTATAAATGTTTCTCTGGTTATAATTCAAACTTTCAGTTACAACTTTGACTTAAAAGAAAATTATTTTAGTTGTAAATTGACAGCTAGATGAAGTAAAAGTTATATTTTTTTGACTTCTAGATATTTTTAATTCCAGTTTTCGCAGATGTATTAGTTAAAATAATATACCTTTTACCAAGACTTAATTTTAAGACAACTAATCACATTCAACACAGCTGCCTTGTGTTGCAGAGGGTAAGGTCTCACTTCCTACCATTGCATCATTGTAAGCTCAGCTGCAGTAGGGATTGTAATGTTTGTTTGCCTCGTCCCGTGGGAGTTCATTACAGCACCTTTTAGCATGCTCTGCATCCTGAACAACAATTTGTATCACTTTTGGTGTTGATTTCACAGACACAATGGCAGCACTGAGTTTTAGATTTGCCATACTAATTACTTTCAACAGGGAATTTGGAACTCGTAATAAACTCTCGTTTTTAGGTAAGTTGATAAAAGTAATAATTTAACGTTGAAATTGATGCAATTTTTCACCTTCAAATGTACCTTTGAAAGTGTTTATTAATTATGAACCTCAGAGATAAAAGTCTCTATTGTGTATGGTATAAATACTGAATTTATGTTTTTTTTTATAATCTAGAATGTACTTTTTACTACGTTGTTGTAAAAAAATAATAAAATCATAAAGAAAGTCTCTACAGGGAGGTTAAAAAGATTGTCAACACATTATAATTTATTACAAACAAATATATTTTGTTAATCCTATGTTAAGATAAATAGTACAAAAGACATTGACTCAAATAAAATTTCCACTGAAATCCAGCAAAACAAGGAATATATCAACATTCCAAAATAAACATCCAATTCAATTCACAAATAAATTGAAGCCGATTATGTATAATATTCAATTACTACAAATGAATACATATAACAATCTTTATGAAATCTCATTACATCCAAACCAGCTGAAAATAAAATTCTGTTATAAAACAAAGATATGTGAGATCATCCATAAAAAACACTCTCGTAACATTTAAGCTGCCGAAAGCAGGCCCAATAAGACGGCTCTAAAAAACCAAAAAACGGATTAAAATAAAATATTTTAGGTCATGGATTTAATACATTTGTACACAATCTATATAATCAAATATCTATACATAATAAATATTACATTGAATATCACACCACTTCTGACGATTACCTTTCTACCGATTATTGCAACTGTGAGAGAGGAGGCTACTAAACTTAGTGATTCGTATGGCAAATACATAAGTTAAACATGGTTTTACAACGATTTCCTTTATTGTACTCGTAATACAAATTCCAAGGTGACATAAAGTAATCAGCAATGTCGTTCACTTTTCAAGGCTCTCATCAAAAACCGAGTCGATTCCTTCTTGTACGATCTTCATATGTGGAGGCACTCGTCTTGGGTGATGACTGCAGCCTTCAAACAGAAATTTAAAACTTCAACAACGGAAACAATTTTTTATCATCAGCTACATATACTATGTGAGTGGAAAAGAGTCCACTGTATTTATCTGATACAACAATTTGAAGCAGATGCTCTGTGCTAGAATCGCTCCAACGAATTTATTTTTTTGCTCGTTTTACAGTGCTGAAAAACACATCATCTTAACATAAAAACCCTAAGTTTTTTTGGCATTTTTCACCTTAATTCTTAAAATTCATCAATTTTAACATAAAACATTAAAAAGTGATAAAAAAATAAAACAATTTAGTTTTTTGAACCATTATCTTAGCTTAAATGATTATGGATAAAGTCCAAAAATATATTTCCCATGTTATTCCTATTGAAAATAAACAAAACCTTCTATATTGCTTATTTATTGACATACCTTGATAAAATTTGGTATGTAAATTAATTAGGAAGGAATCAACTTATTTTAACTAACAAAATCCTTATCAATCAATAAATCAAGTTTTATTATCCAGCACATGTGTAACACAGGCATGAACATTGTCAATTAAGTTACCGGTACATAAATATAATCAAATTATACATAGGTAGTCCTAGTTGTACAAATGCTTCATCAAATGTATAAAAATAAAAAATCTAAAAACCATTACAGAGAAATAATGATAATCATTACAAATAGAATAAAAAATTTAAGGGCTTTGCATTTTAAATATAAATTATTGTATCTCACTTAAAGAATAGGGAGCAATATCTATAAGCCACTTTTTTAGACTGTTCTTAAAACTATTACCTGTGAGAGATTTAATATTAGATGGCAATAGGTTATAAAATTTTGTACCTCTTACAAATGGACTATTCATTGTGAATTGCATCCGCCTTAAAAAAATTCAAAAGTCATTTTTTAATCCAGTGTTATAACTATGGAAAACAGAATTTACTAGTAGAACAGTGTAGTAAGTCAAAATATTTAAAATTTTTAAAGAGAAGTTTACAGGAGGATCTTGGTGGTTCTTTAGCAATTATTCTAAGAGCCCCCTATTCAATACTTGAGACTTTTTAATTTTTGAATTTGGAGCAACTATTAAGGAAAAATGGGGGCATAGCCCCCATCAAACCGTATTTCAGAAAATTCTATATGACCAGAGGATGAATCATTAAATACAGTAGAACCTCGATAGTTCGACACTTTGTGGACTTAGAGAGTGTCGAACAATTGAAATGTCGAACTATAGGGAGTATATGGGGAATTTTAACACTGGGAGTATAAAAATCATAATTTGAATTTAGGAAACACCAAATTTTGGTGAAACCATAACCTAATTGAACTTTAACATAAACAACATTCAAATCATTCGCCAATTTGTTTACATTTTCACCTTTTTCAGGCTCCAACATGGACACTATCGGTCATTATTGACATGTTAAGTTGTCATGGACCATGTCGAACTATCAGGAGTGTCGAACTATCGAGAGTCGAACTATCGAGGTTCTACTGTATTTAAATTATCAGAGTTTTCTCTGACCTAACTATTATTACTTTTCTTGTTAGTTAGAACATGAACAGATAAATGTACTATTAATAATTGATTGATGATTAATATTTAGGGTGGGCAAGTATTTAAACATTCAAGCCTTTTCTCAAGGTTTTTAATGCTAGGTTTGGCTCGAGGCGTTTTGAAAAAGCTTAAAGTTCGAGCTAAGCTTTTAAGTAAAAACACTCTTAATTTGTGTAGTAATTAAAAATAATGTTCAATACATTAACAGCCTTGACACCTATAATATTATCTTTGCAGATTGTTAATACTCACGTATTAAGTAGCCTGAGGTGTCAAATATTCTTCTTCACACTGGACGCGTTTCGAACGAATTACCGTTCATCTTCAGCAGTCACTTTAATAAAAGTAGGCCTACAAAATCAAACGGGAATGGACCCACGAGTCCGCCGCGCCGCAGTTACCATGGATCGTACGTGTATGTTTTGTGTTATGTGTAAAGACAGTGTATTTGTGTCTTGTGTAAAAACTGACAACCATAAAAAAAATGGGCTTTTAATTTTATTAAAGTGACTGCTGAAGATGAACGGTAATTCGTTCGAAACGCGTCCAGTGTGAAGAAGAATATTTGACACCTCAGGCTACTTAATACGTGAGCATTAACAATCTGCAAAGATAAAAATAATGTTATCAACATTCTACTTTGTTCGTAGGGATGGACAAGTCTCGAAATTACGAGACATTTTCGAGAAATTTTTAATCTCGTTCACCGAGACGAGATTTGATTTTGATCGAGATTTTTCGAGACGAGAAATAATTCGTGAATAACGATAAAAACGGGTATAAATAATCTACGAATTGCTAGGCCTATTTTACTATCAATTTAATACAGAAAAATAAATTATTTTGAAGCAATGTGTTTTATTTTTCCTATCATCCTCACAACTACAAACTTAATTTGCCATCATAAACTGTTAAACTACGGATAGACTTCCAAGACTTTGACTGGACTGGAGACGTCTGCATCTGCACCTGCACGGACTGTTAGTGGTAGTTAGTCAACATAGCTACTGATTTATAAAATAATTCATTTGTTTGATAAATCTTTAGAACATTGGAAAAACTTTATAAACAATAAACAATCATAATTTGACATTTAATTGCTTCAAGATGATTGTATAAAACCAATTCAAATAATTTTTGGCAAATTTAAGAGCTGTTTTGACATTAACAGTAATAGTAGTGCAATCAGATGAATGACAAGGTGGCCAATCAGATTTAATAATGGCTAACCTCAAAATATCCCACGCAATACAATTTAATTTCCTTTCACACTCTTTGCAGAGTTCAGCTATTTTAAGCCAAAAATGCTTAAAATCGGCTGATGGTTGATTTTATTTAAAGGTTTGGATACTAAAAAAACTGAATAGGCCTATTAACAATAATTATTGTTGAATAGCAATAAATAGGTTGTGTTGAATATATAGAAAATCAATGGTCTTAAAAGAACCATACAGGCTTCATGGCTATACTAATGCTTGCCTTTATTCAGTTAGGAGCAAAATAAAAACCTTACCACTAGCAGACGAAAAATGGAGGGAATTACGTGAGTTCCAAGACAGTGAAAGTTTATGTATACACGACTTGAATAGTTTGGAGAAATGACAATGAATAGCAAACAAAATGAAGATTTTATTATGGACAAAGACAAAGAAGAAGAGAGAATTGAAAATTAAAATTTAAATCCACCAATTACAAGGGATTTCTTGTTAGCCTCCTGGCCTCTAGTCTTGTGACTCAAAGTTAGTGAGCCTATGCCCATTACAAAAACTGAGAGTGAGTAAAATTTCTTATTTGGAAACATTTTATCAAAGTAAGTTAATAGTGAAAAGTGTGATACATGAAAGTGAAAAGTGAACAAAGTAACTGTAACAGAGGATTCTCTTTTTATGTTTTATTAAACGTAGGTCGATAAAGTTTATCTTCTCGATCTTTTTATTGGGTACATTCCTTTATAGGCCTAGACCATTTGTTAAGAAAGCGACTTTTTTAACTTCAGTTTATTAACATAATCAGCATTATACAAAGTAATATTTGTTCCTTCACATAAATCAGGATTTAACAATGTTAAAAAATCAGATTAAAATCCAGAACGCACATGTCTCGTAATGTACGAGAAGGAAAATCTCGTCTCGAAATTTTATGAGATTTAAAAATTCTCGTCTAGTCTCGTCTCGAACTAAAAATCCAATCTCGTCCATCCCTATTTGTTCGTATGTTTGTTTTTAGCACAGAGGATGTGATGGCATAAGTACATAGTAGTAATGTTTTCCTCATTAACGTAGTGTTGTTGGATAGGGCTTGTTCTGTAGTTGTTTCCGCCAAGAACTGATGAGAATCGGACTGAAAATAAAAGCGCTATCCATCATTAAAATCTCAAAATTTCCCATTAAAAAAATTGGGATTGAATAAAATATTTTAAACATCTGTTAATAATCAGCTATTATTAGTTAATAATTAGCCATTATAAGATCTTTTATATATATTTACCGTCTTGTAAACAATTACAGTATAAGTGTAAATATATCGAGTAGTGTTGGAAGACGTTTTATTATTTCAACCTGAATATCAGTACCAGCAAGTATAATGCTAATCAAGAAGTTATTTAATAATCAGCTGTAAATGTGTAGTTTTGGTGATTTAAGAGATTCACAATATTGGATTGGTCGGATGTCATTGATTTAAAGCTAAAAGTAACATTTGTATTCAAATTAATTGCTCGATTTGAGCACCACGTATACTAGTATTGTTTTATTTTTCTATTCAAACGAACAAACTCATCAATAGTCCTCACCTCTCTGTGATCTATCAAACTGTGCACCTTTGAAAAATCAGGCCTATGTAATCTAATCAAACCTACGGAATTCTTTTACCTGGTCACTAGTGCTGCAGCAGGTCGTCGACATGCGTGAACGCGCAGCTGCCGAGCCCGGCGCGACTCATAGCCGATACCAGCTCGCGTGCGTGCGCTACTGCCACCTCGAGCGGTGCGCGGCGCGGCAGCCCAGCGCGCTCCAGGATGGCGCTGTTGAGCGCGGCGCACACCGTCTCTCGCTGCACCGGGTCTAGCTGCCACCCGACCGGGCTCGACCACGGATTGGAGTACGCCAGCAGGCTGAATGCGTCCTGAGGGCACCACAAGAATACACTGTACAATACACTCTCAGTGTGGCGGACATCCTAAATTCGGATGAAGCGGAGTTGGCTGTGAGTTTTTGTCTGACGACCAATTAAGGTTATACAGGGTGTGTTTCTAGGAATTTGCACCTTAATTTATTCAAAAACTAAAATAAATATTATCGTTCAGTTTGCTGGAAACATCTATCACCGTTAGGGTAGGAAAATTTTACATGAAAATTCCAACCCCTCATCAACCCTCTTCTCACCACAAATCAATGCTGGGCATGGAAGAGACCGTTCATTATTTTCTGGATGACACTAACTAGAAATTTTATTTAAGTGTTCAGTTTTGACATAACAGTTGTGTTACTGCAATTTTTCAATGTTTGATTCTTGAGCATTTTCTCTGACACTTCAGAAAAAAACTCAACTGACCAACTTCTAACTTCCTTATAAGTCACACCACATATATTGACGAATGACCAAAAACAGCTGGGATGGTAGAGGGGGGGGGGGAGAGGGGGTAGTTTTTCAAAAACATCGAGCTTACGTTACATGCTAATTTTCATGAAACAGCTGATTATCCAATAATTTTAACTGAATATTAGTGCAAACTCATTCATCAAGTTATGTGGTGAGGCTTAAACCTCTTCACTTTTCTTAGTTTAACATTAATTTCTTAAATCGGTTTCACATTGAAATTGAGGCTTGAATAAAACAAATTTAAGATGACAAGTTCTATTTTTACAAAACTAAAATATTTGAATAAACAGGATATTGTTTGAATGAATGCTTATTTCAAGTAATGTTAACTGTTATAATGTTAACTGATATTTGAAATTAAGGGTGCGCTCTACCCATCTGCCGCACACGGATGCAAGGGTTTAGAATCTCCGTTTTTGTCGCCCCAGTTGTAAACCGATTTAAAATATTTTGGTGTCATTCTTTTCGTAATATAATTTTGTACTCCGCTATTGTCTTAAAATTTCGATAATAATTTAAATTACTAAGCAGGGTGCTTGCTAATAATGTTGAAATAAGTGTTTTTGTATTAATAAATAAGTTTTAACGTATTAAAAACAATATTTTAAGAAAAAATAAGACGATACACGAGTACAATATAATCTTAAGAACAATAATCTGCAATAAGATTGGTAAAAAGTTAATAGATAACGATGCAAGAAGGGAGATGCAAAAGGTCTGCAATTTCAAAAACATCCTTATAAGACCACCGATCGATTTCACACTGAAACCAAAAAAAGCATTAAAGTAACAAAATTTAAAATCACCCTTCATATATTTTCCAAAATGTGAGTTTCCGCGTATAGCGGCAGTTAACCGTCTCGCTCAACGATTTTGATGTGGAGGAAGAGCGCACCCTTAATTTGTTTCCTGTTTTGCCTTATCAGCCAGAATGACTATCGTTGTGTACTGACCTGTAGCATCTTCTTGTTGTTCTCATCCTTGCCCTGCTCCTGCATGAGTCGCTGGCTCATCAGATACAGGCTGCGGCCAAACTCCAGCATGCGCTCCACTGCCGACTTGCTGCCCCCGCACAGCTGTCTGCGGTTGGCCGGGGGGTCCACGTCTGGCAACACGACAACAGTCACAACATTATACACCAGGTACAGGCTGCGGCCAAACTCCAGCATGCGCTCCACTGCAGACTTGCTGCCGCCGCACAGCTGTCTGCGGTTGGCCGGGGGGTCCACATCTGCCAACACGACATCAGTCACAACATTATACACCAGGTACAGGCTGCGGCCAAACTCCAGCATGCGCTCCACTGCAGACTTGCTGCCGCCGCACAGCTGTCTGCGGTTGGCCGGGGGGTCCACGTCTGGCAACACGACAACAGTCACAACATTATACACCAGGTACAGGCTGCGGCCAAACTCCAGCATGCGCTCCATTGCAGACTTGCTGCCGCCGCACAGCTGTCTGCGGTTGGCCGGGGGGTCCACGTCTGGCAACATGACAACAGTCACAACATTATACACCAGGTACAGGCTGCGGCTAAACTCCAGCATGCGCTCCACTGCCGACTTGCTGCCGCCGCACAGCTGTCTGCGGTTGGCCGGGGGGTCCACGTCTGGCAACACGACAACAGTCACAACATTATACACCAGGTACAGGCTGCGGCCAAACTCCAGCATGCGCTCCACTGCCGACTTGCTGCCCCCACACAGCTGTCTGCGGTTGGCCGGGGGGTCCACGTCTGGCAACACGACAACAGTCACAACATTATACACCAGGTACAGGCTGCGGCCAAACTCCAGCATGCGCTCCACTGCCGACTTGCTGCCCCCGCACAGCTGTCTGCGGTTGGCCGGGGGGTCCACGTCTGGCAACACGACAACAGTCACAACATTATACACCAGGTACAGGCTGCGGCCAAACTCCAGCATGCGCTGAGGGGTCGCAGGGATTCCAACAATTTTGTTGGAATGTCACACACTCAACTCATAAAACATGTACGGTGGAACCTCGATAGTGAACCTGAAGACCTGCTTACTCAGCGAATTTCCAATGGAATTTCAGATTATTTACTTTCCCCATAAAAACACCATAGGATCGAGTATGTAGGTTTGCTGCCATGGGGTGTTGTTAGAAAATCTAGGTTAAGCAATAATTGGTGAATGTAAACGCAAAATTGTATCAAGCTCTGGAATTTTTTTATTTTCCCCATAAACCAAATGGGGTGAGTATGTAGGTTTGCCGCCATATGGGTTTTGTAAGCAATTATAAGTTAAGCCCTATCTAGATAGGCCTAATGTACATACCAAATTTTATTAAGTTATGTCAATAAATAAGCAAGATATAGGGTTTTCTTGATTTCCCATAAGAATAACATGGAAAACACATTTTTGAATTTTCTCCGTAATCAGTTATGCTAAGATAAAAATTTAAAATACTAAATTGTTTGTTTTATAAGCTCTTTTAAATGGTTTCAGCTAAAATGGATGAATTTTGAAAATTGAGGTCAAAAAATGCCAAAAACCCATTTTTGACCCCTTTGAAACCCATAAAACCCCGTTCCCATAACCTGACAATGCTGGTTCGCGAACTCATGAAAATAGACCTGGTCTTACACCTTCATACCAAATTTCATCAAAATCGGAGGTTCTCTTCAAAAGTTATCAGAATAACGGACACATAGATAGATAGATATATATGAAAATGAACGAATGGTGTTTTTGGCTTCTGGGAACCTCAAAATGAAAAAGTAAAGTGGTCCCGGGCTTAGGTCTTACCATGGCTACTATTGTAATAGCGTATTCCCTATAGGGAAATTCACTAAAATTACACCAGTGAGTTTTTTATTTCAAACAAGTAGGCTGAACTTATTGTTTTTTTAGACTCAAACTAGAATAAAATTGTAACAATCATGACTCGATTTAAGATCTGTTAAAATAGGTAATTACACGAGTTTAACAAACAAAATATTTTTGTTAGTTACCTTAAAATAATTATTAACATTCCAAAAAGGGTACACCTTTGCCAGGAATTATTTTTAAAGAAATCACTCACCCATATCTTCCACGGTGTCTTCGTGAGAAGTCCCATTCTGGTAACCGTTGGTGTGACCGTTCCTCTCTTCTGATGGTGACGTTTCCATTTCTATGTCGTCATTTGTATCGTCTTCCGTTTTGATCTTCAGACCATTCTGTTCTGACTCTGTGCTCCCGTTTATACCCACTATTGAGTTTTGTATATTCATTTCTTCTACACTGTCCTTAACACGATTATTACTGAAACAAAGGAAATAATGTTATTTACCTTAACTAGTATACGTGTTGCTCGAAATCGAGCAATTTATTTTAATACAATACAAATGTTACTTATATCTCTAAATCAATGACATCCGACCAATACAATATTGTGAATCTCTTTAATCACCAAATGTACACGTATTTACAGCTGATTATTAACACATGTTTAAAATGCTTAATTCAATCCCCATGTTATTTAAATGGGAAATTTTGAGATTTCAATGGTGGATAGCGCCTTTATTTTCAGCCCGATTCTCATCAGTTTTAGGCGGAAACAACTACAGACCAAGCCCTATCCAACGACACCAAAAACTTGAAAATCGGTTGAAAATTGTAGGAGGAGTTCTCAAGACAAAAAACCCTTAGCGTATTAAATAAGTATAGATTAGGACTTATATTATCAAGGTTGAGAGAACAAGAAAGAATACAACTCCTAAGAGGTTGTTTAGTAAAAAATACACCCTTCCTTACTAGCGTAGGGATGTTGTAAACAAATATAGGTTAATCCCTTCCCTGTACAGATAGGCCTACATACTAAATTGTCTAGTGTTCTGAAATTTCTTTGTTTGTTTTCCCCAGAAATCCCAGGTGAGTAGGTATAGTAGATTTGCTGCCATATGGGTGTTGTAAGCAAATTTAAGTTAAACCCTACCTAGTGAATGTTAACATCAAATTTTATCAAACTATCCAATAAATAAGCTTGATACGTTGTGTTCTCTATAATTAGTTAAGACAAATAAAATATTAAATATATATCGTTGTTCCTTTTTTATAATCTTTTTTGAATGGGTTTGGTTAAAGTTGTATTTGAATTGTCTGATACTAAAGTAAAGAAAGGGTAAAAAACCATTTTAGGCCATTTTCAAACCGTAAAATCCAGTTTTCATTATCCAACTTTCTTTTTAAGAAAACCACAAAGACTTGTATGTATTTCAATGTGGTATGTTCCATTTATAAAAAAATTTCATTTTTCATGGGAGAGGTTATTTTAAATAAAAACCACAAGTTTGCTCTATTTTGTGGCCAATCTATTCGTAAAGTATTCACATTGAAATGTACTATAAAGGAAATTGCCAGTTCCAAAACACTGGGAGTGCTACCTTAGTGTATCTTTCTGGGTCCATACAAACTGCAAGTGGCGTTACAATGATAACCTTACATGAATAATGTGCTACAAAATTGTGTGGGTTAAATTCGTATGACAATAATAACCATATCCATTTCGTCATATGAATACACTTCAGACAGGGAAGATTGGCCTAAAAAAGTTTCTCTTATTAAATTAGTAAATATATTTTAAAAAATTTTATTGTAAACTGACAAAATACCACCTCTAAAATTTGGCCTCTATAGGATCCAGCCTTTTCAGATAAATGTTTAATAAGTCTGTCACTTTTATTCATTAGTGATCTCTTTTTAAGTGTCTTAGTTCATGTTTTTACTTCGACATAATTTGCTTTGTAAATCTATGACAAGAGGTGTCATGCACAATTTTGGTAACGTATTCTTAGACCAAAAAAAGATTCTGATTCTACCTGGCTGATTAAAATATTAATGGCTGATAATTACATTTTTGTTAATAAAAATGGGCTAACAAAATCAAAGGATATCAATTTATCCCATGTCCGTTTGCTAGTTGGCACTCACCTACTACTACTGTTTCCGTTGAAGGCCTTGGTGGACTGTATGACGGAGGGGGTGGTGGGGGGAGGGGAGAAGTGTGACCGGGACGAGCATCGGACCTCCGAGTCTGAGCCGTTGACCATCTCCACGAACTGACGGCACTTGAGCATGAACAGCAGGTTGAGGTTGTGCTCTAGCAGCCCAGGGTACAGTCTGGTCGTGGTCTCTATAGCCTCGCCCATCCGCCCGGCCAGCACTAGCTTTAGAATTCCTGCGGACGACAAGTCACATTACAGCAGGTTGAGGTTGTGCTCCAGCAGGCCTGGGTACAGTCTGGTCGTGGTCTCTATAGCCTCGCCCATCCGCCCGGCCAGCACTAGCTTTAGAATTCCTGCGGATAAGTCACATTACAGCAGGTTAAGGTTGTGCTCTAACAGGCCCGGGTAGAGTCTGATCGTGATGTCTAGTTACGGAATCAATGAAATAAAATGAATGGTCACCTAAATTTGATGAGATCTAGGCCGACCAGTTTTCCCTAAAGGAGTAAACAGTACATTCTCTCAATTTACAAAATGCCACTGGTGTAGACAGTAAAAAAAAATAAATACATAGCCTCTTTAGGAGACCCAAACAAATTTATTTACTTTGGGTAAACCACTAGCTTCAATTAGCATAATTATTTCTAATGAAATTGAAGAGGTTGGCAATCAAGCAAAGAAAATTGTACAAGTGGTATAAACTTTATTTTCTTAAGCAAAACACTGACACAAAAAACTTGTAGGCCTAAATAACAAAATAAATAAATAAATAAATAAAATAAAAACATTAAAAGAATTTTTAGCCCATTATGTTGTCCACGTGGTAAAAACAAATAAATAATTTATTTGCCGCAAAAATATTACATTATTGACAAAGACACTTTCTTAGCATCTTGCTACGTCAAATGTCATACAGTATAAAAAAATTTAAAATGTTGGAATCAAAACACTTAAAGAAAATCATTAAATATGATGTAAGCAAGTGGCACATGCAATGGGAACTAGTTTACAAAACATTTGTTGTTTATATAAAATCTATTTTAAAATACAGTCTTCTTCATTGCAAAAAAATCATCAACTACATTGATGAATACATTGGGATAATCAAAAGCCAACAATAAAATTTATGTATGAAATTTTTTTCAGTGTAGGTGAGAATGAGGTGTTTCAATTTATTATAGAGTTTGAGACATAAAACTTTATGACTTTTTGGCATTTTGTTAATCTATGAAAACATATAACTTCCCTAAAAGGGACGACAACCCTTCATTGCAAAGCAATATCAAGTTATTACCATTTAATCCAATCTCCAGGAATGAAGTTGGAGTTGTAAACATTTAATTAATGAAGTGAAATCATTTGAGTGACTTAATTTTGTGAATGTAATTCCATTATTCAACTTACTTTGTCTGTTTTTGATAGATGTGATTTCTTCGTCGAAGACTTGACCCGTACCATTGGCGAAAGCTTCCGCTGTGGCACAGTACCCGTGATGAACTAAATATGTGGAAACCATCCTGGAAAATGCAGTGGCTACTTAGTTGATAAACAATAAGAAACATTAACTACCTCAAAAATCTGTTTGATGTAAGGGAAAAGTTTTAAAATTATATTTCATACCCAACTGTTTTCAAAACTTGTATGACCTTAATTGTCAGCCAAAATATTTGAATTCCTGAAATTCCACCTATATTCCACCATCGGTTGGCCAGTCCCAATTTTTTCTGGACTATAATGGATATTGAGTTATTCCAACCTACTGAGAACTAAGACAGGGTAGACCCTTGGTAATTTTCCTGGTAAATTACAAGCTACGTTATCTGTTCACATCATTATATGCTCTACTTTTAAAGAAACCCCCATTGATTCTAACCCTCCAAATTCCCAGAGCCCGAATTTTCTTTTTAGACTCCTGTGAGTTGGCTCACCTTTTTCCTGTAACCAATCAGGTGAGACGTAATAGCAGTGTTGGGAATAGCTCGAGACCAAATTACCCGGAATCCACTAGCGGATTCCCCGGAATTCCCCTGAATTAAAATTGCATTCCCCGGAATTCCGTTGCGGTATTTTAACCATTTCATTACTAATACTAGAGACCTAATAAAGTAAAAGCGGCACTACAAATCGCTGTAACTACACTGCTAGCCACTACTATTAAGCTAAAATACGTTTTCCAATGATATTATTATCATTCAATAATGCAATTAAAAATTTTTTAGCCCACAAACCAATAAAAGACTATAAATCACCGTGGGGGAAAGGGTATAGGCAAGGCCAACTACTGGGCTTGGTATAGGCCTAGCTATCAACGAGATGAATTACCGTAGATAACAAAGTACAATTAAGTGCTACAAAGATAGTAAGGTTTGTCCCCGGTTGATTGGTGCCATTTCCCCACAATTCCCGCAGTTTCATTGGTATCCAGTCCTTTTTTTACATTTTTCTATCTGTTATTTGCCATTTTACCCACACACCAAAACGACTCGTCTCTATTGTAACTAATCCATAGATATATACTAATACAACTGGATAGGTAACTGAAATGGCGGAATAGCGGTAAAAACGAGCCGGCTTCCCCCACCACTAGCCAGTATTGCCGCCGCTGCGCCGCCGCCGCGCCGCGCTGAATAACAGCTGACATGATTGTTGTCAGCGCGTCAGCTGCATTCTTGTTTGTTTACATTCTTTTAAATTTTCAATTATGCTTATGATGATGAAAGATGTTTCTGTACTGTGCAGCTTTTTAATGTATTAGTGAACATTCCAAAGGCTGAAATTTATCATTTCATAAGTAAGAAAGACTAAAAAATACAGTATTACTACTGTAGTTTATTTAATTTATTTGTTTATTTATTTAAATTACAGTACACAATTACTCGCACAGGGTTGGTAACACTGACCACGAATACTGGCTAGTGGTGGGGGTAACGGCTCGTTTTTGCAACATGGAGTTATCGATCCAGTTGTATTAGTATATATCTATGAACTAATCTCAATAGCTTGGTCATAAAGTGGCTTTAAAAACAAATAACAAATGATCAATATGATTTTGAAATAATCTGTGATTTTGAGAAGCTTTAACCAATCAGAATACCTAAAAGGGGTAACCAAGGAAACGAGGGTAAAGTCCGGGTGATTACCATTACCAAAAAAACGGCGAGAATCGTGATGAGTAAAATGGCCCCAGTCAACAGTGTGCAACAAATTAACCTGCGTCTAGTTAACAGTAGGGGCAACAAAGTAACTTACAGTATTACTTTACTTCGTTGATGTATACTATTACAGGCCTCTAACAAAAACCATACCGGTAACCATTAAAATTTATAACCATACTATTTAGACATCCATACGATAAACCATATTATCATAGTGTCAAATGTATCTATTCTTGCGAAGAGTAATATGAATGTCATTTTGAAGATTAATGAATCAAATTCTGTTGTCCGGCGCAATCCCCGGAATTTTACCGTAAATATGGACCATTCCCCGGAAATTCCCCGGAACTACTCCATTCCCCGGAATTATACCCGGAGACCTCTCCCATTCCCCGGATTCCGTGGAATTCCCCGGAAATTCCCAACGCTGCGTAATAGAGCCATGGTAGAGCAACACACTAACTGACAGTAATGTAGCACAAATTGAGCTATAGAGGAAATTATACGTATTGAAATTAACATATTAATCTTCTAATGAGTGCTACATAATGCATAATTTACCTACGGTACTGCACCTGTCTACAACTAGATAACGTATCTATACATTTTACAACATTATTTAAATAAAGTGTAGCAAAAAGTTAAAATGGAAATGACAGAATGTTGTTGCAAAAATCTGAGCATACTCTGACAAAAGCTGTACAATTTTAACAAAAGAATAATTGAAATCGGGGTGTCTACCAAATTTTACAATTGAAATTCTCGATACTTTCCTGACTTTTCCAGACCGCTTTTCTGTAAATTCCTGACAAAAAAGCCTCACCACCCATACTTTTGCGCACATTGAGCACATTGAGCTATAGAGGAAATTCATATTAATATTTTAATGAATATTACGTAATACATAATTTACTAACTGCACCTTTCTACAACTAGATAATGTATCTATACATCTTACAACATTATTTAAATGAAGTCCAGCAAAAAGTTAAAAAAGAAATGACAGAATGTTATTACAAAAATCTGACCATTCTCTGATAAAAGTTGTACAATTTGAACAAAAGAATTTTAGTGTCTACCAAATTTTACAATTGGAATTCTCGATCCTTTCCTGACTTTTCCAGACCGATTTTCTGAAAACTCCTGACAAAAAAACATCACCACCCATATTAAAAAAAAAATAATCTAAATAATTTGTAAAATATAAAAAAATCCTTGTATTTTGTTATATACTGGGGTTTTCCCTGAAAGACCTCCCAACTTTTCCTGACCGGCAAGCACCCTGTGACTGATTGTTTCTACCGTGTGTGTACTCACTTGTGCAGTATGGCCTGCCACTCGCCCTGGCTGGAGGGCACGGGGTAGTTGTGTATCGTGGTCCGGATCCGGGACCTCAGCTCCTTCATCATGTCCTCGATGTCGAACACAAACGGAGCCTGGCCGAAGTTGGCGTCCACCACCTCTCCTGGGGTCTGCAGTCCCACCGTCGGATACAGGTTTGGCTGTCAGGGACACAAGTAACATAAGGTACACAATGTGGTGACCCTACACAAATGAAGCCTAAAGTTGGCGTCCACCACCTCTCCTGGGGTCTGCAGTCCCACTGTCGGGTACAGGTTTGGCTGTCGGGGACACGAGTATCATGAGGTACTACAATGTGGTGATCCATACACAAATGGAGCCTAAAGTTGGTGCCTACCACTTCTCCTGGGGTCTGCAGTCCCACCGTCGGGTATAGGTTTGGCTGTCGGGGACACAAGTAACATGAGGTACAACAATATGGTAACCCTACACAAATGGAGCCTAAAGTTGGTGCCTACCACTTCTCCTGGGGTCTGCAGTCCCACCGTCGGGTATAGGTTTGGCTGTCGGGGACACAAGTAACATGAGGTACAACAATATGGTAACCCTACACAAATGGAGCCTAAAGTTGGTGCCTACCACTTCTCCTGGGGTCTGCAGTCCCACCGTCGGGTATAGGTTTGGCTGTCGGGGACACAAGTAACATGAGGTACAACAATATGGTAACCCTACACAAATGGAGCCTAAAGTTGGAACCTACCACTTCTCCTGGGGTCTGCAGTCCCACCGTCGGGTATAAGTTTGGCTGTATATTTTGATTTTGACTAAAAAAATGGACGCCATTTTGAAATGAATACCTAAAGATAACTAAATTCTGTTTTCACCAAAATATTTGTGTTAAATAGACCTTTAAAATAATGTATAATATGACACATGTTTGTATTTGAAAATTTCAAGAATCGAACTTGTGACCCTGTGATTTTAGGACACTCTGTATTTGTACAAGCTTAAAACTATTTTAAAATTATTCCTTAGGGTCAATTTAGTGGGAAATAGTTTTATTTTTAGATTGTAAGACAAACTGTTGATCTGTAATCGATTTGAGACACCTGGTATATAGATACATGGTTTAACCACTCTTCTGAACCCTGCATCAAGCTTGTAATTATACAGGATTCTTTTTTATAAATTCTATTGATGAAATTCAACAGTGGTACAGCTAATTCTCTTAAGTTCCTTAAACAATTACATGTCGGATCTTAGCACAACTTGGAGGAAATTCTTTGTCGAATTACAAATATAAATAACTCTAAAAGAAGGCAACGGTTAAAAGCGCAAGTGATTCAAACAAGTATGATTCAAAGAACTGAGTTTAAAATATGTTTAACAACATTTATGAAGTAAAATATTTGAATTCAAACATGCTCCCTACTCACTGGTAGATCCGTGAAGGCGATGCCCAGATTGTGTCCGTTCTTTGTGTAGAAGCACGTGTTGTCGATGAGGTTAACACCGCAGCCTATGACGTCGCCAGTTGTAAACGTCGGTCCGTAAGGCTGGCCCGTGCCGGATGAGCAAAAGGAGTGTCCGTCGTCTCCGTGATAACCGTACGAGTGTTTGTCCCAACCTGTGGTGGAGAAATCGATCAGTTAAACAGCAGGGAATACGACTCACAGCTCACAGACACTTCAGTTCTTGCAGATTTTCGGTGTTGATAACTT
Source organism: Neoaliturus tenellus (assembly GCA_030545055.2). Classification (NCBI taxonomy): domain Eukaryota; kingdom Metazoa; phylum Arthropoda; class Insecta; order Hemiptera; family Cicadellidae; genus Neoaliturus; species Neoaliturus tenellus. Next base: position 34,684,266 of record CM061533.1, read on the forward strand.
GTAACAATTATATAAAATGTCAAGGTTACTACCTGAAAAATAAATAAACATATCAGATAAGAAAAGTAAAATCAAAAAAATATCTTTTAAAAATTCATATAAAATTCTAAACAGCAGTTCAGTTATTTTTTAGATGCCTTAATTCAGCTGAGAATCTTCATACTAGGCAGTTGAAATCAAGAGCTAGGAGTTGAGGAGAAGTAGCCTATATAGTGGATAACATTTCAATGGAATATATAAAAACAGTAATGTAGTAATCAAATAAAATATACAAATAAAATATACATATTATTATTATTAAATGTAAATAAAAAATAATGAACTGCAGAGTGAACTTCAATTGTATGACACACTGATAAACAATGTGCAACCGGTATTTAACCTGTGCAAAGTACAAATACACAATAATTTACGAGGTGATAGTAAAGCTTTGAATAGTTTGTTCACCTTGAGTGGATCATTGTTTTACAACATGCGCAGAATGTTATCATTGCAGCAAGGTGGAAATACCAATTGTGTGCCTTCTATTGTGTTCACAAATAAACTTAATTTTTTCAATTTTGAAAATAAATTTTACTGTTTCAAAAATTTGTAACTAATTGCAAATATACTGGTAGGTGTACTTAAATAAAACAGACACTAAATGTACAGAAATAAAACAGACACGTTCAATCCTGCCGATTTTGGCCATGCGAAACCCGGTGGGACCTAATGACTCACTTCCAAGAGAGACATTAAAAAGGGTAGATAGCAAACATTTTAATCAATTTCAATAGTTTTTGATCGTATTATTTAAGTCATGTATTTCAAATTATACATCCTGTTTTTAAAACTATTAACAGCTAAACAGTAGCCCACCAAGAGGATTCAAGTACAGTATGAACAAATGATAATGTTTCAAAGCTTTTTCATAAACAAGAAATAAAACTACCACAGTTCTTTATAAAACTATGAAATGAAATAAAACAACTAACTGAAATTAACTAAAATAAAAACTATAGTGTATAATTGAAAATGTAAACAGTAACTACAGTATTGTTTTTTCATCACATCTTTTCTTCAATCTTTGAGCCGTTTTGCTCACTTAACTTAAATGAAGGTTTACTTTATTCTTCACTAAAATTTCTGCACAGTATTTACTTTGTATTCACAGAATTTCATTTATTTTGAAAGGAGTTTAAATAAGTAGTCTAAGGATAGGACAAAACTGACATAATTAAATTGTTTCTCATAAAATTTTGGAAGACTTCAACCTTATTTAATAATAAGTCCTAGGTCATAAGACATCATGGGGGGGGAGGACTATGAGGAAAAACAGTCCTCATAAACATAATTTGATTGTATTAACAATTTTAATACAAAAATTTACATGAATTACCAAAATATATTGGAAGCATACAAGAAGCTAGTGAATTTTCATAGCTAATTGATGAAATAAGGTGAAACCGTAAAAATCGCAACGAAAATCCCTGACAAACAATAATTGTGCAACACGTTCTATACATCGTGGGGGAAAGTGTTACAAAGTGGAAGATGAGAGTGGAACACGACATGGATACAGGGTGCCCACTACTCTCTCTTCCTCACTGAGACCCATGAGGAAAACACTCCACGGTGCCCTACATCACTTGACCTTCCCCACTCAGTGCGAAACTTGAAGGTCAAACTTAAAGATGTAAGATAGGGAAGGGCCGGTTAACGGAACAGAATTTTATTTTATGAGGAATCATTTTTCCTTCTTTTCACTACCGTCTTTTCACTACATCACAATTGAAAAGACAACTTGGCGCTTCTGGCAAAACAATTCATACCAACTGGGTCATAAAACTTACAAAATAAGTTATACAACTACAAAATGAAGATTTTATAGGTCATAATACAAAAATACCACATTAACGTGTACTTACACCTTAGACTAAGACGGGAAAGTAATATGTTTCCTAAAATGTTTGGGGTAATCTTGTAATTTAGTAAGAAAAAACATTAAAGTAATAAAAATTAATCAAATGTGATCCTACATTAAATTAAATATGCTTTAACTTGGGCGGATTCATGTAAAAATCACAAATATGAGACAAAATTTTGACCTTAGCAAATGACCCATTACTGCTTTGCTAATTGGGCCGGGATCGATTTATCTCTCCAGCTCCAGTTCTGGCAGAGTTCCGGGAGGAAGATTTCTTTGGGAAGAAACTCGCGAAGTACATGGAGTTATTTAGAGTTGATGCAATTTTCTAAACCCTAAAGGTGCATCGTCATTGTGCTTCTCGCACAATACAGACTTCTGTTGGTGATACTAAGTTAGTGAAATAAATCCTGGAGATGAAACAATTATTTGAAAGTGAAGAAACTTTTTAACTATAGATAAAAGATGGATTAGATACTTATTTTTTAAATGTTACTAACTCGTAATTAACGTTGATTAATAACACAGATCTGTAACCAGTAAACCTCCTGTGAACAAACTTTACTCTTATTTCCTATTATGTTAGAGTAGTGAAATTATTAATCAAAAGCGAAGTACAGTAACGGGGTGTAAATAAACTAAACTCACTCGTAATTCGATACTGTTCAATTCTAGGTAGCAAGATTCACTAATCGAAATTTTCGTGATTCAATTGTCAACATTAGAAGAAATTATGGTTTCAGCTGTTTTTCTGCGATATGAATGTTGACAGCTCACTTTACAATTTCCAATTTGTATTTTTGACTTTCTATCATTCTAGCAGATTCTAAAAGCAACAACAGCCCTTGGTAACGTGAAAATAAATTTCAGTTCCAATCCAACAATTTAAAAGTAAAATCTTCTAATTGTCTGCAAAAGGTTTTAAAATTGTGTTTGTAGTCTCTTATGTCCGCTTTTACGTAAAGGAGATTCTGTTGCAGTGTGATGGTCTTTACAGTCATAAGTCCAAATAATAAAAAATGAATAAAAACGGCTTGTGCTACAGCTTTTTTGGTTGGGAATTCCTGCCATTAAATGAAGGGCTATTTTTTGCCACAGGAGGACTTGTAAAGGAAAAGCCAACCTTTAAAACCATCACACTCTTAATTCTCTAATACTTTCTGAGGTGAACAAATTTTGTTGGCTACTGTCAAATACTCGTATTTGGAGATAGAAATGTGTTCTACATTTCAGTACATCCTATATGTTCTCGCTATATGTTTTATGCGACCACAGAGATTATTATTAAAGTTGATCAGAATAGAATCCTACAGTTCAACAAAGCAACTATACAGAAATAGAGATGATTAAAGTTTTACTATTTCAGACAATTTTAAACCAGCAAGTGTAATGGAAACAAGTTTTCCAATTGTTAAACCCAAGTTTCTCGCACATATACATGAGACGTAATGTGTTTAATCCTAGTGTTTTACCAGGGAGTCTGTTCATGTTGACGCCATGGGCGGAGAGGCCGATGCCCATGTAGCCATCCCGGCCCTTGCTGACGATCTTCACCTCGAAGTAGTAGAGACCGCACGCCGGGGGAATGGGGTGGGTGGCTCGCACACTGGCCGCGTCCTTGTGTGTCTTGCCGTGACCTGCCACAACAACTCATCAGCGGGGCAGTCAAATCTAACTTAATAATAATATAACTTGAAAAAAGTGGTTGCAGAGAGTGTGATTTTACTTGTAAAATCACCTCTCTTGTCAATTGTTACCTGGGACTTGTCCCAGGTAACAATTTCTTCGATGAAGTGGAACCTTTCCAATGTCACACAATAGATAACAAATAAGAAATTAAAATAAAGTGAAAGGTAATAAGATTAACTAGTCAACATACACTGTTTATTAAGCGGTTTTAATAACAAATAAAAATTAACATAGGATAAAATTAGTAATTTCCATGAAATTTTAGAAGTGATGACTCTACCAAAGCTATAAAAAATCTAATATGCAAGCACAAAACTTTTTTCTCTTTTTCTTTTCCTCTGTGCTTTGTAGGAGAAATCTGTGTATACTGTTACTGTATAAAGGTGCACAATAGATGAGCAGAAGCCCAATATAATTTACATCGGCCCCCCTTATACACCTTACAGGCTTTCCAAAGTTTCGTCCTAATGGAAAAAAAATAATTGATAGAATCATTATAAATTTTTACAGCTGGTGTAATGCTAGCAAAACAAGGAGAACTGAAAATAAACTAATTCTGTCCAGATATCAACTGAATTTTTGGTCAAATTTATATCAGTGGGCAATCTCTGTTCTATTTATTAATATGCGAGCAAGCACGATTATTTTCCTCCTTCTTTCTTAGATTTCATCGTAGGAGAAATCCGTGCATACCATTAGAAATTCAATATCCTGCAGATGAGCAGAATCCCATTCCATCAGCCCTCAAGGCTTCGTCCTACAGTCCAATGTTATGTTAATGTTTCAAGGTTAATGTTATGGAAGAAGGGCGATTGATTGAATCACTAGATAGCTGTTGAAATAACAATTGCTATCCAATTAGGAAGAACGGATTTTTTCATTTTTTCGTTAAAAAATATTTTTAAAACTAACTGGGTCAATATCAACTGACATTTTGGTCAAATTTTTCCCAATGTGAGAGCTCAAGTGCCACCTTTACAGCAAACTCCACCCAATATGGTTCCTAGCAGCTCAACCTCATGCTTTACACAGACACAACTCCAAAAGCCATTTTTGTAACCGAGTATTTTAATTTATGACACTATTTAAGATAGAGTGCCCCTAAAATAAGCCCACTAAATTTGGAGGATAACGTACAACTGCCATTCTGTTATGTTACCCGATGTCGTTTTAGCCGAGGAGTTTAATTTTCGTTATACCATTATTCATTCAGAGGATTGTTATGCTCATTTTATAAAAGCGGGTTCCTAGAAATAAGACGATGGACTGTAATCAGCACATGTACAATAAATACAAACCAATCCATTTTCAAAACAAATATTTCACTAACAACCTACATCCGAAAATCGTTGAGAAAACAATACAGTATTTCCTTTACATCTGCCCATGACTAAGTTATATTGTATTATAAAATATGGTAATAAGCATTGAGGTGAAAATAAAAATATCAAAATAACCTCAATGCTCCCTCAAAAACTTTTCAAAAATCGTCGTAAGAGAACACGATCTGTAACGGGACCTTGTCTCTAGGTTCCATGACGCGGAGGGCTCGCTCTCTTTCGGCGGTCCTGAAAGGGAAAGGACCGATCGCGAAATTAGCAAGCAGCAGCAAGTTGCGTAGAGAGAGGGCGAGGGCTGACCGGCGTGACGTGGCCACGTTAATTGGTCATCAGGAGTAAAAGTGATGCTTTAATTGGCGCCGAGGCGCGTTGCTAAACAAAACACCGACCGTGGCACGGCGCAGCGGTTGGTAGCGGCAACGGCCATCACCACACGCACGCCGCGCCGGACGAAAGCTAAGCGTACATACGACGCGATGATTGCATTTCAAGATAGATAAACTGTGTAGTTTAGTTTTATTTTCAGTTAAAAACAGTTCTCCATTTATAATTCACATTAAGTTAAGATAGGCCTACATGCTGAATAAGAACATTATCCTAAGACTAATGAAATTACTTTTGAGAATCATCTCACTAAGCGAGATGAAAACCCACTATACCCTGGAAAGGAATAAAAACCCTCATTGAGATAAATGCCCACCTTGTCTGACAATTTTAATTTTTAATAATAATAGACAACTGACTCGATGAACTGTGGGCAGAAATCGGTTATGCAATAAATTTTATTGTAACACTGTCCGAAGGGGGCAATCGAATGCCCATATGCACAAAAATAGTGCGATGGAAATTTTAACAGCTGTGCCCCCACCCATCTTGCCCTGCAATGTTGTAATTTGGGGTTATGTTTACGATATGTAATACTGTTTCAGAATAAATTTGGCAACAATGTATCGACTGTCATCGGACTATTTCGTGAATCGTACTATTGTCAGGTTCATCACTTTCAGTGAAAATTCGATTTGAGGAAAAAATTAAGTTGGGCTTTAGCGGGGCGCCTCCACCTCCAGCTCGACGTCAAAAAAAGTGACCCAACGAGTCGCCATAAACCGATGAAACTTTTCAAATCATGTTTCTGAAAGAGATTAAGTACGCTCAACATGTTTTAACGATTTCGACTATCGTTACAGTAGGCCCATTGGAATAAACGCTACTTTGATTGGTATTGCACAGTAATAATATTTACTTAGTTTTTCAATAATGACGTGACGGAATAAAACAGGGTGTCTGAGTGTTGGTATGCAATACTTTCATCCGATTTAGTTTGTAACGGTGAAGGGTGTGCTCTACCCATCTGCCGCGCGCGGATGCAAAGGTTTCGAATCTCCGTGTTTGTCGCCCCAGTTGTAAACCGATTTAAAATATTTTGGTGTCATTCTTTTCGTAATATAATTTTTTACTCCGCTATCGTCTTCAAATGTTTATATTAATTTAAATTACTAAGCAGGGTGCTTGCTAGTAATGTTGAAATACGGTAAGCGTTTTTGTATCAAGTTTTAACGTATTAAAAACAATTTTTTAAGAAAAAAGACGATACACGAGTACAATATAATCTTAAGAACAATAATCTGCAATAAGATTGGTAAAAAGTTTATAGATAACGACGCAAGAAGGGAGATGCCAAAGGTCTGCAATTTCAAAAACATCGTTATTAGACCACCGATCGATTTCGCACTGAAACCAAAAAAGCATTAAAGTAAAAAAAATTAAAATCACTTGTCATATATTTTCCAGAATGTGAGTTTCCGCATATAGCGGCAGTTAACAGTCTCGCTCGACGATTTTGACGCTGAGGTAGAGCGCACCCTTGAGAGGGCGTTGGAGTGCCGCCATGTTGGATTTATTTCCCATAAGAGCAATGCTAAACTTGTCCCCGGTATTTGTCATATAATTTCTTTATTTTTTGTCCGATTGGTTCAGAATAAATAGCGTTTGAATCACAATTAAATTCCCCGTTCCTTTTGCGAAGTCGATTCTTTGTGAATAATTTATAAAATTTTGTAGACAATGTTTTAAAAGTAGCAAAAAACTTGCTTTGTTATTTCAAGTTAGGAAAAAACACTAGTTTTTATAAAAAATTCCTCTCGCAAACCAAATCCGCCTTGATGAACCCTTTATTTAGAGCTATAAACCATTATTTTCTGATTATAAATACAAGAGTTATTTGACATCCCGTTTAACATTGCTCTTATGGGGGAAAGACGGAATTTGGATTGACTCCAACACCCTCTTAAATAAAAAATTCGGTCAACACTATAAGCGGTTGGGACACGAGGATATCGAATACAGTCGAATCCATCGGCTTTCATCCGATATTTCATCGCGAGTGCGACATTCGATTGTTATGTCGGTTCAAGTTGTGCCGCTGCCACTAGGGTCGATCCAGTCTCCTCGAGTCCACTTGTTCACTCGTCGTAGCGCAGCGCAACGGTCGCGCTCGCGGCGAAGCAGTTTCAGTTTCAGTTTCGTTTCTGCGCCGCTCGCGGCTCACGGCTGCATAACGGCGATTCCATGTCGATCCACAGCTTTCGCAGAAACTGTCCGTGCTTCCACTTCCACCCAGCGCCGTGTGTGAAACTGCCCCGCGTCACGACAACCGCTGCATTGTTGTTTTGTGAACCGCATGAATATACTGGAATAAACTAACGGGTCAAAGCTGAAATTGTATCCCCCACCAATATAATTTATAAGAAATCGTGGTACAATTATATAAGAAAACATTAGGGATTGCAAGAAATGTGTAGCAAGTACTTAAATCATTCGTCATATGCGAAAATTGATAAACGAGGAACTCATGCCAGATTAATCACGATGGCAACAATGTTATTTAAGAGTCATCTTCACCTCTGGGCCAGTAGCCCATTGTTGCGCAGTCGGCAATGTTAACCATACGGCTTTTAATGCAAAACATGGTATTTGATTCCCCCGTTTCGGGCACCGTTTTTCAAGCGATTTTCTTTAAACTTGGTGTTTAATTGAATAGTTATATTAGGTCCCTGAGAATTCGAAAATATTTCTAAATTTTGAAATATTTAAGGGAAATTGAGTTACTTTGCGACGTCACAGAGAGTAATATTTGTTAAATTTTCAAAATTTCGAGGTGTGAGGGACCTAACATAACTATCCAACTAAACACTTGCTATTACCAAGTTTAACGAAAATCTGTTGAAAAACGGCGCCCGAAACCGGGGACTCAAATACCATGTTTTGCATTTAAAGCCGTATAGTTAACATTTCCGACTGCACAACAATGGGCTACTGGCACAGGGGTGAAGATGACTCTTAATACGTTGATTACGATTTACATTTTCAGTCAGATCAATCGATCACTGAAGCTAACAAACTCACAGGTGACACAGCTCGTAGTTTGTAAAATTATTTTCAAAAGTCGTAAAAATACTTAACGCAGATATCGCATAGATGATGAAAATGTTCACAAATGATTTTTACGATTACATTTTGACCGTCTGCTACTGTATATAATTCACAATGACAGCTTTTCAAGAAGCATCTAAAACTAACTTATAGTTCGTATGGGAGCAAAATTAATCTTTTCAATTTCGTAGAAATACATTACTTAAAATAAGTTTGTTTTACGTTGTTCATAAAAATAATATATCTGGTAATAAAACTGGGAAGTTAATTGCGTTTTAAATTCCAAAACCACAACTGTACTGGTATTTCCAAGTTTAAAATTAAAGACACAGGTAAAGCAATACTTCGCAATGCGATAGGAAGCGAGAGGAGGTCGAAATGCAAGCGCGGGCGAGAGCGGATTGTTAGGCGGTGTCCCAGTGGCACAGCCTTGACCTGCTCCGGGCCTTATCACTACTCAGCAGTAATAGAAACCGCCTCACAACACTTCACTACAATACACGGTGACCGTACGGTGGCGCAGCCACGCGGCGCGCGGGCGAAACAGCGGCTAACAATCACGGGGCGGAATTACTTATTGAAATTAGGTTGTTGGTAAAAGAGAGTTTAAAATATCATTTTCCACCTATTAGGAAAGCTAAATCACTAACAAAGTGACTATTCTGTCATGTAAACACTTAATCAGATTCCCGACATGTTTGTTTTTAACTAAACCCAAATTTATACTTAGAGAAAGATATACAGGGTGTTTCAGAACTCCCTACCAATATTTTAGGGCATTGTTCCTGGGTTAAAAACATATCTAAATGTCGTATTTAAATTGCCCGGAAGTCTTTAGTTACTCACACAGCCGCCATTTTGTTTTTTACACATAATAATGTTTATTTCCGTAACGGATGGTTGTATTCAGATCTTATTTGGTATAAATCTTTATCACACCAATGTACATTTCCAAGAAAAAAAAATTAATGTTGAATTTAATGCAGATAAGGCCATTTTAACAGCAAAATCAATGTTTTTATGAAGAAAAATCGCAATAACTCCTTTATTTGTTGTTAGATGCTTACAAACTTGGCATTTTTGGTTTTAATTTGGCAACTTTTTTGTGTCTTGTAAAATTTTTATAAAATTTACCGATTTTGAGATATTTGAGTTTGAAATTTTAAAATGGCCGCCATTTTGAAAATATACAATGGAAAATAATTATTTTTTTTTTTTGAAATGTACATTGGTATGATAAAGATTTATACCAAATACGATCTGAATACAACCACCCGTAACGGAAATAAATAGTATTATGTGTAAAAAAACAAAATGGCGGCTGTGTGAGTAACTAAAGACTTCCGGACAATTTAAATATGATATTTAGATATGTTTTTAACCCAGGAACAATGCCCTAAAATATTGGTAGGGAGTTCTGAAACACCATGTATGTTAGGAACGAAAACGATGACGTTTAGTTTTCCTCCAGATCCTCCAATGCAAAAATACAATACCCCTGTCGCAGCAGACCTGCGTACTCACCGAATTTGTATTAGAATTAAGTATTTTTTATTTACCCATTAAACACCGTGGGATTCAGGGTATTGGTTTGATATACGTAGGCCTATTTACCAACATCCGATTTTTATCCACGTGTTCTAATGACACAAAAACGAAATCAGATGTTTAGATAATGAACTTAGCTTAGCTTATTCATTACACATCATGGTGTTTAAAATATTGAAGACATTGACTAACGAATTATTTTATTTAAATATTTCTTGTTTGTGTATAATCCAACCTTTGTTTATTAATTCCTAAACCTGTGAAATATGGCTTGCCACGGTTATTTTGTGCTAACCCTTGGCCTAAATAAAAAATAAAAAAACTTATTAATTTCAATAATAGAATAGGTCAATAATCATAGTTACTAGTGAAATGGATTTGAAAATGGCACCATCGCCAAAACATATCATCAGTCATTAAATAAAGGTGCGTAAAACCAAAGGGGTAGATACTCGAGCAGTTCCATTTTATTTTAAAATAAATATAAAAATTAACCTAGGGTTTAGGCTTCTATGGACCTCAAAATGAAAAGTAACATGGTCTGGGGCTAAGGTCTTACATTCGCTACTCTCGTAATGGTATACGCTATTCCCTATAAGGAAATTCGTTTTAAAAATCTGCAATCTATTGCGATGTAAATTAACGAAGAGCTCTTCATCGCAATGAATCTGACAATGGGGAATGATTACAATTACTGTTAATAATACAGTAGTACTGTTGGCTCAAACACTTAAATGACCGTCATTTCAAGGTCGCCTGGTGTGGAAATCTTCAACAATTAATTATAAAGTGGCATATATAGCTGACAAGAGAGCTCCGATATTCAAACAAACGACACTGTATCGCACATAATTGTATTAAAATCCATCTGTTCAGATCACTATAATTTAACCACTATGAACTGAACTGTTTCATATATGGATGTATATGCGGTTAGAATGTGAAAATGAACGTGAGTAGTGTGTTTTGGTTACTTCTGGCCCGGAAGTGACGTCACCGGAAGCTACATGCCACGGCACGCAGCTTCCGGTAGGTTAGGCGAGTCACGCAACGAGGGGATTGAGCAAGGTCGAGAGTTATTAAATGAGGAAGTGGAGGCCCTCGCTAATTGGCCCATAAATTAACCAGACACAGCTGGCGAGGGGAAGGTGACGGGGAAGGTTGGAGGGGTTAGAGTTTAAGAACAAAATTTATCACAGGCGAGGGTAGGATTCGAACCCGGCCCGCTGGCGTGTGAGGCCAGTGCGTTACCCCTGAGCCACCGAGGTACTTGGAGTAGAGTAGTGTAAATGTGTCTCATAATATTGTGCCTGTGGTTCGCTTCTTGTCCACAAGAGTGCAGCACGTACTACGACTGCGGCAAGTTCACAATTCCTCCACCAGAGTTCAGCATGTACTAGGGCTGCAGCTAGTTCACTATTTCTCCAACAGATCGCAGCACGTGTTATGGCTACACCCAGTTTACCCCAAAATATCCCCATAAATTACCCAAATTACCCTGAAATTCCCCAAAATACCCTGCAATTTCCCACATTTCCTCGCAGTCCTACCAACTTATGTCATTCACTATAAAACAAGAACATATGAAATGCTGGGATATATACTATAAAAAGTGAATAAAACCCAAAAATGTTGGCAATACAGTATATAAAATCAACCAAATTACGTCATTCACTATAAAACAAGAACACCTGGATCGGCCGGAACAAGAACATATGAAATGCTGGGGACTATACTATAAAAAGTGAATGAAACCCAAAGATGGCTGCAATACAATATATAAAGTCAACCAACTTATGTCATTCACTAATCAACAGTTATACTATATGAAATTTACCTGTGGCTAGTTCTCAGCGTCAATGGCTATAAAATCAAATGTACATAATCAACGGTTACACTATATAAAATGAAAACTCTATTATATTATTTAATATACACCAATGACTATAATGTTAAATCTAGTTATACTATATGAAATGTGCCCAAGGCTATACTATATATTATGCATTGATGACTTTACGTTAAATATACGCGATCAATGCTTATACTATATGAAATGCATTCGCCGCTATACTATACAAAATATCAATGAATATAATGTTAATAAACATGATCAACGCTTATACTATATGAAATGTACCTGTGACTAGTTCTCTGCATCAATGGCTATAATGTAAAATGTATATAATCAACGGTTACACTGTATAAAATGAAAATGCTACTTTACTGTTTAATATACATCAATGACTATAATGTTAAATATTTCTTATCTACTTATACTATATGAAATGTGTCCAAGGCTATACTATAAAAAGTGAATAAAACCCAAAAATGTTGGTTATACAGCACATAAAATCAATGGCTAGAAGCTGTTAAGCAACTAACAACGTTATCATACTATATACGACGCATACAGTACTATATAAAGTGAATAACATGCAAACTTCAGCTTAAAAACATAAAAATCGCTAATATCTCGAAAACGGTGCGTCCTAGGGGTCCGGGGACCCCAAAAAACTACCTACTACGTAGTAGAGGTACCCCTAAAGGGTGGGTACCCATAATTAAGAAATTAACAAAAATGTTGCGGGTTGCATCTAAAAAATGAAGGGGCAAAACTTTGAAATTCCATATCTTAGGAACGGCTCTATGTATTAACTTCATGCTTGGTATGTGTGTACATTTACTTGCTGTCTACAAATGCATGGCAAAAGGTATCCAAAAAATGAAGGCGCAAAAAAGTTTTATTTTATATCTTTTGAATGGCAATATGTATTTACTTCAAACTTGGTATTTGTATACATGTAATGTTAACATGTAATAAAATGCTAAAAATAACTTTCCAGATCTAAGGTCAAACTGTCCAAAAATAAAAAAAACCTAAAATTAACATTATTATTGCCCTTCGCTAGCGTAGAGCTTTACCTTTGAGTCAATAGGCATTTGTAATTATAAGTATGTGTGTACACTTATTTGGTGTCTACAAATGAATGGCACGAGGTATCCAAAAAATGAAGGCGCAAAACAGTTTTATTTTATATTTTTTAAATGGCACTATGGATTAATTTCTTACTTGGTATGTAGGTTGGTATAATTAAACATTAATTTTTTACTATTACGTGGTGGGGTGCATCCAAAAAATTAAGGGACAAAACTTAAATATTGTATATTTCAGGAGAGTTTGGACTGATTAACTTCTTACTTGGTATGTAGGTGTGTATGAGTAAACATTAATTGTTTACCATTGCGTGGCGGAGTGCATCCAAAAAATGAAGGGGCAAAATTTAAATATTGTATATCTCAGGAGTGGCTGGACCGATTAACTTCTTACTTGGTATGTAGGTTGGTATGAGTAAACATTAAATGTTTATAATTGCGTGGCGGGGTGCATCCAAAAAATGAAGGGGCAAAGCCTAAATGTTGTATATCTCAGGAGTGGCTAGACCGATTAAATTCTTACTTGATATATAGGTTGGTATGAGTAAACAATAAATGTTTACCATTGCGTGGCGGGATGCATCCAAAAAATGAAGGGGCAAAACTTAAATATTGTATATCTCTGGAGTGGCTGGACTGATTAACTTCTTACTTGGTATATAGGTTGGTATGAGTAAACATTAAATGTTTACCATTGCGTGGCGGGTTGCATCCAAAAAATGAAGGGGCAAAACTTAAATATTGTGTATCTCAGGATTGGCTGGACCGATAAACTTCTTACTTGGTATGTAGGTGTGTATGAGTAAACATTAATTGTTTACCATTGCGTGGCGGGGTGCATAAAAAAATGAAGGCGTAAAACCTAAATATTGTATATCTCAGGAGTGGCTCGACCGATTAACTTCTTACTTGGTATGTAGGTTGGTATGAGTAAACATTAAATGTTTATAATTGCGTGGCGGGGTGCATTCAAAAAATGAGGGGGCAAAACTTAAATGTTGTATATCTCAGGAGTGGCTGGACCGATTAACTTCTTACTTGGTATATAGGTTGGTATGAGTAAACAATAAATGTTTACCATTGCGTGGCGGGATGCATCCAAAAAATGAAGGGGCAAAACTTAAATATTGTATATCTCTGGAGTGGCTGGACTGATTAACTTCTTACTTGGTATGTAGGTTGGTATGAGTAAACATTAAATGTTTACCATTGCGTGGCGGGTTGCATCCAAAAAATGAAGGGGCAAAACTTAAATATTGTGTATCTCAGGATTGGCTGGACCGATAAACTTCTTACTTGGTATGTAGGTGTGTATGAGTAAACATTAATTGTTTACCATTGCGTGGCGGGGTGCATAAAAAAATGAAGGCGTAAAACCTAAATATTGTATATCTCAGGAGTGGTTGGACCGATTAACTTCTTACTTGGTATGTAAGTTGGTATGAGTAAATATTAAATGTTAATAATTGCGTGGCGAGGTGCATCCAAAAAATGAAGGGGCAAAACTTAAATGTTGGAAATCCCAGGAGTGGCTGGACCGATTAACTTCTTACTTGGTGTATAGGTTGGTATGAGTAAACAATAAATGTTTACCATTGCGCGGTGGGGTGCATCCAAAAAATGAAGGGGCAAAACTTAAATATTGTGTATCTCAGGATTGGCTGGACCGATAAACTTCTTACTTGGTATGTAGGTTGGTATGAATAAACATTAAATGTTTAAAATTGCGTGGCGGGGTGCATCCAAAAAATGAAGGTGCAAAACTTAAATATTGTGTATCTCAAGATTGGCTGGACCGATAAACTTCTTACTTGGTATGTAAGTGTGTATGAGTAAACATTAATTGTTAACCATTGCGTGGCGGAATGCATTAAAAAAATGAAGGGGCAAAATTTAAATATTGTATATCTCATGAGTGGCTGGACCGATTAACTTCTTATTTGGTATGTAGGCTGGTATGAGTAAACATTAAATGTTTACCATTGCGTGGCGGGTTGCATCCAAAAAATGAAGGGGCAAAACATAAATATTGTGTATCTCAGGATTGGCTGGACCGATAAACTTCTTACTTGGTATGTAGGTGTGTATGAGTAAACATTAATTGTTTACCAGTGCGTGGCGGAGTGCATCAAAAAAATGAAGGCGCAAAACCCAAATATTGTATATCTCAGGAGTGGCTGGACCGATTAACTTCTTACTTGGTATGTAGGTTGGTATGAGTAAACATTAAATGTTTATAATTGCGTGGCGGGGTGCATTCAAAAAAATGAAGGGGCAAAACTTAAATGTTGTATATCTCAGGATTGGCTGGACCGATAAACTTCTTACTTGGTATGTAGGTGTGTATGAGTAAACAATAAATGTTTACCATTGCGTGGCGGGGTGCATCCAAAAAATGAAGGGGCAAAACTTAAATATTGTGTATCTCAGGATTGGCTGGACCGATAAACTTCTTACTTGGTATATAGGTTGGTATGAGTAAATATTAAATGTTTACCATTGCGTGGTAGGGTGCATTCAAAAAATGAAGGGGCAAAACTTAAATGTTGTATATCTCAGGAGTGGCTGGACCGATTAACTTCTTACTTGGTATATAGGTTGGTATGAGTAAACAATAAATGTTTACCATTGCGTGGCGGGGTGCATCCAAAAAAATGAAGGGGCAAAACTTAAATATTGTGTATCTCAGGATTGGCTGGACCGATAAACTTCATACTTGGTATGTAGGTGTGTATGAGTAAACATTAAATGTTTACCATTGCGTGGCGGGGTACATCCAAAAAATGAAGGCGCAAAACCTAAATATTGTATATTTCAGGAGTGGTTGGACCGATTAACTTCTTACTTGGTATGTAGGTTGGTATGAGTAAATATTAAATGTTAATAATTGCGTGGCGAGGTGCATCCAAAAAATGAAGGGGCAAAACTTAAATGTTGGATATCTCAGGAGTGGCTGGACCGATTAACTTCTTACTTGGTATATAGGTTGGTATGAGTAAACAATAAATGTTTACCATTGCGCGGTGGGGTGCATCCAAAAAATGAAGGGGCAAAACTTAAATATTGTATATCTCAGGAGTGGCTGGACCGATTAACTTCTTACTTGGTATGTAGGTTGGTATTAGTAAACATTAAATGTTTACCATTGCGTGGCGGGGTGCATCCAAAAAATGAAGGGGCAAAACTTAAATATTGTGTATCTCAGGATTGGCTGGACCGATAAACTTCTTAAATTCATTCATTATTAATTTTATTTGCATCAGGAGATAAAAGATAAAAAGATATTATTGCACCAAGATAAAAAAATGTGGACACAGACACGGAGATGGACACGGAAAAAGAAAAAGACGGAACCATACAGCTACGGACTACAGCATTACAAGGACGAGGTTATCACAAAATTAATGATGTACAGCTTGATTTGGAAAACTTTTTAACAGGGGGCAAAATTATTGATTGAACAAACCTTAAAAGAAGAATCGTGATTAAATTTTGTAAAATTGGTTTAGTTTTGGATGCAGTAACACAGATGGTGAAATATCAATGAGAGGTTTTATAACAAAAAATCGTGTTCTGATGTTTGCTCCTGATGCAAATAAAATTAATAATGAATGTGTGAAAGGATTGTTCACAAAACTGCCGGAGCATGAAGGTGGAGGGTCAGGATGGAAGTTTACATCAGTTGAAAGTCCAAATCAAGCCATCAGTTATATCTTGAGATTTTTATTCACAAAGCTCAAAGCAGGAGTACTAAAAATGTATATGAAAAAATGACCAAATATTAGGATTCCATATCCAAAAGTTCGGATTTCAAGGTTTTACCCTTCTGTATAGAGTAAACAACGGGTTACATTTAGTTTAAATGAATGGAAATGTTTCGTAATTGGATATATATGTAGCTTTTTCCTACATTATATCACAATTTTATTTAATTATGGAAGTAAATTTTATTGCGTTAAAAGATTTTAAAATAATTATGTTTAAAATGTTATTATTTATAATTAAAGATTTGAGTCTTATCTGTGGAGTGTAAACAGGCAACAGTTAGTTTAAGGAAGTGTAAAATTGTTTATTCATATATATATATATATATGTTTCTCGTTTCTTCAGTACACAGGTTCACTTATTTGGTTGTAGCTCTATTTATCCTTGAAATCATAACTTAATATAGCAGTTCTGGCTTTCCTTATCATATATGTAAAATCAGAGAACAAATAAAGAAAAGTGAATATTAATAGTTTTTTATTTTATAATAGCACAAGTTTTTTTTTTTTTGTAAATAAAGTGTTTCTAAGGGGGTACGATCAGAGAGTAATCTGTGTTTATAGAATAAGGACTATATCACATCATTATATGTATTATTTTTTTAATTTGTGCCTAAATTTAGTATAAATACATAAAAACAGTATCATAATTGAATTAATACATATTTTATGTAAAGGTGGCGCAAAAATGTAGTGTAGCTATAAATATAAAAGTTAATGTGTTTTATCCTATTATTATTTTATTTCAAAATTCACAAGATTTATAATCACAGGGTTGAGCTATATCGATGAAGTAAAGACAATATGTCAGGGTTCTAAGCATTAATGTTCAGAATTAGTTTTGTACTTATATGTGTAAACAAAATTATTTTAATTAAATAAAACCATACTATATTTCAATTCTTATAACTATTTCAAGATAGCACCGATTTTTTCGTTGCTACCTTTATTTTATCTTGAAAATAAGTAGTAAGTTTTGAGTTTTTACTATCTTATATCAAAATCAAAACGAATGGGAATATGATGGATGAGTTGTATCTATAAAGTGTCATGGGATTATTTATGGACAAGTTTCAGATTTAGTGGTTTTATCATTATCTGTAGGGTAAAAATCGGTAAAATTAAAGTTTGAATAAATAAAACCAATTTTATAGTTAAATGTAAGTAGCGATTTTATTAACTTGATGGTAGCTCTGATTTAGTACTAAATAAATAAAGGTCTTAAAACCAGTATATATTGTATGTTTTAACTTCATTATTATATTTTTTTATGGTTCTAAATCGGTTTATTAACACGTTAGTTTGAAGTAAAAAAAAAAAAAAAAAAAAAAAAAAAAACACGTTAAATATAATATTTAGGCAAATATTTTTTCCATTTTTTGCATATATATAAGGCTTTTACTCTATTTAAAGGTAGCACCGATTCGGTGTCACCAGCATTTATATCTTAAACACAAGTGTTTATTGGATTTTTTCTTCATTATTTGTAAACAAAAACAAATAGGTTTGACATTTTCTATATTAACCTATAACTATAAAGTATAAACAGGTTAATTGTAGTATACAGATAAAAATCCTTTTCACTTTTACATATATGAAGCTAATTAGGTGCTACCTAAATATAGGTCTTAATACCAGTGTTTATTGTATTTTTTGTTGAAAGCCTTTTCCCTTTATATCTATTTACACTGATTGGATGCTACCTTAAAATTGTGTATAATCTAAGAGTTTATTGCATTTTTTGTTTTACTATTTTGTAAAGTAACACTTATTTGATGCTATCTTTATTTCTTTCATCTAGCTTCATTAATTACAAGACTTATATTTTTGTATATCAATTATATATACATTCCATCGATTTCATCTATAATTATTATTAGTAAAGCATGAAATGTTTTGCTACAACATTTATAAATTGTATGTATTTAAAATGCTTTAAATTTGTTTAATTTAACTGTTTGTTACAAATTTTTTTTAAATAAAAGTTATTTCTATAAATAGCTATGAATACATTAAAAAAATAAATAAATAACAAATCCATGTGGTTTACAAGATATTGGTTGTACACCTCTTAGCGTTACCCAGAAAACACCACGAGGAGGTGGGTGTACGTCGTTTTCCACACATGCACACACATACACATGGTTTACGGGTCTTTTAGTCAACCGCGCCAGTGACCTTCACTCAAACCAGACTTTTCGAAGGAGTAGCCAAAATAAATACCTTAACTTCTCAATCTGATAAGTCTCACATTCACACATACATTCATAAAGTTTATTCATTAAGAACAATTTTAACAATATTTACAAAATTATGGGGTGTCAATATGTTATTTAAAGAAGATTCATAATGCATACCATAATCATGCATAACCTCCTTAGCTTTATTCAGTATATTTATACTGTTTGGTACAGAATATCTTGTAAAACTTGGTACAAAACCATCTTTCTTAGCTTTCTTCAATGCTCTTTTAAATCGTCTTCTTTCTGTACGAATACACTTGTACTCAATTACTCCATACTTTTCATAGTATGTGTTTTTTCCAGTACACAAAAGATATGTTTTAAGTCCATATCATCAGGCATAACAGCAACCTTAGGCATTTGATCAACTAACGTTTCAATTAGTTTTTGATTATTTGCCAACACTTTATGTAAGGAGTGAGTCAACTTAAGGTTTTCTCTTTTAATTTTATACTCTCCATACTTGCGAATTGATGGTAGGATTTCTTCAAACACCCAATCTTGAAAGCGTTTAGCTATTTTCATCTTAGACGATATAATTAAGGAATATAAACCTGGTTCATTTATGAATACGGTTCTTTCTTGAAAATTATAGGGTAAAACCGAACTAGTTCCATTTATAGCCTTACGCAACTTTTTATATTTTTCCTTCACTAGATCATTTATTGCTTTTCGCGGTCTTTTGTATTCTAGAATCTCTGATATATCATTAGCCTTAAACCATGGATTGTTTTCACGATCAAATAATACAGCTAAGGGCTTATTATCAAACATGTAACACTGCAGTGCAGACATAGTGAAGTCGTTTATTTTTCTATTTACTTTTAATATTAATTGAATATTACAAAATAGCATACAGATTTAAATATCAGGAAAAACCGAAATTGTGAATAAGCTGTTCACTCGGCAAATGTTCACCAAACAATGAAGTACGTGGTTAACCGAGCTGCTTATATACCCGATGAAGAGTGGTGAAAAATCTGCGCGTACACAATTCTATGTTTTATTTTAAACATTTCTTGTGAAGATTCGTCAATAATAAGGGGCACGCTCAACAAACAACTTTTATAAATGCTGAAGCGCAACTGCGCGTGCAAAAATAAAGGAAAGTGCTGCACATACACAGTAATATGATAAATTTGAATTTTTTGACAATTTTCTGAATAATGTATCTAAACTGATTATTAACACATCTTATATTAATGCCACATTTATATTCATTTAGTGGGTTGAACTTAAAAATATTAGCTTTACATATATGTGCTACAAATGATTTTTTTTAAACATCAAAACGACGTTTGCTTGACTAAAAGACAAATGTTCAAAACTATAATAAAATTAAATACAGAACTAATTAGGTTAAAATTTACACATAAAAGACACTATTAAAATAGTACATTAAAAGTAGCAACAAAACGGTAGTCCAATATCTGGCTAAAAATAGAAATTCCTATATCACCATTCAATTAGTAACAAAAGTTTTGTTAAGAATTCACATAGATAAAAAATATATTTATTGGTTTGGCCTTAAAACATTACTTAAAAGTGTTGTTTAAAAACCTATAGCAAAATTTTACATATAGAAATAGAACATCAAAGGTAGCACCAAAATGGTGCTATCTGTAAGTAGTAACATTTAAATGGGTTAAGTTCAATTAAAAGTTTCAAAATAAAGTTTAAGGTTAAAACTAAAAATTTTTGTTTAAAAACCTATTGCAAAATCTTACACATGAATTTAGTACATGAAAAGTAGCACCAAAGTAGTGATATCTTTAAGTCGCAACATTTAAATGGGTTGAGCCCGATTAGAAGTTTCCTGTTTCCTAACGATTTGTTAGAAATTCACGCAGATAAAAAACATATTTGATCGTTTGACTTTAAAGCAATACTTAAACGTGTTGTTTAAAAAACCTGAAGAAAAATTTTGCATATAAAAATACTACATCAAAGATAGCACTAAAACAGTGCTACCTTTAAGTAGCAACATTTAATAAATGGGTTAAGCTCAATTAGAAGTTTTCCAAATCAACTTTAATGGTGAAACTAAAGTTTTGTTAAGAATTTATACATACATAAACATATCTAGTAGTTTCACGTTAAACCAAAACTTAAAAGTGTTGCTTAAAAACCTAAAGAAAGTTTATCATATAAAATTCAATAAAAAATGATACATTAAAGGAACCACAAAAACGATGCTAAATTTATCTATGGGTTTAATCCAGTTAGAAGTCTCTAAATTACCTTAATCGTTAAAACAATTTTTTTAAAGAATTTACATATATACACACATCTATGGTAGTCTGTCCTTAAACCAATAATTATTAGTGTTCCTTGAAAACCTAGAGATTTTTTTTATACACCATTCTATAAAAATAGTAAATCGAAGGTAGCACCAACACGGTGCTACCTTTAATTGTAGCTATATGTACAGACATACCATGTCTGACGATAATTGGATCAACCACTTCTAAGATGTACGATATTTAAGTTTTGTCAATTAATTTTTTTGGATGCACCACGCCACGCAATGGTAAACAATTAATGTTTACTCATACCAGCCTACATACCAAATAAGAAGTTAATCGGTCCAGCCACTCATGAGATATACGATATTTAAATTTTGCCCCTTCATTTTTTTAATGCATTCCGCCACGCAATGGTTAACAATTAATGTTTACTCATACACACCTACATACCAAGTAAGAAGTTTATCGGTCCAGCCAATCCTGAGATACACAATATTTAAGTTTTGCACCTTCATTTTTTGGATGCACCCCGCCACGCAATTTTAAACATTTAATGTTTATTCATACCAACCTACATACCAAGTAAGAAGTTTATCGGTCCAGCCAATCCTGAGATACACAATATTTAAGTTTTGCCCCTTCATTTTTTGGATGCACCCCGCCACGCAATGGTAAACATTTAATGTTTACTAATACCAACCTACATACCAAGTAAGAAGTTAATCGGTCCAGCCACTCCTGAGATATACAATATTTAAGTTTTGCCCCTTCATTTTTTGGATGCACCCCACCGCGCAATGGTAAACATTTATTGTTTACTTATACCAACCTATATACCAAGTAAGAAGTTAATCGTCCAGCCACTCCTGAGATATCCAAAATTTAAGTTTTGCCCCTTCATTTTTTGGATGCACCTCGCCACGCAATTATTAACATTTAATATTTACTCATACCAACCTACATACCAAGTAAGAAGTTAATCGGTCCAACCACTCCTGAAATATACAATATTTAGGTTTTGCGCCTTCATTTTTTGGATGCACCCCGCCACGCAATGGTAAACATTTAATGTTTACTCATACACACCTACATACCAAGTAAGAAGTTTATCGGTCCAGCCAATCCTGAGATACACAATATTTAAGTTTTGCCCCTTCATTTTTTGGATGCACCCCGCCACGCAATGGTAAACATTTATTGTTTACTCATACCAACCTATATACCAAGTAAGAAGTTAATCGGTCCAGCCACTCCTGAGATATACAACATTTAAGTTTTGCCCCTTCATTTTTTGGATGCACCCCGCCACGCAATGGTAAACATTTATTGTTTACTCATACACACCTACATACCAAGTAAGAAGTTTATCGGTCCAGCCAATCCTGCAATATACAACATTTAAGTTTTGCCCCTTCATTTTTTTTAATGCACCCCGCCACGCAATTATAAACATTTAATGTTTACTCATACACACCTACATACCAAGTAAGAAGTTTATCGGTCCAGCCAATCCTGAGATACACAATATTTAAGTTTTGCCCCTTCATTTTTTGGATGCAACCCGCCACGCAATGGTAAACATTTAATGTTTACTCATACCAGCCTACATACCAAATAAGAAGTTAATCGGTCCAGCCACTCATGAGATATACAATATTTAAATTTTGCCCCTTCATTTTTTTATGCATTCCGCCACGCAATGGTTAACAATTAATGTTTACTCATACACACCTACATACCAAGTAAGAAGTTTATCGGTCCAGCCAATCTTGAGATACACAATATTTAAGTTTTGCACCTTCATTTTTTGGATGCACCCCGCCACGCAATGGTAAACATCTAATGTTTACTAATACCAACCTACATACCAAGTAAGAAGTTAATCGGTCCAGCCACTCCTGAGATATACAATATTTAAATTTTGCCCCTTCATTTTTTGGATGCACCCCACCGCGCAATGGTAAACATTTATTGTTTACTCATACCAACCTATATACCAAGTAAGAAGTTAATCGGTCTTGCCACTCCTGAGATATACAACATTTAGGCTTTGCCCCTTCATTTTTTGGATGCACCCCGCCACGCAATTATAAACATTTAATGTTTACTCATACCAACCTACATACCAAGTAAGAAGTTAATCGGTCCAGCCACTCCTGAGATATACAATATTTAAATTTTGCCCCTTCATTTTTTGGATGCACTCCGCCACGAAATGGTAAACAATTAATGTTTACTCATACACACCTACATACCAAGTAAGAAGTTAATCAGTCCAAACTCTCCTGAAATATACAATATTTAAGTTTTGTCCCTTCATTTTTTTGATGCACCCCACCACGTAATAGTAAAAAATTAATGTTTAATTATACCAACCTACATAACAAGTAAGAAATTAATCCATAGTGCCATTTAAAAAATATAAAATAAAACTGTTTTGCGCCTTCATTTTTTGGATACCTCGTGCCATTCATTTGTAGACACCAAATAAGTGTACACACATACTTATAATTACAAATGCCTATTGACTCAAAGGTAAAGCCCTACGCTAGCGAAGGGCAATAATAATGTTAATTTTAGGTTTTTTATTTTTGGACAGTTTGACCTTAGATCTGGAAAGTTATTTTTAGCATTTTATTACATGTTAACATTACATGTATACAAATACCAAGTTTGAAGTAAATACATATTGCCATTCAAAAGATATAAAATAAAACTTTTTTGCGCCTTCATTTTTTGGATACCTTTTGCCATGCATTTGTAGACAGCAAGTAAATGTACACACATACCAAGCATGAAGTTAATACATAGAGCCGTTCCTAAGATATGGAATTTCAAAGTTTTGCCCCTTCATTTTTTAGATGCAACCCGCAACATTTTTGTTAATTTTTTAATTATGGGTAGTCACCCTTTAGGGGTACCTCTACTACGTAGTAGGTAGTTTTTTTGGGGTCCCCGGACCCCTAGGACGCACCGTTTTCGAGATATTAGCGATTTTTATGTTTTTAAGCTGAAGTTTGCATGTTATTCACTTTATATAGTACTGTATGCGTCGTATATAGTATGATAACGTTGTTAGTTGCTTAACAGCTTCTAGCCATTGATTTTATGTGCTGTATAACCAACATTTTTGGGTTTTATTCACTTTTTATAGTATAGCCTTGGACACATTTCATATAGTATAAGTAGATTAGAAATATTTAACATTATAGTCATTGATGTATATTAAACAGTAAAGTAGCAATTTCATTTTATACAGTGTAACCGTTGATTATATACATTTTACATTATAGCCATTGATGCAGAGAACTAGTCACAGGTACATTTCATATAGTATAAGCGTTGATCCATGTTTATTAACATTATATTCAATTGTATTTTGTATAGTATAGCGGCGAATGCATTTCATATAGTATAAGCATTGATCGCGTATATTTAACGTAAAGTCATCAATGCATAATATATAGTATAGCCTTGGGCACATTTCATATAGTATAACTAGATTTAACATTATAGTCATTGGTGTATATTAAATAAATATAATAGAGTTTTCATTTTATATAGTGTAACCGTTGATTATGTACATTTGATGTTATAGCCATTGACGCTGAGAACTAGCCACAGGTAAATTTCATATAGTATAACTGTTGATTAGTGAATGACATAAGTTGGTTGACTTTATATATTGTATTGCAGCCATCTTTGGGTTTTATTCACTTTTTATAGTATAGTCCCCAGCATTTCATATGTTCTTGTTCCGGCCGATCCAGGGTGTTCTTGTTTTATAGTGAATGACGTAAGTTGGTTGATTTTATATACTGTATTGCCAACATTTTTGGTTTTATTCACTTTTTATAGTATATATCCCAGCATTTCATATGTTCTTGTTTTATAGTGAATGACATAAGTTGGTAGGACTGCGAGGAAATGTGGGAAATTGCAGGGTATTTTGGGGAATTTCAGGGTAATTTGGGTAATTCATGGGGATATTTTGGGGTAAACTGGGTGTAGCCATAACACGTGCTGCGATCTGTTGGAGAAATAGTGAACTAGCTGCAGCCCTAGTACATGCTGAACTCTGGTGGAGGAATTGTGAACTTGCCGCAGTCGTAGTACGTGCTGCACTCTTGTGGACAAGAAGCGAACCACAGGCACAATATTATGAGACACATTTACACTACTCTACTCCAAGTACCTCGGTGGCTCAGGGGTAACGCACTGGCCTCACACGCCAGCGGGCCGGGTTCGAATCCTACCCTCGTCTGTGATAAATTTTGTTCTTAAACTCTAACCCCTCCAACCTTCCCCGTCACCTTCCCCTCGCCAGCTGTGTCTGGTTAATTTATGGGCCAATTAGCGAGGGCTTCCACTTCCTCATTTAATAACTCTCGACCTTGCTCAATCCCCTCGTTGCGTGACTCGCCTAACCTACCGGAAGCTGCGTGCCGTGGCATGTGGCTTCCGGTGACGTCACTTCCGGGCCAGAAGTAACCAAAACACACTACTAACGTGTTAGGTTTTTGTCGTTTGTTTTGAAATTCTTTTGAAGTTCACCAAGAAAAAACATTCAAGAACAATCCAAAGTTTTCCCAAATTTAATATCATAGATAAGAAAAGCGGTTATTATTTTTTGGCAACGTCAGTAGAGTTTACCATATTTACATGTACTTATCAGTTATAAGCAAGGCGAGAAATAAATAATAATAATTTTAATGGTTTATCAAGATTATGCCAAAGGTTGAAAACTAGTTCTATACTCGTTCTCAGTATACCATCATGCAAATAAAAATGTTTCCTTTGGGCGGACAATAATTGGTAATTTGCCAGCCAATGTGACCATTTATCGAGATGTTTTGCCGCCAATCCTTATCTGCAGGCTATTGACACGCGCTCAGTTTCAGTTGGCCGTATCTAGGGACAGTCGGCCACTTACGGCCACTGCGCCGCGAGTGACACCAGAACGTCAAGCCCAGCAACAATCGTTACGTCGCGGGTTGCGTCAGCAAAATAACCCCGTCGCAACAGACCTGCGTACAGAGCGAATTCCCATAGGCATTTTGGTATTTTTATCTCCCTAAAACACCACGGGGGGAGTAAGTAGGTTTTCCGCCATAGGGGTTTCCAAGTCCAAGTGAATGCACATACCAAATGTTGTTATCAAGTACTGGTATTTTTTTATTTTCTCCATAAACAACAAGGTTTGAGTATGTAGGATTATCGCCATATGCGTATTTTGAGTCTTAATATAAGTTAAACCATTTCTAGCGTAAATATCAATTTTCAACAAGCCAAGATGAGACGGTATTTGTTGATTTCCCAGTTAAAAATAACATGAGAAACATATTTTGGGGTTTCTCCGTAACCAGTTACGCTGAGTTAATATTCAAGTTTTTAACTATTTTGTTTTTATGTACAGTTTTTAAAAATAATTTTCAGTTGAAATTGATATTGAAGTCGAAAAATGAAATAAAAATTACATGTTGACAGCCCCAAAAACCCCAGTTAAGACAATTTGATTAGCCTTTTTCGCGAACTCACGACAATAGACCTGGGTCATACAACTTTATAACAAATTCCATCAAAATCGGAAGTTCCTTTCAGTACAACGGATATATAGTCTAAATATGAAATTAAACGAATGGGTTTTTTTTACTTCTGGGGACCTCAGAATGAAAAATTAACATGGTTCCGTTCTTAGGTCTTAACGTGACTACTACCGTAATAGCGAATTCCCTATAACAAAAATCGCTAAAAAGACTCTTGTCTACAATAAATAATTATATTGCATTTTTAAGATTTACATGAGAAATTATGAAGCCTTCGGCTATAGATAAACTCTCGGTAAATTCCAAAGAATGTAAAATATGTATAGGAATTATAAAAATGGATATTCTCAGGTGATATCGCCGCAGAAACTGCTAACCCATGCATCTAGTGTTATTTGAAACAGGTTCCTGATCCGAATGGGCCGACTATAAACAATAGATTTGCTGTGTCGCAACTACGACGACGTGACCTGACTGATAAAACGACGCCACTTAAACGGCGAACCAACAATGATAACGATGCTCCTTACACGCGAAACGCAAACCAAATTTACTACGTGAGTAGTGGAGAAACGCGGGAGCTGGCTCAGTTCAAGGTCACCTGAGCGATGACGTCATCGAGGTCAATGACCCCACCGATGACGTCATTGATGACGTCATCGATGACGCAATCGATGACGTCATCACCAATTACGTCATTCTGTGACGTCACACCCATGACGTTGCAGAAATGACGTGGCGATGACGTCATCACCCCTTACGTCACCATTATGACGTCATCGATGTCACAAAGGTCAAGGTCACGCTGAAACCTAAAATTTTTAGGCACTTTTGCTGTTTCTCGCACTACGCTCCGAGTTTCAGTCAGGTTTCAATGACCTTGACGACTTGGAGCGAAATTAGACGAGAAACAGCAAAAGTGCCGAGGGAACTCAAAGTTTGCAACGTGACTCTGCCTAAACCGTCATGTGACACCGCTCGAGTGACCTTGAACCGATACAACTCCCGCGTTTCACCATTACTGCAACCGCGATGCGCACCCCACGACAGCCACCGAGCGACTGACTGTCCAGCCCCGCGCACTCTAGGTATATGGGAAGTGGTGGGGGAACTGTGATGACCTCGGGAAACTTGAAAATGTCAAGCTAGGTAGCACCGTTTTGGTGCTACCTTAAATTTACATGTTAAAGTGTGATGACCTTGAGGTTGACTGTGAACCTGGGACTTAGGATTGTCTTTAACAGCTTGACGTTTTTGCCAGAGTTTAAGTGTGGTGACCTTGAACTGGTTAAAATCAAAACTGCACAGCAGACTGCACAACACGGATGTGCACACTACGACAGCCGCCGAGCGACTGACCTCCGGGCCCTGCGTACTCTAGATATATGGGGAAGTGGTGGGGAAAATTTCAAGGTCATTCAAACGGAGTTTTAAAAAAGTCAAAGAGTAGAAAGACTACTCTTGTGAGTCTATAGCGATTTCATTGATAGTGAGTGCTTCTGTATGCCAAGTTGATCTGTATTGACACGCTCCTAAATAATGTTTGCAAAAACCTGCAAAATGATTGTTGCACAATTTGCAGCCAGTTAGCTGTTTTAGTTTGAATTCAATGCAACGTTCAGGGCAACAAGTGTACTTATGCCCTCTCATTTGGTACACATGGAATGTCTTCAACTTCGGTTTCGGCTTCTTCCAAGACTTGCACTTACACATGCACTGACTAAAAGCTTCACATGTTCTACAAGCCAGGCCATCCACCACATCAATGCCATTCGGCCATGAAAAACATTTCTGTTCGCAACAGTAGTTGAGTTGACTCTCCATGTTGCTGCGGTGAAGGTGCGCGATGAAATGATGCTGTAGTCAGTGAGAGTGCACCTTAAATAAACTCAGTGGAGGGGGAAAGGTCAAGGTCATTCAAACGGAGTTTTAAAAAAGATGACTAGTCGTCCTCCTCGTCCGTCGTACTTGGAGAGCTGTCAGACGAAGAGCCCCGTGCAGGTGCTCTCCAGATGAAATGTATATCTATTTGAAAGCGCAGGCCTGGATCTTGTACCATCAACTCCTTTAATCTATTACATACCAATTCCACTTTGTACACATTGTTAATAATCAACACCCAAGGCTTCGGCTGAACATAACGTGTAGTTGAGTCAGCCTCGCAGACAGTTACACCTTCCGGTGATATTGGAGTGTATAAATGTGTAAAATCTCGTTGCTGAGGCTGGCTTGAAGTTGAAGGTTCTGTGCCGACCCTGGTTGCATCAAAATTCAAATCCATTCTACATTCAAGAGGTCCAGGGTTCCCGTTGAATACATTGAGTAATTTTTGATACAAGACTTCCACTTCCGTCGCATCCTGTAAATGAACAGTCCACCGCAAGGGAAATGCTTCGTCCGTAGTGGAGTCAACTTGAGAAAGAGTTCCTTCCGCCATGGCAGCCAAGCAAGGAATGAGGTGAGCTGCAGTCAGTTGTAACATTATTGAAAAGTAGAGGGGGAAATTTCAAGATCATTTAAATTGGGTTTTAAAAAAGGAAGGAGTGGAGGGGGAAAGTTCAAGGTCATCCAAATGGAGTTTTAAAAAAGGAAAACCTAGAAAGTAACATTGAAATCTTCCAACTGATGGTGGCGAGCGTTTTCTTCTGCAACCTTGCCGACGCATGTAACTATGCCGTACAGTATGAACAGTACAACCATGATAAGGCCGAACAACAAAAGATAGCCGTTTACTATCATGATATTTTCTGAGTGGATCTGCTTTCTTCTTATCGCCCTCTCTTGCATCCTCTTCTCTAACTCGTGTACGAAGTCACAGCATGCGTGAGGACATCTTTCATCTGTTGGTAGGTTAGCCATTGTTGATGTTGTAGGTTTGGCCGTTGAA
Source organism: Neoaliturus tenellus (assembly GCA_030545055.2). Taxonomy (NCBI): domain Eukaryota; kingdom Metazoa; phylum Arthropoda; class Insecta; order Hemiptera; family Cicadellidae; genus Neoaliturus; species Neoaliturus tenellus. Next base: position 34,713,804 of record CM061533.1, read on the forward strand.
GAAGGAATGAGGTATCTAATTATGTTGTCTCATGTATATCAACAGTGAAGTGGTGGGGGTAGCGAATCAGTGGAGGGGGAAGTTTCAAGATCATTCAAATTGTGTTTTAAAAAAAACCCTATCTTGTTACTGAGCATATATGTCAGTAACAAGATAGGTGGCTTTGCTCTTTTTACTTCTTTAATATAATAAAGAAATAAACATATTCTACAATTGTAAGGACAAGGAAGACAACCGCTAGTCAGCTGAAGTAATCCAAGTTGTCTGGTTCGGTCTTCATCGACGCCGGTGAGGAAGCTGTCGTTGAAGAGGAATGTCCAGGCTCTTCCTTCGGCTGCCGAAGATTCCGTATATTGCAAGCGTAGACTTGCACGTTTATACGGTAGCCTCTTGCCACCATCAGCTGCAACTCCTTGTACAAGTCGTTCAGCTCCTGTTGCGTTTTGATCGTCACCTCCTCATAGCTGGCACAGCTTACGTTCAGAGACATACTGATGTTGTTCGGTTGGCTGCTGGAGTTGAAATGAAGACGAGGCACAGCACTTGGAGGTATATGAAAAAGTGGTGGGGGTGTTTTGCATTCAAGCAGGTTTGACTTGTAGCGTGGTGGTGGGGGTAACTGTGAAATGCAAAGGTCAAAGGTCAAGGTCACCCGCGAAGTTTAAAAAAAAAAATGCAACATATCAATATGTGACAAACTTCACATATTGATATGTTGCATTTTTCGTCTTTTTGTATTCTTTTTTGTCTTTTATGGTTTATTTATTTATAAAACATTACAATAACATATGTACAACAGTAAAACTTAAATCTAACACTGCTGCTTGTCGGCGATGTGGATGGTCAACTCGGTGGAATTGCTACCCGTGCAACCGTGGGAAACCAGGTAGAGACAGCCGGGTTGGATGGAGCGCAGATCCTCGTTCTGGAGGAGATGGACGAACCGTTTCGGCAGGTACACCTGGAACTTTGGTTCATCCCCCGGAGTAAACGGTGCCTCGCTGAGACTGCAGCAGATGGCCTCTCCAACTGTAGTCTCCATCTTCTTCATGGCGTGGATAATGTAGTGCTTCTCGTCTTTAAGTTCGGAACACTTCTTGACGGGTAGTATGGTAGATTTGGAGTGAGCATTGAACTGCTCAACCAAAGTTTGCAGGAACTGGTGAGATGCCATGGTCAAGTTATAGATCGTCTTCTTCGTCTTCTTGCTGGGAGATGTTGTCGTCTCGGAATCTCGAGTAATACTCATGCCAGGTCCCGGTCTGCTCCTCACTTATATAACCCCCGTTACCCCCACCACTCCCCATTTCCCCACTTTGAAGGTAAGATGCGAGTTTATAGGCGTTTTTTAAAGCGCAATGTCTATCTTTTTCATGTTCTGGACTTTTAGTACAAATACAAACATTTTCCATCGTATACTTGTAGTTTTTATCCAAATCCACATCATTAACCGGAACATGAGTAAATCCTTCGATCCATCTTTTCTTTTCCAGCCCCTTTGTGTAAATATTGGTAAACTTGTCTGAAAAGTGATGCATAATATGATACAAGTCCGTGTAACTTGTAAAACCATCATACCAATCGATATGATGGAAGTGTTTTGAAATCCATCTGTTGGTAGTAGCGGCTTTACTGGTTAAAGATGAATAAGAACATGGTGGTTTAAATAAAAACGAATAAGGAACACTTGTATTGATGTCGAAAAACACAAGTTCTTTTATGATAAATCTATCATCATTACCCCGAAACGCTTGGAACTCAATTATACCAGGTTTGGACTTTACTTGTTCTTCTTCCTTGTCCATTGCGAAGATCACTCGTCTGCTCATGACGAAGTCCAAAGGTCAACTGATTTCCACACCACGGTAGGTACGACTTTTATACCCGGCCGTACAGTTGTTGGCGCGTTGGTGTATATTTAACGTGGGCACCGTCCCCGGTAGGCCTAACCCCACAAAGTGTTTGACATTGTTTTAAAAATTAACCATTGCTGTGTAGTTAAGTGTCATTTAGGTTTCCATCTTTACATTTTCCTTGTTTTCATTTTCATCACTAACACTTGATTCTTCTCCTCCTTCTTCTTCCTCTTTTTCACGTTTTACTGATTTCTTATGTAGTTGAGCGTACTTTTCCAATTGTCTCCACATTTGTACTTCATGAGGAACCCTATTGAATATAGAAGTATCTACAGGTCCGTACAATATAGGTGCGTCCGGTTGTTTGTCCAAAGTGTCTTCCAGATAATCTTTAATAATTGAACTTGAAAACACCAGTTGTCTCAAGTACCTCGTTATTGGCTCAGTTGCACAAGTTAGAATAAAAAACTCTTCTCGATTAAGTTGAATCTTGTTATCATGTCTTGTTGTGTCTCTAAACCGCAACTGATGATCACCACGATGTTTAACAATATCGATTTCCACATTTGAATCCAAAAGGCCTACTCTTGTCTTTCTTCCAAACATGTTACTACTTAAATAGCATTCCAGCAGATGCAAGTGTTTCATAAACGATTCCCAAGCAGTGTCCGTAAACAAAATCATTTTGGGTCCATGAGTTAAAATTACAGTAGGGGAATAATCTGTAGATTTCATAACACCGATTAAAACACTTTTGTCCAAACTGGAAGAGATTGGGTAAAATATTCGCAAGAATACCTCACTTAATATGTTAGGAGAAATATTATCTTCAATATCCCTTTTCCTCTTGTGTGCGTTCTTTTTTCTTTTACCTTTTTCCTCAATATTATTACTGGCGTGGAGTTGTCCGCAAGCGTTGTGTTCATCTCCCTCCGGTTGGCCTTGAAGATCTAAAAAGTCGGATATCTCCTTCTCAATATCTACTACATTTTCTTGTGTACCACTAGGAGAAGCCATATTGAATAAGATGCTACCCATACAACAACAGGCAACAAACTGATGAGGAGCGAGCTGAACGCTCTGCTTTTATACTCGCGGAATGCATTGGAATGTAGGAAAACCGGTCTTTTACAATACATTTTTAACAATTCCAGTTAAAGGTGTGTATGTTACGATTTTATCATGTAGAATTAAACAGTATGCAGTTGTATTAGCCGATATAGGCGCGTTGAATTCCATTTCTATTTTTATATCTACACTTGATGATTTTACCGATTCATTTTGTTTAGAACAATCGATTACAACTATAGGGTAACCATCTAAGTATTTTTCTGGTGATAGTAAAGGTGCATTCGTTTTACCATAATATGAACTTTGGAATCTTGCATACATATCGTACAATATGCTGTACTTTTTATTAGCGAATGACACATTTAAATTATCGTATGGAAAAAATTGTGAATTTAAATAAACTTTAATATTTTTCAAGTTGCAATGATCAAATTGGCCTGCATGTTTGGTGATGGTGTCTCTTCTGCCTGTTTGTAAACCAAATATAATATACCTGGCTCGTTCCACATAATTAGATGTTTTAACTGTCCAAGTGTGTCGATCCGTAGTTGGCAAGCTGGGATGTTCATGAAATTCCCAACTTCTAAAAGGAATTACAATATCACGATCAGCCTTTAACTTTCTTAATAGTAGCATTCTATGCTCGTCAGCTAATTTTACATGTGGAACTCTCCATACAATTTTGTCTAATGTTAATTTCCATTCTAAAGTTGCATCTGTTGTACCGTCTGGAGCTTTAATAATATCTTTATCGTTTGAAGATCTCAACAAAACTAATTCTTGTTTAACGTTTAATATTATTTTCCTATAATCTTCAGCAAAACCAAGCAACAAACGTAACGGAATATGAAAATCAAAATTTCCATTTGTATCTGGAGTGATTGTGTCTTTTGCAGGTAAAACCCATCCTGCAGGTTGTATTAAATTGGTTTCATTAGGTGATATAGATGTTAATCCCTTTAAAGTTGTTGCAATACCTACTTTTTTAGTAGAATCAACTGTTACACCTGATATTTCATATCTAATTTCATCAAACAGGAAAGCCATGGGATTATTTATAAATGGAACTGTTGTACCAGTAGTAGTACCGTCCTTTTTAGTAACTTTTCCTTCAATATACAAGTAACTTTCACATGGTAGTGTGTAAATGTCTTGATTTTGTATGGGAATACGAATTTCATCGTTATTGTTTAATTTTGATGAAGTGTAAGGGTTGTGGGTGTGATATTCTTTTTCCCATAGGGTTTCGTCGAATGTTGGACCCTGCGCTATATCCAGTATATCCATAATCGGTTAATTGTAATCCAATTCTCTTTAAGAAACGAATGTTCTCGCGTGTTAACTCCTCCACAGCTGAAGAGCTACTAATGCGGTTTCCCGTAGGTTGTTCGCTTTTAAATATTAAACCCATGATTTTGTATTAAAGTGTCGATTTTAAATGTAATCTAACCGTAATAGGCTCTTCTCGGAAATCTATCAAGTTACCGTCTTGATCCAATACGTTCAACACGATGTCTGAAATGAAAGTGGTGTTCAACGGTAGATATACCAGGTTTTGTGGCTTTTCAACAATTTTAAATCCAGGTGGCACACTGGGGTAAAAAGTATGTATTATATGAGTATTTGCTCCATCTCTGTAAGCTCCTTGTATAATGTTACAAGTTATGTCTATACTATTGACTTTTAATATTGTTACAGTTTGTTTACCAGAATGTGTTTTATTTGGTTCTAAAATTGCTCCATCTTTGGGAAATCCTAATAAATCACCAATTGAGTGTGACTTACTGAAATCTATATAATATTTTGAAGTAAGCTCAGCTTTCATTGTATTGTTATTACCTTTTAGCGTTATATTGTCTTTTCCCATTTTATTTTGCAAAAATTCATTAATATGATCAATTTCATAAGAACCTGTGGGTAGAGTGCAAACTTCCAAGTCTGTAAACTTCCCACTGGCATCTTTTCCTTTATAATAATGCAATAAGTTATTTTTACCTTCCGTAACATTGGGAATAGAGTTGTAAGTTGTAAAATCCAACAGTGCTGCCTCCCAAAATCTTCCTTTTTGCAAGCGTAACGCTGGAAAAAGGATACTTCGTAAAGTGGACGATTTTCCTGTTAATGATACCGTATAGGAAGACATCTCAATAGTGACTGATACTTTTAGCTAGGAATTCCAAACATAAATGGCCGCATATTGAAGTATTATCAGGTTGTTCTCTTTTATAGTTGTAATATATGTTTTTAGCAGATTTAAAGTAATGTTCAAGTTCTTTAGGTGGTGGCAAATTTCCAAAACTATCAAAATAATATACATTACTATTTAGTTTCTTATAACACACCCAATGGGTGCCGGGCCCTTCAGTATTATCCAAATTTACGATTCCAGTCTCATTTTTCCATATTTTCTTTGGTAAACTGTCTTTCATAAATACTCCGCGGAAAAATGGTATTTTTAAACAGGAAATATATTTAAATAATTCAACATTAGTCAACGCTTTATGCGGTATAACCAATTGATTTCTTTTATTTAATATGCACGATACGGTCTTAGGTATAGACCAGCCCCGTTTTTTACCATTGACCATATTGTCGGTTTTTTATTATTTTTCCTTGGAGAACGTCTTTTTAGTCTAATATTACCACCATGTTTTCTCTTGCTTGATCCTTTTTTATTCTTACCCCTCCTTTTTCCACCTCCTACCGCTGTTTTAGCCTTCATACCTGCTGTTACCGCTAAAGCTGCTGCTTTTTCTGCAATACTAGCGTCACTAGACTTTACTCGTTGCCAAGCTATATTCGCTAGCTTTTTATCAGCGATTGACCTATTTTTTGAATCGGTAAACGTGGAATATGCGATATCGTGTTCTTTACAAGCCTGATCTAACTTATTTATGCCTGGATCACCTCTTTCCAGTCGTTTTTTCAATTTAGTTCCTGGTCCGCAATACTGATAACCTCCCGGTATATGAAATTCGTATGGTAAAGCGTCTATTGCTCTATTTACGATAGATCCTACTGGAATTCGATTTAAGGCTTTACTTAATAGAGAAACCGCTGTGGACGTGATCCCACCTCCTTTCCTTACAGTGTCTCGATATGGACTGGTGTAATGAAATGCCATGATTGTCTTTTATATTCGAAAAGCGTAACCTATGTGTTACCTCTATGACAGGTTGCACATAAATGATGTAATTTATGGTGTTATTTAATTAAATATCAAAAGTACCCCAATCTGTTGATCTAAACTTTTGTGTATTATGATTAAAAAAGTATTTATAAAGAATTTCTTGTTTAATCCATGCACTTCTCATTTTTTCATCAATAGGTTTATGTTGTCCGGCTGCAATATAATTATGCATATCAAATAATAAATTACCTATTACTTTAACAAGAAAATTAACAGTTACAGCGTTATCAGCATAATCAGGGTCTGCAACATTTGTTAATCGTTTGTTATCACAATTCCACCATTGTTTTCCAGTTGGCTCTAATTGTATTATCTGTTCATAAGTAACAGCATCACCAGGCTTTTCACCAATACCTAAATTTGTCAATGACTTTCCTTTACCATCCCAAACACTATTGTTTTCTTCAAGTAAAGTAAACTTTTTATTTCCCTGTACAAATACATCTCCTTGTCGTGTTACTACTTGGTCTTGTTTCACAAAACCAGATGTTTCTTGTTTTAAAGTTTCCTTTATTTGCCCCACCGTTGCACCATCTGATGGTGCAGAACCATCTTTTACATTCGCTAAACAATTACCAAAGCAATCAATAATTCCTACATCACGTGTAATACAATGATCTTTGATGTATTTTAAATTTACAGCATCATTTTCATTCTTTGGATAACCTATATCGTTAATAACAAATTTATAAAAAGAAAACCCATCTTTTGTCTTTTCAGGTATTATAGAATGTAAATAGCGTTTATTTATGCTGTCTTTTTCATCTACAGGGTCTGCTACGTTAGATATACGTCGATTTTCAGCATTATACGTTTTTCCATCGAATTTTAACGTATTTTTCAATTCCGATGATAAATAACCTCTGTTTATTGCATCAGCGTTTTGATTTGGCTTACCGACGTTGGAAATTCTATGATTACCCGCGTTATATGTGTTTTTGTTTAGTTTCAGTGTTGGTAATATCTCTTTTTTTAATACTTTTAAATTTATTGCATCATTTTCATCTGTGGGATCATTAATGTTTTTTAACCGTTTATTACTAATATCATAATCTCCATCAGGTGTTTGTGGTAATCCAACACCTCTTTTTAAAGTATTAAAGTAATATAATCCATCTGATGAATACCGTCCGAACTTGTCAACACTCATGGTGCAACTGAATAACATTCTAGAGTGTAACCCATTTTTATAATATTAGTCCCGATTTCTAACCCATATCAGTTTTTATACAAATTCTTAGTCTTCATCAGTTACATTTGCATCATTCCCGGGACATTTAAAATATTTTAAATCTGCACTAATTAATGATCTGTCTGCTTCATTTCTAAATACATGATTTTTATGAATAAATTCCTCACCAGACAATTTTCTAAATCCGCTAAATGAATTTGGATCTGCAATTAATATATTTTGATAATCATTTACATCCATTAATTTAAATCTTTTGGTATTATAAATAAACTCTTGATTTGCACTATCATATTGTAATGTTTGTCCTACAGTTGCAGCATCCTTTGGATCTGTTCCTTGTGCCAAATTACCTATTTTCTTATTTTTCGCATTGAAAGTACTACCTTTTGGTTTGTCTAATATTAAAGATTGTTTTACTACAACACAATCGTAATCATCGATACCTGGAAATATGTCAATTATTCTTCTATTTGTACCCAACCAACTTCTATGATAATTGTTTGGATTAGTATGTAAAACTTGTGATAAAATCGGAACATCATGAGCATCTGTAGCTAAATGCGCATTTGATAATTTCATGTCTTTGCAATCCCAAACATTATTTTTTTGTTCAAGTAAAATAAACTTTTCATTTCCTTGTACAAACACATCACCCGACCGTAATACTACTTGATCCTGTTTTACAAATCCAGATGTTTCTTGCTTTAAAGTTTCCTTCATTTGACCCACTGTTGCACCATCTGATGGTGCCGAACCATCTTTAACATTCGCTAAACAATTACCTAGACAATCAATAACTCCTACATCACGTGTAATACAATGATCTTTTATATATTTTAAATTTACAGCATCATTTTCATTTTTCGGATAACCTATATCGTTAATAACAAATTTATAAAAAGAAAAACCATCTTTTGTCTTTTCAGGTATTAATGAATGTAAATAGCGTCTATTTACGCTGTCTTTTGCATCTTTAGGGTCATCTACGTTGGATATACGTTTATTTTCAGCAGTATACGTTTTTCCATTGAATTTTAACGTATTTTTTAATTCTGATGATAAATAACCTTTGTTTATTGCATCAGCGTTTTGATTTGGCTTACCAACATTGACAATTCTATGATTACCTGCGTCATATGTGTTTTTCTGTAGTCTTAATGTTGGTGATATCTTTTCTTTTAATACTTTTAAATTTATTGCATCGTTTTCATCTGTGGGATCTTTTATGTTTTTTAACCTTTTATTAGTTATATCATAATCCCCATCAGGTGTTTGTGGTAAACCAGCTCCTCTTTTTAAATTATTTGCGTAATATAACCCATCCGAGGAGTAACGTCCGAACTTGTCGACACTCATGGTGCAACTGAATAGTAATCTAGGGAGTAACGCATTTTTTATGAGATTACCCCACGGTTTCGGAGTTCATCCACTAAAGCCACCCATTCGTTTTCCAATCCAGTATGACCCGCTTCTTTAGCTTCATGTATTAGTTTCATTCTATCCACCAATTTATTGATATTATTGTAATAAATCACATTTGTGTTATATAGTTTCTTCATTAAACCTGTACCTGTAACAGATTTGTTTCTTTTTCTTGGTTCTGGAGCACTTATATCCAAAGTGGATGACACAAACCTTCGTTTTACAGGTTTTCTTGGCATTATCGGCATTGGTTGTCTTCTCGTTGTTGGTATTAACTTGGATACAAATACTCTATATTTTAAAGACCTAGATCTAAAAACTGGTTGGTCAGCTAAATATTTTCTCCTGTATGCATTGGTGTGTTCCAAAATCTGTTTATATGCTTCCATGTCTTCTTCTTTAACTAACAATTCTAAAGGCTTTTTTTCAAATAATAATTCAAATAATCCTCTTGTGCCCTTATATCTTTGATTACCAACAATAATATTATCATCTTCATCAATGTTTACCGGGCTATTACCAACCATTAAACCTTCTTCTGTTAATCTTACTCCATAACTATGGTAGTTTTTATTAGGATTTATTCCAGCTAACATTTTTATCATGTATTTCCTTCCTAAAGGTCCTTTGTTATGAATGTTTTCACCCAACAAGCTTATGTTTGACGGACCTTCCCTTGCTTCTTCTTCTTTTTCCTCTTCACTAGCAGTTGATACATCTTCATGTCCTCTTTTAGCTTTTACTTCATATAATTCTCTTATACCACTATAGTCTGGTGATTCTAGCTCTCTTTCAGGTTCTCCGCCGGTAAAACCACTATATGTAGAGGATTCCAGATCTTCATCACTAAAATCTTCTGATTTTACATTTTCTCTTTCAAACTTTGTAATAGGTGCAATTGCATCTCCTTCCAAAACGGGTTTAGCAAATTTTTTGTTTAATTGTTTCAAGGGTTCAGTAATAGGTTTAAAAGTAGATTCAAGAAATTTCTCCCTTTCGCTAATACCTAATTTTAATGCTCTGTTTTTATCTCGAATAGAATCACTAAGTGATTTTATTTCCTTTATTAACTTTTCTTGGTTAACCATGTTTGTAGCAAGACGTGTTGTACAACAATGAATGTTTTACATCATGATTAGTGTATTAGTATAAATTTATCAAATCCTATCCTGTATCGACCATTGTTTAGCGGTTGTTCCTTCATAATTGTTAAAAACCCATATTTTTCAGCCCAAGCCTTTCCACACAACTCTTTAAATCGTTCAAATGGCATATCCGCACTTACATGGTCATAATATATGTGTTTTAGGTTGGTTTCATCCTGTTTAAATACAATTAACATGTTTGCATTGTCTCTAATGAGCTGTTTCGGTATTTTGCTGTAAGTTTGACCAATATAAATGCTATCTATGTTGTTATGTCGACCCATGGCGAAGTAATTTCTTATTGTATTTTGATTTTCACAAGATACGTCGTCAAATATGAATACTGAGAATGGTTTAGCCTCTTGCGGTTGCATGACACTCTCGCTCGCGTTGAATTTAAAATATTTAACTTCAGGCACATTATTGAGTATTTGTTCCAATAACTGATATTTTGGTTGTTGTAGTGACTTTGAAAATACATATAAATTATTAAAACGTAATCCTTTAGGGTTTGTAATCAAATTGAATACTACATTTGTTTTTCCACAATTGGAAGGACCGGTAACCAGACAACGCACCGTGTTTGGTAACAAAACACCGTGTTTCCCAGTATTGAATTGAGAACCATCCACTGTGAGTTCATCTATATTATTAATAGTAAAATTGTCTTTTTGCGGTATTATCTCCATCCTTTGTAATGGTTCAACCCAAAATGATGCTCTATCATTATATTAGATCCTTTTTAGGTATCCAAGAATCTTCCGTTTTATTAAATCCTAACCATCGTACTTTAACCTTATCCTTTTTTCGTTGCAACACCTTTTCAACTAAATATACATCACCTACTGTTGATTTTAACATTTCATGTCCATAAAACCCTCCTTCAAGCAATTGTCCTTTATTATCTTTTAAAATGTAAGTTTCTGGTACTGTAGGTTGCACCTTAAATACGGTAAATACCTCATTTGTCCAGTTCGGAAGATATCTTTTACTGAATACACCTTTGTATTTGCTTATTCGCACTTTATCGCCAACATTAAACCTTTTAGGCTTTAGTTTTTCAACTTTTGGTTTAGTATTCATTTTTATACGTTTTAATACAAGTTTTTCATTTTTATTAGTCACCTGGCTTGGTTTCATACCGATAGTTCTATGAAACTTGTTATTGTAATCGCTTATAAGTTTTGGTAACACATCAATCCATACGTGTGATCCTCTGTTGGAAAACATCTTATACATCGCACCTTTTAAAGTTCTGTTAAATCTTTCAATTATTGATGCTTTTACCTCTGAATTGGTTGAGTAATGGTTAATGTTGTGTTTTTTCATTAAATTTGCAAATTCCTTATTAAAATATTCTTTTCCATCATCAGTTTGTAAATTTTTTATAGTATGTTTGTCTCTTTGTATAGCTGTTTCCATTGCTTTTGTAACACTTTTGCCGCTTTTATCTTTTAGTGGTAAAGCATCTGCCATTTTTGAAAAACAATTAATAATAGTCAATATGTATTTAAATCCTCTATTTTGTTTACTATAAGGAATCATTTCGATTAAATCCGCTTGATATAAATCATTTATTCCTTTTATCACTGTATTTCTTCGTGGAAACTTTCTTCTTGCAGGTTTATGAAGCTCGTTGACAATTTCTTGCTTCGAGTTTTTCATATTGCAGGTTTGAATGTTTCATGTATCACATGTATAATCACAATGAATGTTGTCTTAAATATTCACATGATTTATATAGGTCAAGGTCATCCAAACTTGTGTAAAAAAATGGGGAACACGGCGTTGGACTTGCCGTGTTCCCCATTTTTTTACGGAAGGAGAAAGGAATAAGGTCGAAGTTGTATAAGGACGAAGAATAGGTTACTAGTTGATAGGGTTTAGAGAGTAGTGGCCGAAAGGAAGAGTATGGATTTTATCCGGCATAATATGCCTTTTATCATCTTGAGCTGATAGTGCCCTTTTAACTTCAGTGACACTGTAGACCTCATGTTTAAAGCTTCTAATAGTGTTGAACGTTGCAGACATTGTAGAATCTTCAAACAAGCAGGTCTTGTAGTGGTCAAATGTCACATGTTTCTTCAAGTATGATGTTTTGACTCCTTTAGCTTTCTTCACTGTCGGTATGTCATTTTCCATATACATCTTGAAGGAATATAATTTGGACATCAGCGCAACTATTTCCTCCAAAGGCATTCCATTTGCTTCATCTTTAAATTTTCCAATTACTTTTTTATTCTTTTCATTATAATTTGGATGGTTCTTTGGATAGTCAGAGAAGTCAAAGTCGTCTTTGTATGGGAAACTCCTTAGATCTTCATACATGTCCAAAGTCTTTATCCAGTAGATGAACGCGTCGGTATCCATGTATGCAACTCCAATGTTGTCTCTTCCGTAGTGTTTAACCATTTTGTTGTAATGGAAATCATACATCAGAGTTTTACTTATATCCAAAATCGACATTCCAATGTATAACGGACGATCCATCACTATTGTTGTTTTATTCATACTGACAGCAACTAGATTTTCGTTTATAATCATTGATGTTCCGAAATTTGGTTTTTGCACTAATTTTTCCAATTTCCTAGGATCACTTACTAGTTTTACAATTTTGTGTTTTCTCTTGTTCTCCAATGTCTTCCCAAAGATGGCGTTGTTCATTAATTTGTAGAAGTCCTTTTCAAATGCTGTTGTCGCTGCAGCTCTTCTTGTAGTGTTGGAATCGATATATGGTTTCAACCAACAAGACTGGGTGAATTCAATTGCTCTGTGAATTTTCACTATACGTAGGCCCAATTCAAGTGCTTGTTGAACTACCCAGTAGTGTGCCACATATCGACTCTTATTCTCCAAGGTCATCATCAGCTTGGGCCATCTTCCTGTCGGTGAAACTTCAGTCTTGGCTAGGAGAGGCAGGTCGTAATGATGGTCGTGAAGGTGTTCTGGATATTCAAAATCACAGTCCAAAATATAGCCTGTTTGGCCATCTTTTGGAATCCGTGATATGTCACCGATGGTGGTCGGGTCAATCCACTTGAAGTCTGCGTAGGGAAGTGGATTTGACATCGCCCAACCATAGAGGTTGTTCGCATCAAAATATCCAAGGTAGAGTGATGGTTGTTGCTCGTCGAAGTTGGGGATATACTTGTTGTTGGCCTTAACATGTCTTGTCACAGCTTGAGTCAAACCACCTCGTACACCTGATTCGATCATGAGGACCATATCGATATCTGTTAGAAGTTCCAATCGACAGTTGGTTGACTTTAGCATAGCTTGCCATGCTAATCCTGGAGATGTGTACGAGTGCAGAGGGTCCAGTCCATAGGCGGAGAAGCAGGTGTTTCGAAATTCTTCCATCACATCGCACAGCAGAGTTACGTCCAATTTTATGTAAAAGTCAGAATATTCCCCTAAGGTTTGAATGTTTAGTTGGTTCCAAACATTACAAGCATGATTGTAGTCTTCAACAGTGATTGCACTTTCATTTAACTTGCTATTGAAGGCTTCAATCGGTGGCAGACTGGTTTCTTCAAATTTTTCTGCAGAAGTTATGTAATCATAGGGGAACACTCCTTTACGCATTACTAAGTCCAATTTATCTTCAGGTACAATTTTGCTGGTTTCTTTTAAGTCTTCTCTTCTTAGGTTTTCAGACAATTTGCTCAAACTAGATGACATAAATCTATAAGAGTCTACGAAGCGAAGTTTAATTTTACCTACTGTTTTTGAGAAACTGATGTACTTCTCCAATGTTTCAGCTAATACTTCAATTTTTCCATCATCCCGTCCTAACTCTGGGATAATGAAGTGGGAGTCATAGCCGCTAAGATTGTGTAACACGACAGGGATAAAGTTTGGTAGTTTGTAATTTATATTGCATGAATTACAAGCAGCTCCTCTGTATAACCCTGTCAGGTGATCGTGATCTCTTACTTTTGGATTTTCTTCACTGAAACTCTTTTTGCATAAATAACATCTTGATGCTGAATTGTATTCTTCTTGTTGATTTTGGTTCAAAGATTCCATGGGTAAAACATTACCGAATAAGCGTTGCACCTTTTCAGCAATATCATACAACTGGTCTACAAAATACTTAGCGGCTTTTTCCCCACGGTAGAGTATTGGAGTGGATGTTAACCCATAGTGTTGTAACTGTTCTTCAGGCAAAGTGGATTTCACCAATAAGCAAAAACTGTTAGGTTGATGCAATTGATATTTGGTTCTTCTAGTCACCTCACCATTCGGAAGCTCCTGTGGTACTAACGTGGATTCGAAATCTGCGTAGACGGCTACTGGAATCCGATATTGGTGAACTGTTTTGTTGAATTGGATGAACGCTCGAGATGGCGGTGGCAGACTAATCTTCACTTCATAGTTGTCATTACAAAGTCTTTGGTGCTCCATCAACCACTCCGATCCTCCACGTCTGAATTCCTTGCATGTAAAACAAAAGCATCTCTTGCATATTGTTATCTTACGATTTTGTTTTGACACTTGTCGTACAACCAAAGATTCAAAGTTTTTAATATAAACATAATGTGAAATCTCACCTTTGGTTATCAATAATAAATCAGTATGGTTACTTTGCTCTACTTTTCCTACTCGTAGTGGATACACATTGTTTGAATCATCTAAACCGAACACGTTAACAGAAACACCTGGATTTTGTTTCTCAAATTTAGTAATTTGATCAAGACTCACAGGATACGACATTCCTCGAAAGTTATAGCGGTGTTGAACAGCTTCGTATGCTATGCTAGGTCTAATAGCATTATGTCCCACGTATTTTGCTAACATTGCATACCGGAAACATTCATTGTCCTCATTTTTCACATTGATACATGATTTAGTATCTCGGATAACCTTTGGTAGAGGGATAAAGCTGCTACCTCTTATACCATATCCATGCTTGTGAATCCTCACATCCATACCTTCAATCGATGATAACGTCCAGCCAGATCCTCTTCCTTCATGTTCTTGGAGTTTCATTAACAGTTCATTCAAACATTCTTCTAAAATTTCGCTGATATCAGATGTGGTTGTAAGGGTTCGGTTTTTAGCAATGAATGCTCTCGGTGAGTTTTCACCATCGCTATTAGTAAACATAGCCTCCAACACCAATCCAAATTTAATAAAGTTCAATCTTGTCAATTCTTCCGTCAATGTTTTTACAACTAGTTTTTTAGCTTGAGTTAGAAAATTTTCCAATTCTAATTGCAAGTTATTAATTTTGAAATGAGTTACAACTGGTCCTGGCAAGGCTGTGGTGCGCAGTTGTCTTATATCTTCCACTTCTTCTGTATCCTCTTCTTCCATATCCTCTTCTTGGGTACGCAGTTGTTTTACATCTTCCACTTCTTCTGTATCCTCTTCTTCCATATCCACTTCTTGGGTACGCAGTTGTTTTAAATCTTCCACTTTTTCTTTCATTTCCTCTTGAATAAATCCTCCAGCTGTAGATGGTCCAGCTCCGGCAAATTGAATAACACTTGGTCTTCTTCTTTGCATTAACTGTAAATAGCTAGCCCAGTCCTCCTTCTGCTTCTGGGGTTTTTCCAAAAAACAATCAATCGCATCCAAGTCTTCTTCACTTACTACAATCTCTTCTTTTCTGTCCTCTTCACGATGCAATTCTCGGTGTAACTGTAGATAGCTATCACAGTCGTCCATCTGCTTCTGGTAGTTTTCCAATAACCGATCAAACGCATCCAAGTCTTCTTTACTTACAACAATCTCTTCTTTTCTGTTCTCTTTATGATGCAATTCTCGGTGTAAAACAAAGATATCTTCATCTTGGAAAAACTCACCACAAATATCGCAAAGAGCCATTTTTTTTTTACAGTTTGGCTTTGAGTGTGCACTCGGTGAATGTCCACGCAATAATGAGCAGCGCGCTCAACCGGGTCCCTTTATACCCGAGGTTGAAGGGTGGGGGAAGGTGACGTCATATACATCCAGTTTATCAATCATGTAGTAGATTTGGCTTTTAAACACCCATTTTCAATTTATTCTTCAACAGGTTTGATAAATCAATGATCTTTGGTCTAAATCCACTACTTTGTACAAATTTTTTTGTTTGGGCACTTCTCGTCCGGAGCAAAAAACTCTTTGGTCAAGGTCAAAATTTTTTTCTCAAAAAAGTTCGGGGGGGGGGGGGGGGGGGGGGGGGTCATTACTGTATTTAGGTCAAGGTCACGAAAAAACTTTAAAAAAATTAAGCCCCACCTGGGGCACTTGGGTTGTCATCGCTGTAGCCTCCAAAGAGACCCAACTATGACAACAAGGCAACATCCAATGTCGTGTTCCCTTCGCCACGCAAGACTTGTAA
Organism: Neoaliturus tenellus; assembly: GCA_030545055.2. NCBI lineage: Eukaryota > Metazoa > Arthropoda > Insecta > Hemiptera > Cicadellidae > Neoaliturus > Neoaliturus tenellus. The sequence continues at coordinate 34,730,011 of CM061533.1, forward strand.
ACATTTACTGCATTGTCTTTTCAATAGCTAACAAAACATTTACTTAATTTTGAGAGAGGTTGAGGACAGCCCTAGTGGCTTACGCCCTCGGTCCGAGTGCAGAGGCCACCGCAAATTGGCCACAGCTGTGGTCTGCATGTCAGCATACAAACGGACCGAGTCCCAAACCCAGCCGCAATATTGCATGCCTGAGAGGACTCATGCTAAAATTGGTTTAAAATTGTTTTACACGGGGGTCTACTCCCGTACCCTACCTTTACTATTTAACTTTATCAATGCAGTAAATTTTTATAAATCTTTGTGGGTCAAGGCCACACGGACATTAAAAAAATTTCGGCCCCCGTACATCCATGGCGAACCACGAATGTTCGGGGGCCTTGGGGACTAAAAACACAAATAGCTAACAAAGATTCATTTACATAATTTTGAGTTTCCAGAAGGGAAACAAGAGGTTGAGGACAGCCCTAGTGGCTTACGCCCTCGGTCCGAGTGCAGAGGCCACCGCAAATTGGCCACAGCTGTGGTCTGCATGTCAGCATACAAACGGACCGAGTCCCAAACCCAGCCGCAATATTGCATGCCTGAGAGGACTCATGCTAACGTTGGTATAAAATGCTTTTACACGGGGGCCTACTCCCGTTCCCTGACTTTACAATTTACTTTGAGCATTGAAAAAGCTCAAGGGGGGATTGCTAAAACAAGCGTATACACTTTAGAAACAAATAACACACTTACAACACACAATTGAGCTCAACGTAGTCAATGCTGGAACAAGCACATACACATTGAACACATAACAAACAAGACACAAAGGATAAAAGACACAGGAGACATAGGGTACAAGTAAAACACTCTCATATAAAACAATTCGCAATACCCAAACGCAAGCGCAATATCTTACAACTAATACAAGTCTTAAAGTTAGAGTAGACTTCGCTAAACACTGAAGGCGCCATTCAATGTTTAGTGATGCCTATGGCGGTCCGTCCCGGTCGTTCACGTTCAACGCGCGGGAGCGGACTGCGAGCCGGCTCTGGCTGGACCCCCTTATATCCCCGCCGGGGCTGGCACGCCCAGGATATAAGGGGTGGGGGAGGGGGTGGGGGTGGGGGTGGGGGTGGGGGTGGGGGTGGGGGTGGGGGTGGGGGTGGGGGGGGGGGGGGGGGGGGTCACTTCTCGTCCGGAGCAAAAAACTTTTTGGTCAAGGTCAAAAAATTTCCCGAAAAAAAGTTCGGGGGTGGGGGTGGGGGTGGGGGTGGGGGTGGGGGTGGGGGTGGGGGTGGGGGTGGGGGGGGGGGGGGGGGTCACTTCTCGTCCGGAGCAAAAAACTTTTTGGTCAAGGTCAAAAAATTTCCCGAAAAAAAAGTTCGGGGGTGGGGGTGGGGGTGGGGGTGGGGGTGGGGGTGGGGGTGGGGGTGGGGGTGGGGGTGGGGGTGGGGGTGGGGGTGGGGGTGGGGGTGGGGGTGGGGGGGGGGGGGGGGGGTCACTTCTCGTCCGGAGCAAAAAACTTTTTGGTCAAGGTCAAAAAATTTCCCGAAAAAAAAGTTCGGGGGTGGGGGTGGGGGTGGGGGTGGGGGTGGGGGTGGGGGGGGGGGGGGGGGTCGCACTTTTTGTCGGGGGGGGGGGGGGGGGGGTTGGGTAAGTGGGTCAAGGTCACCCACAACACTTCTACTCTAAGTGTTGGCTATACCCCCACCACAACTGAGTCCCTAGGCTGCACAACACCGCTCCGCCAGTATGTCTCCAGCTTCCATGCGGTGCGTTTCGCTGTTCTCTAACTCTCTATATGTAAGTATTTTTACAAGTTTTGAATCTAGGTCAATACACTTTAACTCTGGGACGATATCGACTTGTACTATATCTGTGTTTTGACTCAAGGTCATCACACTTTAACTCTGGGATGATTTTGACTTATAGCATTTCAGTTTTTTAACTCAAGGTCGTCACACTTTAACTCTGGGGCGGGATCGACTTGTAGTATTTCTGTGTTTTGACTCAAGGTCACCACACTTTAACTATGGGACGGGATCTACTTGTATTATTTCTGTGTTTTCACTCAAGGTCATCACACTTTAACTCTGGGATGATTTTAACTTGTAGTATTTCAGTGTTTTGACTCAATGTCACCACACTTTAACTCTGGGACGGTATCAACTTGTAGTATTTCTATGTTTTTACTCAAGGTCATCACACTTTAGCATGTAACTTTGAGGTAGCACCGAAACGGTGCTACCCGGCTTGACATTTTCAAGTTTCCCGAGGTCATCACAATTTCCCCCACCACTTCCCATATACCTAGAGTGCGCGGGGCCGGACAGTCAGTCGCTCGGTGTCTGTCGTAGGGTGCGCATCGCGGTTACAGTAATGATGAAACGCGGGAGTTGTATCGGTTCAAGGTCACTCGAGCGGTGTCACATGACGGTTTAGGCAGAGTCACGTTGCAAACTTTGAGTTTCCTTGGCACTTTTGCTGTTTCTCGTCTAATTTCGCTCCACGTCGTCAAGGTCATTGAAACCTGACTAAAACTCGGAGCGTAGTGCGAGAAACAGCAAAAGTGCCTAAAAATTTTAGGTTTCAGCGTGACCTTGACCTTTGTGACATCGATGACGTCATAATGGTGACGTAAGGGGTGATGACGTCATCGCCACGTCATTTCTGCAACGTCATGGGTGTGACGTCACAGAATGACGTAATTGGTGATGACGTCATCGATTGCGTCATCGATGACGTCATCGATGACGTCATCGGTGGGGTCATTGACCTCGATGACGTCATCGCTCAGGTGACCTTGAACTGAGCCAGCTCCCGCGTTTCTCCACTACTTACGTGATGTAGATTATCAACTAAAACTATTTGTTAGTCAAGTTTCAAATTATATTGGGTATTTTTATGTAGTACATTCTTTAAATTAAGCAAGTTCTAACTATCGCGAGTTTTGATGAAATTCAAACTGAAGAGGTAGCCTACCTACATCCTACCTTATTTATTACTTAAGAGTCATCTTCACCCCTGTGCCAGTGGCCCATTGTTGCGCAGTCGGCAATGTTAACCATACGGCTTTTAATGCAAAACATGGTATTTTATTCCCCTGTTTCGGACGCCGTTTTTCAACCGATTTTCTTTAAACTTGGTGAGTGTTTAGTTGAAACCCTCAAGATTCAACCAAACCGTGGCCATCAGAGGGTCACGGAACCCTCATACCTCGAAATTTTGAAAATTTAACAAATATTACTGAGGAAGATCTAGTTACTTTGCGACGTCACAGAGAGTAATATTTGTTAAATTTTCCAACCATTGAGGTATGAGGAGCATAATATAACTATTCAACTAAACACTTACCAAGTTTAAAGAAAATCGGTTGAAAAACGGTGTCCGAAACAGGAGAATAAAATACTATGTTTTGCATTATGTCGGTTATAAAATTGCCGACTGCGCAACAATGGGCTACTGGCACAGGGGTGAAGATGACTCTTAAACTTAAGATAGGAAACATAAGCCACTGGATTTATAGCAAACCTAATGTTTCTACAGGCTTTCTCTTGTTAAATTTGAACTTCAGAAGCTTGCCGTATCACAGACCGAACTGTAGGAATTATATAACTTTGGAGAACATTTCAAAATAAAGAAAAAAAAGGAATTTAGAAGCCTGAATATAAAAATAATAAAATGTTAGAAGTTGCATTACGTTTCAAACGCTTCGAGCACTTTTTAATTACTTAGAGGATTTTTTAGTGACTATTGAAAGTTATAAAATGATTATTCGGATTTTTTCTAGGCTCGAGTTGGTGAGATTGTAACAAAAGTGAACTTTATCTCGCGGAACATTCTTAATAATAAACTCTCAAAACACCGCAGCTGCTAAGCTCTTGACAATGTACCCGGAATATATTGCAATTGTAGAAACTTTTAAGTCAGGGGTTGTCTTAAAATTAATCGTTTATTATACATGTATTCCAACAATTGCAGGAATGCTGGCCACGTCTACAATGAAGGCTCTGTTGTCGAAACCATACAGACTACACGGTGAGGGTAGGAAGGGGTAGGCCTACACGGACCTGAACGCCGTAACGAGCTTAAGTACCGAGAGTAATGAAGCAAGTCAAATGCAAACAAGACATTATGTAAGAGTGCGCTTGCAAACTCGTGCCCCGGTCGAGAGCCCCAAGATGGAGTAGATTTTTAAGTTTATACGAATTTTTGACAGTGTTGGCGATCATTGATAAGATATAGTTACGACGTATTCTTCAATTGCGCCCGAAAGGTTTTCACTGTACCTACTCAAAATAAAAAGGGAAAAATCGTGTAAACCATGCGTAAAATATTAGGGCATTTACATTAATATTAGTCATGAACAGCGTTCTTGTGAAAATTAAACAATTGTGTCACTTATGAGTCATCTTCACCTTTGGGCCAGTAGCCCATTGTTGCGCAGACGGCAATGTTAACCATATGGATTTTAATGCAAAACATGGTATTTTATTCCCCTGTTTCGGACGCCGTTTTTCAACCGATTTTCTCTAAACTTGGTAAGTGTTTAGTTATTTTAAGCCCCTCATACCTAAAGATTTTGAAAATTTAACAAATATTACTCTCTGTGACGTCGCAAAGTAACTCAATTCTCCTTAATAAGATTTGTTTAATTTTCAAAATTTCCTTTGGATAATCAAGTTACGTTGCAACGTCACAGAGAGTAGTTTTGTTAATTTTTCAAAATGTCGAGGTATGAGGGGCCTAATATAACTATTGAACTAAACACTCACCAAGTTTAGAGAAAATCGGTTGAAAAACGGCGTCCTAAACAGAGGAATAAAATACCATGTTTTAGCATAAAAGCCGTATAGTTAACATTGCCGACTGCGCAACAATGGGCTACCAGCCCAAAGGTGAAGATGACTCTTATGACGGGCAGCCAAAATTTAAATTCAACGTGAATATAATTGTAAGTTTATAAATTAAACACATATGAAAATATGTTTTCCCGTTATGTAACGTCATTCTTTCGAATCCTATACTTTAATACGAGCAATGTCTGAAGGGATGTGTGTTCCACGATCTCGAAATCTAGCGGTTAGATTTGCTTAAACTTTGCATTTAAGAGTATGTTGGCCCAAAAATAAGTTTAGAAACAGCCTCAATCTCAGAAAAAAACAAATTTGGTCTAAATTTAAGTTTTAAAATCGTAATTTTTAATATTGGTATTATGGGTTGCTATTTTGGTAAAGAAATAATAACTAAAAGTAAACAAAAATAAAGGAACATTAATTTTTTAGCAGTTTTTTAACAGCTGCTGTTATCTGTAAAGAGTCTGGTAGATTTAATAGCTTGATTAGACACTATAGCAGGTGACCAACGAGCAAGGCTCGGTTAGCCTGGTTACTACTTGAAATTCATTGCGTTTACATAAAAAGGAGCACCTAATTTCAAATAGCCCGTCAGATTTCGTAGACTGTAGATTGCTTACAATCACGTTTTAAATATAATGAATCAATCACTTTAAAACGATAGCGTTAAGAATATCCTATACTCTTATACGAGCAATGTTTGCTTGTTTGCTTGCTTGCTTGCACAATTATCTCAAAAACGGCTCCGACGATTTCCTTCAAATTTTGGAATATGGGGGTTTTGGCCACCAGAAATCGATTGGAGCTGGTCCCATAGCTGGGAAAAATCCGGTTTTCGCGCTAGAGCCCTTCAAAGATCCCATGTTATCCTTATGGAAATTTTTTAACTGAACAAAAATCAGCTGATAACTGTAGATAAAATAAACCAATGTGTTACATCTTTAACCTGTGGTTTTAGGAAAATCATACCAATGTGCAGCAAACCTTCCGCCTGGCGAGTGAGCGGAGCGAACGAGCTTTGTGTGAGAAACGAAAGTAATAATTTTACCGAGCTTAAGCTCGGTCCCCCTGGTACTCTTATCTTATACTCTAAAACAAGCTCCGTTTGTACGGACAAACTTTTTTTTCGCTCCAAGGATTTTAGATTTTTTGATTGAATATGGGGGTTCTGGCCACCAGAAATCGATTGGAGCTGGTCCCATAGCTGGGAAAAATCCGGTTTTCGCGCTAGAGCCCTTTAAAAGTTTCCATGTTATCCTTATGGAGATTGTATTAATTGAACAAAAATCAGCTGATAACTGTAGATATAAACCAATGTGTTACATCTTTAACCTCTAGTATAAGACAATTATACCAAAGTGCAGCACCCGTCGACTTGGCGAGTGAGCGAAGCGAACGAAATCGTCTTTAAAATGGAAGAGGGCGAGTGAGCGGAGCAAACGAGCTTTGTGTGAGAACGAAAGTAATAATTTTACCGAGCTTAAGCTCGGTCACCCTGGTACTCTTATACTCTAAAACAAGCTCAATTTGTACGGGAAAACTTTTTTTCGATCCAAGGATTTTTATTTTTTGGTTGATAATGGGAGTTTTGGCCACCAGGATACCGATTGGCGTTGGTCCCGTAGCTGGGAAAATTCCGGTTTTCGCGCTAGAGCCCTTCAAAGTTTCCATGTTATCCTTATGGAGGTTTTTAAATTGAACAAAAATCAGCTGATATCTGTAAATAAAACCAATGTGTTATATTTTAAAGGAAAATGATACCAAAGTGCAACACCCGTGGGCCTGGAGAGTGAGCGATGCGAATTACCTCGTCTTAAAAATTAAGAGGGCGAGTGAGCGGAGCGAACGAGCTTTGCGTGAGAACGGAAGTAATATTTTACCGATCTTAAGCTCGGTTCCCCTGATTCTTTAGCTAGAAAACTAAAGGACCGAATACACAATGTTAAATTTATAGTAATCAAAATGATTGTTGTCAATTGATTAATCATTCTGTATAAAATATGTAAATTTGTTATCAATATTTCTTTTGTGAATAAGAGATTCCAAAGAGTTACATTAATGAACTTTAAAAACAACCATACACAGCATACGTTTTAACTTGTTACGTTGTTAACTAAATAAAACAACTAAACGTATTGTCAAAGGCATTAAAAAAGACTTAACTGCCACACGACACGCATCCTGTTGACAAACTTAGTTAAGTAGGTGAATAATAGCGAATTGAATAAAGTGCGTGTCACGACGGACAAGTAAACCAAAATTTAAACTAGACTTAAACAGTGAAATTACGTAAACAGTGGAACGTTGCGAAAATTGAAGCTAGGCCCGTGGCGTGTCAACGAACACGCAAATGTTGAACACACGGCCGACGCCGCGAGCCGCTGTGACATTGCCACGGGACATTTATAAGTGAAAATATAGCTTGCCGCCTCGGGAGAATGTATTGGGCTATTGGAGCTAAGACGTAATTTATATTGTATACAAGTTTTAGCTAAAAAAAACTTTGCTGTTGTATTTTTATATTGCGTATATAAGGCTACGGTCTACCCCTGGCGCGCACCCAAATGCAAGGGTTTTTTAGAATCGTGTTATCTTCTGCCAAATGAAGCCTAGAGCTATAAATAAGGTGTCATATTAAAGAAGAATAACGGTACTAGTTTTCGTCTGTTACAATTTTGTAATTAGTACATTAAAACCAATAGAAAACTTCGGTTAAAAATCGAGAAAAACAGATGATTTTAGACCGGTATAGCTTAAATTAGAAATTTTATTTTAAAATCTAAAAAGATAGCCGACTAGATCCTTTTTTCTACTTTTAGAAAAAGTTAAGAGCCAATCTCTATCTTAATTGGTTATTTTTAAAACACGATCCCCGTAAACCTCTGCATCTATAAAACTCAAAAACAGATAATTTTACACAATTATAACTGAAATTAGAAATTTTATTTGAAAATTCTAAAAAGATAGCCGACGAGATCCTTTTTTGTACTTTTAGAAAAAGTTAAGAGTCAATCTCTATCTTAATTGGTTAATTCTGAAACACGATCTTCGTAAACCTCTGCAGCCATCATACTCGCCTAGCGCTACGGCCGCGAGCCCGGCATATTCGGCATTGTTGTTGTTTTTGTTTTGGTTGGGGTAGACCGCAGCCTTAAATTTAGAAGGTGACCGTTCCTGCTATCTAATATCTGTCATATGTCATTACTTGCTGTAGCGTATATTAGCCTATACTATAATACGAACAGTGTCTGAACGGATGTGTGTTTCGCGATCTCGAAATCTTGCTGGTAAATTTTGCTTAAACTTTGCATTCAAGTGTGTTTTGGCCCAAAAATAAGTTTAGAAATAGCCTCAACCCTAGGAAAAATCTAATTTAGTCTAAAATTAAGTTTAAAAATCGTAATTTTTAACATTGTTCTTATGGGTTGCTATTTTGGTAACGAAACACCAACTAAAAGTAAACAAACATAAAGGAACATTAATTTTAAACAGTTTTTTAAACAGCTATTACAGTCTGGTGTGTTAAATAGCTTGATTACCACGACACTATAACAAAAGTGAACTAAAACCAACGAGCAAGGCTCGGTTAACCTGGTACTGTTATGTTTAGTTGGTAATATGTACCCCCTCGCCTTTTACCGCGACTAGTAAACCCTTATTTTAAAATTAATCTCTCTTATTATCTAATAAACCGGCTTACAATGAACATGTCTGCCCTTTTCCCCACCCATGATCACCCTACATAACGTGACACAGTCGACCTGTCGTTTGAAAGCTTCATTTACTAAATGCCCAATGACAAATGACAACTGTGACTGGAATCGAATCATTAAAAAAACCATTTATTAACATTTCACAGGATCGTACCGGCAACCTTTGGAATCAAAGGCGAGCACAATAACAACTCATGTACCCAGCCTGTTATAAATTAAATATTTTTAAGCGAGGTAAGATTCTAGACTAACTTAACGACTAAATAATATATTTTTCCATCACTTTTAAACTCTCACAAAACACGTTTAAAATGCATTTTTTACTACCAAACTTTATTCTAGAGCACCTTCTCCAGCCTAAACATACCAGAAAAACACCATAAATAACACAAATTAGTTGACCACTCGATCATACATCAATAGAAAATAATGGTAATAACGAACTTCTGTTTCGTTTGTCATTGGCAGCCATTACAAAAGACGGTAATAAAATGAAAATGCAAATCATAAGGGCCTGAATACGAGCAGTGTCTGAAGGGATGTGTTCCACAATCTAGAAATCTAGCGGGTAGATTTTGCTTAAACTTTGCATTTAAGAGTGTTTATGTCCAAAAATAAGTTTAAAACACCCTCCATTCCAGGAAAATCGAATTTTGTCTAAAATTAAGTTTAAATATCGTAATGTTTAACATCGTTCTTATGGGTGCTATTCTGGTTACGAAATGATAACAACTAAAAGTTACCGGTAACTAAAATAAAGGGACACTTTTTTGGCAGTTTTTAAATAGCTGTTAAATGTTAAGAGTATGGTGTTAATTTAATAACTTGATTACCATGACACTATAACAAAAGTGAATTAAAACCAACGAGCAAGGCTCGGTTAACCTGGTACTCAACATTACTAATCAAGAAGCGTAGCATCAGCATGACCTTTTTTGGGAAAAGGACACTCAGAAATGATTATATGAATTACTATCAGTACTTTAATGTAACATTTCTTTATAGCCTACAACGTTTACTTTTTTCAAGTTGGGGGGCATGCATATGCCCCCTCCCACTCATCGAGGAGACACCTACGCAAACGTCCCCATAGAAGTAAACCCACCTCCTTCCCTGCAATCTGCATCGTGTCTTTAAAAGATCTTAATTCTTTTGGAAACGTACCGAGCACGCATGTCCGCGAGACTGATATATTTTCAAGCTTAGAACATCAAGTAGTTAGTTCTAAGCTTGAAAATGGACCCATTTGAGGCCCGAAACCTTTGGTAGCAAGCAACCAAACAAGCACTTGATAGTGCACAGGTATTTTAAACATTTTTGAGCGTAGCTCATATTATACTACACTCTGGCTTTTTATTTACAAGTACTTCTGAACGGCTGGAGTGATCCTCACGAAATTTTGCCCGGTCATAGTAACCATCCATGGGAAGGTATAGATCTGAAATAGTCCGAATAGGACATAAGGGTTCTGCCCTACGGCCCTTTAAAGTTACCATGTTATTTTAATAGGAGAAATATTTTATTTGGTTTGTTTACTGTGTGTTGATTATACAGCTGTTATAAGGATCAAATTTAACTGCAGAATGTTACTATCAGCTGTTTGAGAATACAGTAGTTTTATGTGAAATTGTTGTTTTGTTTCTTTGAGTGGTTTGTTTACCTTTGTACGTGAATGAAATGCCACGTTTACGGAGAGGAGGTGCAAATCTTGGACGACGCACCATTTAATATCTTGTAAACATATAATACCCCGTCGCAGCAAATCTGCGTACTCAAAAATTATTAAAGTATTACAGACTTGTGGCGAGTAAGCGCAACGAACAACCTAAATCTGGCGACGAGTGTGTGCAGCGAATGAGCCCACCCAAAAGGTGAGTGAGCGCAGCGAACGAACTAAACCCTGACGGCGAGTGAGCGTAGCGAACGAGCTCACTTGAATTACCTATAAAACATTTGCTATTATTGATAAAAAAATAGTCGCTCCGCTCAATATTGCAAGCAGACAACTGCATTGTATACCTAGTATTGCTATTGTCAGCGATTCTTGTGCACTCGGACTGCAGGCGGTGGAGGACCAGCGCCGCAGGACAATGGCTCTACAGCGTAGGCGGGGTCGGGGTGCGTGACTACTTGACTTGTATTCGTTTGTTGTTGTCCACAGTCCACACCCGCCACAGAACGGCTACGCTACAGCCAGCGGAGGGAATAAAGTAGTGAGGCCCAGTGTTGGTCCAGGAAAACGGAAAATGAGTTAGTACAGGCCACGAAGAGTTCTTTGATTCCTGACATCATTCTGCATACGCTTTGTATTTGACAAAGTTTTTGGGGGCACGCTAAAGTACCACCCCTTCCACGCTATACATAAATGCCTTTAAAAAATTCATGAAAATTGATCTAAATCATTTATGTGGTTTATCAGGGTGTCTACTAATTTTTCAAAATAAAATTAGGCTTTTTCAAGGATTTTCCAAATTTTTCAAGGTTATCGCAATAATTACGGTTAGGCCTACTCGTTTAGCAACGGATTGTTAGGTACACCAACTATTACCATAATTTACCAACTATTACCATAATTTTTTTAATCATGTACTGTATTAAAATAATTTAAAAAAATATTTCCAGTCCTACTAACATCTTTTCTAAAAATTACTAGGCCTATAATCTATCTTGCCATTTTTTTGTTTCGGTTTGAAAACACATTAAAATTATTTTATAAAATAGGTACGGTATTTAATAACAAACACTTAACATTTTCCTTGCGCCAGGTGAAATTTCATAACTAAAATAGTATTCATTGGGCACAAAGAGTTAATTACTGTTGACAAAAATTATTTTATTTTTAAATAACAGTAAAACGATCAACTACAAATAATGCTAATAGAACTTTATTGCCATCAAATTTTTATTGAACAAAACAACCATTGGAAATTCACTGAGCACTCAGGTCTGCTGCGGCGGTTTAAAAAAAAACGAAATTCAAGGATACACTGGCATTTTCAAGGCTATTTCAAGGGAAATTCAAAAAAGGCATTTTCAAGGTTTTCAAGGTTGGTCTATGTTCATAATGTTGTAATTATAAACTGCAAAGGGCCTCAATTGTACAAAATTATAACACCTAAAAATCTGCAGAGCATTGAGGTCGGCGTTAGTTTTTACACGTGCACTCCTCTTTCCAATTCATAAAGAGAATTTTTTAACAAGCATGTATTTAATTAAAGGTAGTTAGTACAAATAAATACCGTATCACGACAAACTGGGTCATCGTTATACACATGATTTGAAACGACGAAATTAAAATACAAAATTGATACTATTTCTCCGAAAGTTATAGCAGTGGCGATATTTTTCAAAAATTAGGTACGATAGAAATATCTCGCAATTACATTTTTTAAGTTTAAAACGTTTCATTGGCTTAGCGCAACAGGGAAAGGCATATTGTTAAATTGAATTGACTACGATTATACAACACACAGATATGTAAACAACGTGATAGCAGGGTAAAAACGTATTGAGGCGCAAAAACAAATGTGCAACGTGAAAAACGTTTAAAAATTTAAAGGCACTGCTGTATAAGCAAGTCAAAGGAATAAAAACACAGGAGTGCCACTAATACAGAAACAAAAGTCAAACATGCACGGCCGCAGCCTTGGAGAGCCTGGCGTGGGTGAACTGCGTGGCATGGCGTGGCGTGACAGCTTATATTGTAATGTGAGGTTGGTTCGGTTACCACGATGGTACGGAAAATGGACAATGGAGTAGCGACCGTGGCCGGATAATCCGAACTAGGTCTACCTTTAACACCGTTTAGTTACAGTTTTCTGCAATAAGAGGAAAAATTGCAAAATATTACTGTTATTGAATTAGTGTACAACCTACTCTCGTTCTAGACCGGATTTTTCCGTTGTCACAATAACCACTCACATCTAATCTTACAGAATACAGAAGAAAAATTTAGTTTTATGATTCAGACTAGTGGCGTAAATAAGAAGGGGGAATGATCAGGGCGATTAACCACCCCTGAAGACTAATAATATAAAAAAAAAAAAAAAAAAAAAACACACACACACACAATGTGTAAGATTTAAAGTGCCGATACAGTTTTTTAAATGTGCAATTTAAAGTCAATAGGCTAAGAAAGCTTTACAAAAAGATTATTAAGATTATACAATCATGCTTTTAAGGATAGTACCAGGGGGACCGAGCTTAAGCTCGGTAAAATTATTACTTTCGTTCTCACACGAAGGTTGTTCGCTCCGCTCACTCGCCCTCTTCCATTTTAAAGACGAGCTCGTTCGCTTCCCTCACTTCGTAGGGTGCTGCACTTAAGTATAAATTTTCTAAGCTGCAAGTTAAAGATATAACACATTGTTTTATATCTACAGTTATCAGATTTTTTTTTTGTTTAATTAATAAAATCTCTATAAGGATAACATGGAAACTTTGAAGGGCTCTAGGACGAAAACCGGATTTTCCCAGACATGGGACCAGCTCCAATAGATTTCTGGTGGCCAAAACCCCCATATTCAATTAAAACCACAAAAAATCCTTGGAGCGAAAAAAAATTTGCCCATAGCTTGTTTTAGAGTATAAGATATATTATCAAAATTCCCTGCGTTTAGCACCCCCCCCCCAGACCACCTGATTTAGCTCCCAAATTAAACCATATTTACGCCACTGTATTCAGGCCTGCTGGAAATAAGGTACACAAACTCATTCACTTCCGCTCGGGGGAGTTAATTGTTATTATTCAAATGGGAAAAATATAATGTGATGTGAAATTTGTTTTAAAGATAGAATGAATAAAAATTTACGACGAAAAAGCCCGGCGAAAGCAAATATATGCTAATCAATGGATTGTTAAAAGGCAATTAATTTTGTGACCGGACAAGCCGGTGAAAAGGAGAGAGTCTATTGGACATCGATAGGGCAGGCCTATAATAGTCGTCTTTAACACCCTCGGCTCGCTGTGTTGACGTGAAGTCGAAATACAGTAGTAGGCTAACCCAGCCACAGCCACAGGCCTATTGAGACATAGGTAGTTAAGCTCTTGGCATACGGTCAACAATAACAAATGGATCGCGGCAGTGTTCATGAGTTCCAGAAAAATCTTAACACAAAAACAGTCAAGAGCACAAACGGAAATGTTTTAAGTTCGGACTCGTACGGAAAACAAAATCATGTCGACAATTCAATGTTATTTTATTTTATTATTATTTTTTTTTTTTTAATTTTTAATGTTGTGCGAATGCACGTATTTGTGATGGCGAAATTCGTCTAGCACGTGTGTAACTACCCGCGATTGCTTTAGCTTCCAGAAGTTATAACCCTTGTTTCTTAGGGGGATATAACCCCTCTTTAAATCGAAATTAGACAGTTCGGAAAAAATATAGATATTTCAGTAACTTTTTCTGCTTCAAACTCACAACACTTCTTATAGTCGACAAACAAATGTGTTTTAACGTTAGTAATTTTTTTAGTTCAAAATGTTACTTTTACAATTTCATGTTAACTTTTTAAGAGTCGTCTTCGCCTTTGGGCCAAGTATCCCATTGTTGCGCACACGGCAATGTTAACCATACGGCTTTTATGCAAAACATGGTATTTATTCCCCCGTTTCAGACGCTGTTTTTCAACCGATTTTCTTTAAACTTGACAAGTGTTTAGTTGAATAGTTATGTTAGGTCCCTCATACCTCAAAATTTTGAAAACTTCAAAATATTACTAATGAAAATCGATTTACTTTGCGACGTCACAGAAAGTAATATTTGTTAAATTTTCAAAATTTTTTGCTATGAAGGACCTAATGTACCTATTCAACTTAACACTTACCAAGTTTAAAGAAAATCGGTTGAAAAACGGTGTCCGAAACAGTGGAATAAAATACAATGTTTTGCATAAAAGCCGTATGGATAACATTGCCGACTGCGCAACAATGGGCTACCAGCTCAAAGGTTAAGATGGTTAAGATGACTTTTAAGTTTTAGGCCTGACTATGATGACTCAATAAATTTAAGATTAGCACTAAAACGTGAAAAAATTGTGTACTGAAATAATCCACTGAAGTTTGTATTCTTCGTAAAGTTAATTTAGTCGTGGCTCCAAAAATCGACTTTGATTTCTTCTACACACTCTCAATTTTCCAAACTTTTCTCCAGTCAAAATAAATAGGTCGCCCCTCGAAAAACTTTTTCTACTCCACATAAAAGCGACTAAACATTCCCATCTGTCACATCACTTAGCAATGTATTCACCCACGCTATTCATGGCGAGCGTTAGGGCCGTTGGTGGGGGGGAGAGGAGATACTACCGCATCAAAATACCTACTCGACAATGAGCGTTTTGGAGCGGCAGCGGCAACGGTGCTAAATAACGATCTGGCCCTACAGCGACAGTCAGTGGGCCACCCTTCGGCACGCTGCATGGCGACAATGCCATCCGCCTGCCTGTTGACATTACAACATCCCACTCGCCCTCTCCGGGGTCGTTCACCCCTGCTGGTTCATAAGCTGGGTAGGGGTTTTGATACGAGTACTTTGATTTTTTCGTTTAAAAAAATCGTAACAATACAGGTTTGCCACAGTATTTTTGAGGCTTTTTCCCTGACTTTCCCTGACCAATCTGAGAGATTTTCCCTGTCTTTTTGGAACCGCGGGGGTTTTGCAAAAAACTGGTTTTTTATTAGGCCTATAGACATTTAAATTTAATTCAATTTGTCCCAGAAAAAAAATTTGTATAGCTAGAGCATTACGCAAAGAGAAGCATTCATCTGCTTAAAAATATCAAAATACAAACATTAAGTTGAAACAAATGCAGGAAATGCAGTATAAAGCTAAGTAAATGATACAAAATACTACATTTTTTAGTTATTTTGAATGGTCTCTTTAAATTGATGAATTATAAAAATCAATGGTGCGAAAAATGCGAAAACCCCCATTTGGACTCTATTGAAACCCTATTAAACCCTGTTGCAACAGTCCGATCAACCTGGGGTATTCGGGCAAACCAAAGGTTTTCTAAAACCTTAAGAACGCTGTCCTACACCTTCATACAAAATTTCATCGAAATCAAAGGTCTCTTTCAAAAGTCATTGCTAAAAATAAAATTGTTACAATAATAATTTGAAAAATAACATTATAACAATGAAAAACACAATAGAAGTATACATTAACTAAATTATTAATAGGTAATTAATGTATAAAATTACTAAATTTTACCCATTAATTAGTACTTCCGATTTATGGGGGCAATCGAAAATCGAGACGGTCAGATTGTGCCACTGCAAATTTTCCTGACTTTCGTCACTTTTTCCTTATATTTTTCCTGACTTTAGGCATTTCCCCCTATATTTTCCTGACTTTAGGCATTCCCCCCTATATTTTTCTGACTTTTCCTGACAAAAACCCAAAAATCGACTATTCCTGACTTTTAATGTCTGTGGCAACCCTGCAATATCAACTAATTGGTTTTCGATCAATTTTTTATAGTTTATTAATCGATTGTTTATAGTTCTATGGTTTCCAGCTGTACTTGAACAGATTTTTAAAATGTTCAACACAATCCTAAAGTTTTTCTAATGGGAAGTTAACATTTTTAATTTGTGGCTAGCGTCCTTATTTTAAGTCCGATTCTCAACAGTTTTTTGCGGAAACAACTACAGACCAAGCGCTATCCAACAAACCAGAAAACTTGAAAATCGGTTGAAAATTGTAGGTGGAGTTCTCAACAGAAAAAAACAGCTTAGCGTATTAAATAAGTACTAGAGATCGCCTTCTGATCGAAATTCGACCAAAATTGCAGTCGATCTGGGTCCAAGAAATTAAAAAAAAAACATTTTTTATAACAGAAACATCTGTTCTTCCTGTTTTTCTGTCAATCGTTTTTACAATAGCTGTCTAATGATTCAATCAATTATCATTTCTTCATAAGATTAACATTGGAACTTTGAAAGAATGTGGAGCGTAGCCCTGGAGTGCGAAGTGAATTAGAATGGGATTCTGCTCAGGAACCTTTGTAACGGTATGCTCAGATTTCTCCTACCATGCACACGAGCTGAGAAAAAATTAGGAAACGAAAAATGCTTGCCTATTAATATATAGATAGATTTCCTTCCATCATAATTTATCACACTTTATCATCAGAAAATAGGCAACAAGAACGCACCGTTGGGAAAACCCCGCTAATGTACGACTGGCAAAAACTGTTATCAATCATGGGTAACGATGAGCGGTGACGGCGAAGGCGACGGGAGGTGGCTGAGGCTGGACTCGTGACGAGCAAGTCTGTGGTCACTGTGGTACAACTGCTCACCGCTCCGGGAATACAGTATACATAGTGCCTGAGGCACACGGAGATGAACAGCTGACTCGCCGGACGGGGACGGACAACCGAGGTTGGGTTGACCGGTCAGACCTGGAACCTGGAACCTAGGTCGGCGAATGTTCGGAACGAGTCGTGACCACGGATGCTTGCATCATGAACTGACAAGGTACACAGATCTATAGCACGTGAACGACCGGAAAGACCACTCATTTACTTGTATTTTGGTAATTCGGAACTGACGAAATATATGCAAATGCTGACATTTCCGAGTTCTTCACTTGTACATCACACTATAAGTAGTTATGTAAGGAATGTTTTAAAACATGAGAAGAAAACTAGGAAATATTGCCAATTTAGAAGGTCGGTGGATGAAATAAATCCTGCACTATAGTAGGAGCAGTGTCTGAGACGATGTATTTTCCACGATCTCTCCGAAATTTAGCGGGTGGATTTTCCTTCAACTTCGCATTTTAAATTGTTGGTCCAAAAATTAGTTTACAAACAGCCTCAACTTCAGGAAAATAGTTTTTTGTGTAAAAATAAGTTTAAGACTTGTATTTCTTTTATTGGTCTTATGGGTTGCCATCAAGGCAAAATAACAACAGGTAAACGAAAATTCAAGAATGCTACTTTCAAGTATTGGTTTGAAATAGCAGTCAAATGTAAAATAAAGTATTTTTGGCGTACTTCAAAGCCTGATTACCATACAACAAAAGTGAAATAAAACCAACTAGCAAGGCTGGGTTAACTCGCTACTAACTTACATAATACCGCCGTCTGCTGCGACGGGGGTATTATAGCATTGTGCTGGAATCTTTCAAGACTATCAAATAAACCTTATAGAAAGCTGAGAAGTTTTCAAGGAACCTTGACGATTACGAATGCCAAATTAAAGACGCAGACTAAAACCCGTTTCAATACCGACCATTTTGTTTTTCTTTATGAAACAACTGTGAACGCTGTTGCCGTAATTATTTGATTAGCGATTATATTACCTCTAATATTCTTAACAGTAATTTAACGGAATTCAATTAAACTTAATATGTGAGAAGTTGTTATATTTTTTATCGCGAATTAAAAAAAAAAAATAGTTCTCATTTTTTCCAAAGGCAATAATTACAACAGTAACAATGACCAATTTGATATCAAAGAAATTTAAGTCTCCAACCACAGGCTAACCAATTATTTAGTTTTTAACTACTTCTAAACAGATAGTTCCATCTCTAAGCAACAAATTAATAAATCCACCATGAATTTGCAGAACTGCCCAACACAGAGGAGGCCAAATATTGCGAGATCCGAATTAAATATACAGTTATCCTTATGAATATATTTTTCCATTAATATTTATACCTGGATTGTATCTCAATTTTTGAGACTTTACATATGTCCAGATTAGTAAAAAAAACCTAAATAATGTTATTCACAATCTTGAATTTGTTTGTTTGTTTGTTTTTAACCTCGTTGATACTCTGTCGCGTTATCTCCATAGCGTAAGGGGGCACCGCGCCAAGATGACTGTAGTGCCAGGTGAGCTACATCCCATAAGAGCAATGGTTTCAGTTTCTGCGACATCCGTTGATGTCGCCACAGAGTTTTTGTTGGTTTAAAAAGTGTTAAAAAAGCCAACATTTTACTGTTGCCAACGCTGCAGGAACCAACTATCGTTCTCGTTTGCTTTGGAGATTTTTTGTCCCAACTATTACTAAAATAAGGAAATTCAAAGGAAACTAGGGTAGAATTTATGGTTTTATATTTACCTTGATTGATACGGTAGTTGTTAATTTGGTAATTACCTAATGGTTTGATATTAACTAATAATCCAAACTAGCGTACCTGGCGCACGAAATCGTGCGCTGTCAAGGAGAAACTCTGTCCACCAATGCTGTAGGCAGTTAATCTTAAGTGTTGCTATTTAAACAAATCAAGTTAATTCAATAATGATAAAAAATTACTTTATTAATAAACCTTATAAAATTTGTCTATAAACAATATTGCGAGTGTATGCAAACTCGGTTGTCTCGACGAAGTCGGCCTTGGTGTTCTCCATCTTTTATGTAGACTTTATCCATCAAATGATCGGGCTCTACTTACTGCGACATACATTTGACCGTGACCAAACACCGGTTCTGAGAGAACCACTACAACCTTATCCAAATATTGGCCCTGTGCTTTGTTTATGATCATAGAAAATTCCACAATTATCAAGAACTGTGTGCGCTGGAGACTAAACGGTAACAGGGTATCGAATGAGCTCATATGTATTCGTGGTATAAGGATTCTTCGATTCTTCTATTTGTTTGAACACCAGTCAATACTTCACAGTCAATTGAATTACGATGCAATCTCTTGACTCATCCTTGTTCCATTAATTAGACCTTTTGCTGTAGCAAGATTACGAATCAACATAATCACGGCGTTTTCCTTCAACTTGAGTTCATTAGCCCGCGGAAGTCCGCTAATTGATAAACTATTCAAGAATTCCGTCGGGTAGTTGATATCGTCACTGCGGAAGTCTTCTGTGAGTACCTTGTCAAAACTATAATAAGTTTTATATTGGCTTCGTATTTTCTAAAAAAAATTGAACTTAGCGAATAACAATCTTTGTTTTTTGGGCCGAGGATTGCACGATCAACGATTTCATCTGTCTCAACAATCTGCGAAATCAAACCATAAATGTCTTCAATTGGATCGCCGACACCGATGATTTGATTAGGTAATTCGATTATGTCTTCTCCTACATCAAGCTCCACTGGCAGCGTACCATCCTAAATTATTCTAAACTCAATGTGAAATCATCAGGCGGCTGTTGGAGCACACTTAAACGTAACACGGAAGGGTGTTTGCTGTATGCGGCTACCAACGACAATAGTATTATTTGTATTTCGTTCGCGTCTACCAGTTAAAGTTCGTCAGACTCCTCCTCCTGGCCGTCCTGGTCGACGTCTAATAGTCTCCATTATGTCGAACGTTTTTTGTTATGTTTTGATTTTTTGCAAATAAAAACTGGTGTTTTGTTGCCAGCTGTACGTTCAATAACCATTTTTCAGGGTCAGATTTGATTTGTTTAACCACTTCCTTAAATAAACAGCTGATTTCTCGATCCTTGGTTTGTAACTGCATATTATGTCTATGGGGAAAATCACGACTTTAGCCTCATATTTTCCCATGTCCAAGGTGAATTTTCTAAAAAGAAATAATTTATGGCAAAACTACAGACTAAGACCTTTCTAACGACACCTTGGACATGGGGATCGGTAGCACCACTGCTCCAAAACAATTATGACAAAAATATGCCTAGCGTATTAAAAATATAGATGTAAAATAGAGTAATATGGTGTTGTTGCGATGAATATCGTACCCGTGGCAAGACTGCTTCATTCTCTTTTTCAATCAGCTGTGTAATTGTAAATATTATAACATAACTCGACTTCCGTTTTAGTTTTGACGCTTCATATCGGGAACACAAAAAATAGCTATTCAGCTCACCTTAGGTTTTATGAAGAAGCTATGCGTTTTCCTTTACGACCTTGGCACAGCGCATGAATCGGATCTCGGAATTAACTGAAACATGATTCCTGAGAAACTAAAACTCGCTTTCCCTACCCGCGGGTTTTCGCAGAGCGGATCAGCTGTTGTCAGATTCGCGCCACTTGATCACAGCTGATTCCGCCCTGAGCGACGTCCATTGTTGATTGTGTTGCTCACCCAAAGCACGTTTGCGTCTGACCAGCTAATAATAATCGGACCGTCCAGTTCCAGTTCTGCTCGGCCGGTCGGCTGGAAAACCGTCGACGATTGGTGTGTTTACATCGCTGACAAACTAGTTCGCGTTTGCGACGCAGTACGCCTCTCGAGATGGCGGAATTGCAAACAATACAGTTAACTACATACGCCTTGACTATTATCTGGAGTCGGATTGGGGGCCTATACATATTTTATCTGAATTATAACAAGTTATCGGATTTTTCTTAACTAGTTTGCGTGTTGCTCAAAATTATTGAGCAATTAAACAGCTGATATTTGTCAGTAACAAAGCTACACCTCATCTGATCCATTACAATCATCACACTCACCCCTTCAGTCATACTCACCTTAAAATACGCACCACAGAGTGCGTCGGTGTTTCAAATAAAGTATCTAAAGTATCTAATTTATTTTGATACAATACAAATGTTACTTTGCTCTAAATCAATGAAATACGACCAATCCAATATTGTGAATATCACTGTAATCACCAAAAGCCACACGCACTTACAGCTGAACATTAACAGATGTTTAAAATGCTTTCAACCCCAATGTTATTTAAATGGGAAATTATGAAATTTCAATGGTGGATGGCACCTTTATTTTCAGTTCGATTCTCATCAGTTTTTGGCGGAAACAACTAAAGACTAAGCCCTATCCAACGACACCAAAAACATGAAAATCGGTTCAAAATTGAAGGAGTTCTCTACACAAAAAACCATTAGCGTATATAAGTAGGTATAGATACGATGGCTACATTACAGTAAGAATGTTATAAGACACAGTAAATTCTTGGAATTTAGAACATACACTTGAATAAGATAAGCTACTTACTTATGTTATGATAAACAATTAATTTATTGTTCTTACGGAATAAGTAGCGTATTGTCTAAGTCTACACGTGTTGCATTTACTGTAAAGTAAAACGTTTCCCCAGCAAATTCAACAAACCTGATTGGCTTGAATGTTTAATGTTCCGTGTGTTGTGGAAACTGAAAGTCTTCGCTTGTTTAAAGAACACGTGCAACCGAGATATCACAACCGAGGAAAGTCAAACGTTAACCCTTAAGTGGGCGCGCGGTTTTTTGTGACACTACTAGGCGCGCGGGGTCCTATCGGACCCCAATTTTTAACTTTTTTATTAAATTACGAAACAAAGTTTTTTCACAATTGTTCCTGTTTTATCAAAGTTTGGAGTGTTGTTAACTGTTTTATATCACTTACAAGCAGTTGTAGACACATTTAAATACTATTTGTATTTTTTTCCAAACTTTAGAAAATTATGATAAAATATACAAGGGTTTTTTTAATTTGCATTAAATAGTTTACATTGAAATTTAAATTTTTTTAACCTTATATCCTTGTAAATTAGTAATGTTACTACAGGAAAATAATAATATTATTGGTATAATGTCAATAGGTTGCTTATTTTTTAAACCCAAACTTACACAACAAAAATTTTAATAAATTACGGTACTTTATGGTAAAAAAACTAAACACACGCCTTATACTTTTTTACATTTTTATTTTGAAAGAAAAACTGAATAATATATTTGGTAGTTAATTAAAAATAATTGTAAAAATCCATCATGGGCATTACTCTGAGTCATCTTGGGTCATTTTTGAGTCACTACTCAAAAATATCATCACCTTCACTAATGACCTCTAAAAGATATTTTCTAATTCTAGCAGCATTCCGTTCTTCGTCATTCATCGTTACAACTCGTAAAGAACAGCCGAAATATTAAAAAAAATAAAACTTAACTTTATAATGTTAATTAAATGCATGGAAAAACCACAACTGCCGTAAAACGTAACTGGGCGCGCGGGGTAGGTACGGACCCCAGAGGCAAGTTTACCCCACAACGGAATGTAATTAACTGACAAAACCCGGTTTGACAGGTGGGAGGGGGTGTCACTTGAAGGTATCAGGCCGCTCAGCACTGTTGCTAACCCACTTTAGCTACCAGAGCGAAAATTCCCACCCTGGGGTCTCACTGGACCCCGCGCGCCCACTTAAGGGTTGGGTCATTCCATGTCAAATCAACACAGTCAATAAACCTCACCATCACATATTTTGATGAAATCTGGTACACATGTTACCTTGATATAGACTAAGAAAAATACCAAATTTCAACTCAATATCTCAAACGGTTTTTGAAATATAGCTATGTAAAGTTCGCAAAAAAACGCAAATTTTGCCCGGCCGCGTTATTTTTAAGTTGAAATTGTAGCTCTTCTAGACAAGATAGAGAGTTGAAATTTGTGTAATTTTAAAGCTAATTTTAAGACCTTTCATATGACATCCAACTTAATAGGGGTTGAAATAAAAAGTTTTTTTTTTCAAAATTTGAACTAAAATTTCAAATTTGAATTTCTCAAAATGCGCATTTTTAAAAATTTTGAAAAAATTATATAAAGTTAATAAGGTTGTTGTTAATGAGTGTTAAAAAAACTATGATGGGACAGCAATGGGTTCATACTTAAAATAATTATTGAATATTGTACATTTCTGCTCTTCAATGAACCACGACCAGCTACATACTATGTAACTACATACCTCTCAGTGTATAACTACACAACTATGTAATTTAGTATAACCTGTCATGAAATCTGTTATATAATGTGTAGGTATATTTTAACTCAATAGGGTAGTTAATTTGGATCAAGTGCAGTAAAATATTAAGCAATAATAAACGCTGGGAATAAACTCTAAGAACTGTAACACATACCGTACATACCTATATTATTTTCATAATTATAATGCGAAAAAAGTTGTTGTTTCATAGCAACTTGTATTTAAAAAAATCGTTTTTGCAGAGTATTGTTTTAACTTGTTTACAGTCCACCGGAGATTTTCCTAAAACTAGAGATGAATTTAATGTGTCCAAAACAACCGAAGATGGTGCAGTATAATCAGGATCATTTGTTTCATCAGAACTGCAATCACTGGCAACACACTGCTCTTGGTTTTTATCAAACTAATTTCTTTCATGCATTTGTTACAAATCTTAAAAGATTGTCAAGTTCTTGATACTAATCAAACATCCATTTTATGTCAAATTCCTTGGTCTCTTTTTTAACTCTAACAGAATGAGTATTTTTTCAGAGTATTGCAACATTGGGGTATTTTGTATCTTTCCACATCTAATTTACACAAGGGACATAATATTTAATGCTTGAAAAATACATATTATGGCTAGAGTACTTAAAAGTGTGCCAAATATTTTTTTGTGTAACTCAAGAACAGTATTTATATTAGCCTAATTTAATTACATTATACTAATGAAACATCTAAAACAATCTTGCTAAATGTCTTTATTTGGTGAAAAATTAAACATAAAATAATATTTAACAATACTTACTAAGTGATAACGAATTATAATCAAGTGTTATAATATTTAACTTTATATAAGACGGAGGAAGTTTTTGCTCTTCAGGTGAGCTCGTTGGCTACGCTCACTTTCCGTCAGGTTTAGCTTGTTTGCTACGCTCACTTCTTCCACAAATCTATAACATCCTCTAGTTTTGTTATTACCGATCTCCCCTTAATACTTTAAATGTGAACAGCTGTTTTATAATCTATGCTTA
Source organism: Neoaliturus tenellus (assembly GCA_030545055.2). Lineage (NCBI taxonomy): Eukaryota > Metazoa > Arthropoda > Insecta > Hemiptera > Cicadellidae > Neoaliturus > Neoaliturus tenellus. The sequence continues at coordinate 34,754,222 of CM061533.1, forward strand.
TTTAATACGCTAAGGGTTTTTTTGTGTTAAGAACTCCTCCTACAATTTTCAACCGATTTTCAAATTTTTGGTGTCGTTGGATAGGGCTTGGACTGTAGTTGTTTCCGCCAAAAACTGATGAGAATCGGACTGAAATAAAAGTGCTATCCACCATTTAAATCTCAAAATTTCCCATTAAAATAACATTGGGATTGAATAAAGAATTTTAAACATCTGTTAATAATCAGCTGTAAATACGTGTAGTTATTGATGGCGATTACAGATTTTCACATTATTGTATTGGTCGGATATCATTGATTTAGAGCTGAAATAACATTTGTTATTGTATTAAAATAAATTGCTCGATTTATAGCAACATCTATACATGTTAATATTAATATTCCTAAATGTAATCATATGTTCCAGTACAAAAATGTTGCCTCCATAAGAATGACATGGTATCTTTGAAGACGTGTGGGGCGGAGCCCTGTGGAATTTTTTAAAGTTTTTCTTTCATAAGAACCTTCTCCTGACAGTAACAAGCTCACTACAAAAAAAAAAAATAAATAATAATTAGGCAAATCGGTCCTGCCGTTCACGCATTCGATGCCGTGACCAGGGAGAAATAGGGATTCATTTTTATATAGGCTATAGAGATGTAGTATAAAAAAATTATTGTTATAAATATATTTAACACTTAACACACCAAATTTAAAGAAACACCAATACTTGGTCACTACAGATTTAATGGTTCTGTTCACTACAAGATCCATAGAGAGACTGACCAGTGAGTGAATTTCCCGGATGTTGAGTTTAAAATATAAATATATTTTTATAGTGAGAGAGATAAGTTAGATAAAGATGATCAGACAATTGTATAAATAGTCTGTCTGGCCATCAAAAGACTTACCTTATCTGCTCTTTATGTCTGACAGACGTAGAGTCCTGTATTACCTTGTAAATCTGCTATTCACCAGTCATAACGGTTAAATTCTTTTATGTTATTTTTTACATTCAAATAAATTAAAACTTATTAAAATATAGAAAGCTTTGAATTTTAAAACTTAGTTTAGTTTATGACAGTCAAGAGTTTGAAATGTAACAAAACCCTTAAGTAAAACCAGCTAACTTGTGTCCCAAAAATAGATGATAAATGGTGGACGAGTAAAACGTACATTATTCAATAATTATTTTAAGTATGAACCCATTGCTGTCCCATCATAGTTTTTTTAACACTCATTAACAACAACCTTATCAACTTTATATAATTTTTTCAAATTTTTTAAAAATGCGCATTTTAAGAAATTCAAATTTGAAATTTTAGTTCAAATTTTGAAAAAAATTTTTTTATTTCAACCCCTATTAAGTTGGATGTCATATGAAAGGTCTTAAAATTAGCTTTAAAATGACACAAATTTCAACTCTCTATCTTGTCTAGAAGAGCTACAATTTCAACTTAAAAATAACGCGGCCGGGCAAAATTTGCGTTTTTTTGCGAACTTTACATAGCTATATTTCAAAAACCGTTTGAGATATTGAGTTGAAATTTGGTATTTTTCTTAGTCTTTATCAAGGCAAAATATGCACCAAATTTCATAAAATTTTGAGATGGTGAGGGAAAAAATTGTTTAAAAGTGTGTTGATTTGAGGTGGAATGACCCTAATAAACATGATAACGGTGTTGCTGGTTTCAACTGACTGTTAACAAACAACGCTGAAAACTCGATGGCCAAATATTTGTTGTCGTGTCATTTTCAGGTGGACTCGTCAAATGAAATGTTGTTGTGACAACTTGGCCGGAGCGAGACCAGTCGAACATCGCCTTATATAATCGGTTGCTGCATTATCGCCGGTTTCAAGGTCACAAGACGACCTCGGGAACGGCCGGCCGCTGTTTCTGCCACCGTCAACCGTAGAAGCGGGAAACGCTGATAAGATAACGCGTTATCAGTGGCAGCTACGTCGCGGCGCGGCAGCGACGCAACATCAGGATGAGAGGAAACCATCAAGATACTACAGTAACGCTGCGGTTAACATTCGGGTGTATGGCTTGTTCATTTATTAAAACTCGAGAAAACTTTTTCTCCTTTTGCGCCTTATTTGAATTTGTATACTTATTCAAGACATGCAATGTACAATAGACACCCTTTGAATAAATAAAAAGGTAACCAGAAAAAAACCATACGTAAATTTGAGTTTTGTGAGTAAATTACATATTTTACTGAATATTTAGAAGTACTTTTTACATTTTTTACAAACTGGTGCAGACTACGGAATTGCTGCGAGTAGTTAATGGTAACCAATCCCACGTCACAGATCAAGAAGTTAGAAAAACACCACAGACTAGCTACAATTTTACAATAACGTTTCATTAATCTGTGACAAAACGCAGCAGATCAAACTTTTCTAAACATGTGCGATAACCATATAGAACTCTTCAAAACTACATGGGTTATAACATGAATATTTAATTAAATTTAAAACTTCCATTCTGTGGTCGCTGAACAAGACAGAGGGACTACACGGGCTGTTTATATTAGAAAAATCGAGCAAAAAATTAACTACAGTGTAGATCATATTCATAAGTGACAAGTGGCGTGACGCGCTTGGCAATAAATTACAATAGCCCTGTTGATGCTATTTTCGTCCTTTCATTTAATTTTATTCCCGAATCCCTCTACTGCACTATATGGCGCAACAAGTCCTGAACAGTATTTTAGTATGAAAACAACAACAGATTAAACTTAATGTTAAAGCAGTAAAACAGTTTCGCTTTGAGAGCTTGTTGGTTATTATCAATCCGCACGGGCCAGAGCTGGAAGCTTGCCAAAGATTTCCCAAACTCTACAACACCCGCGCTGGCTTTATCATTTCTGCGCGACTTAACACTTTGCTCTGTCGCAATTAAATACCTTCATATAACGCGGCGGGGTTCGCAATTAATTAATTTGAGGGAGAACAGAACTTCTGGAGGAAGATAGATACATTTACCTCGATTCGGCCTTTCACCGGTGACTTTTTTTGTGATGGAAATAATTCTTAATGAGGAAGAACTACAGACTGTATTCCGAAGGACACATTCTTTAAAACAAAACAATAGGCAATATTACGAACAATAATAGATAATATGAATTATTGAAACTACGTCATTATGGAAATTTAAATTAATTGAGATAAGAATTCCTAAGAGTTTTACGGAGCATTGTTTACTTTTTTTTTACAGATTACACTCAACTTATGTCTATAGATAAAATAACATTATCTTTTTTCCTGTGAGGGTAATCAGGATAATTTATCCAAAGTGGTCCAGACCTAATTGCTTGAACATCTAGAAATTTTTTATTTCTTTACTGGTGGATCCCTTATGTATTGGGAGTATAAAACTAATATTGTTTTATTTTTCACCCTAACCAAACAAAAATGGCGGCCATCTAGTTACTCGCCGACCACCGATTTTTGTGGTTACAAAGCTTCATAAAAAGATAAGTTTCTCGGAACTGGTTTGTCCTAAAAAGAATGAAACTGTAATCATTCTCTTAGGCCTACTTGAATTTTACTTTACAGTATATTTTAGGTCCTCTTGTTAATGGGGTTAAAGTTAAAATGTAGTTAAATACCAGAAAACTTTACTTAAAAACACCAAATTCCATTTTGCAAAAGGCAATGTTAAGGATTTTTTTCACACAAGGGTGGGTGTTGAATAAATTACATACTTTTTAGCTTAAATATCACCCTATACTTCATTAAAAAAAGTCCAACCACCATTCTACTTTACTCTTAGTGAAAACTTTGTTTTATTGTTGAAAATTTTCATATTTTGTAGGCCTACATTTTTGTGCATTACATTTCTGATGGGGACGATGGGGTCCTAATAAATTTCAGAAACCCTTTTGTGCACCATAATCAGGAATGATATTAAACTACTTTAACAATTTCAACTTTAATATTTAACTCTTGGGGGAGGTATAAAACTTTCAAGTTCACTAAAATCTACCAAGACACTAGCGTGGTGTCAGGAAATAGCGACTTTTCGTATGAACTTTACAACTTAATATCTCTGGGTACGGTACAAATCTAAGATTTATTTATATTAGACTCAGATATAATATAAAACTGCTAAATAAATTAAAACTTTGATATATATAATATTAAATATAGATCAAATGATCACATTCTCTATTACCAACGGCTTTCCTTAAAAAATTTACAATTCATTATTTCTGATAGTAGACTCTAATAGTAGACATACGCCAAAACACTTTTTAAGCTTTAACTCACTAATGGTATAGAAGTGCTACAAAATTTATAACTTGTATGTCCAATTAATATAGAAAATATAAAATGTTAGAAATATAGCTAAGCACGCTTCATTAAAAATACCTTTAAAAAAGTATAATAAAATTATGGTCAAACTTATATTTAATGAAGTACAGGGTGATGTGTTTTAGTTAAAAATATTTAATTTATTGAACACCCACTCTTTTGTAGAAAAAAACTAACATGGCCTTTCGCAAAGGGGAATCTTGCGTTTTCAAGTAATACTGTCTAGTATTTAACTACATTTTAACCCTATCATCAAAAAGACCTAAAATGTAAAATGAAATAATTCAAATAAGAGAATGTTTTTTGTTTCATCTTTTTACAAGGTGTCCACAGAAAATTTATCATTAATCAGCCTAACTTTTACTGACCGTTTACCATTCATTTCCCTGGTTCACGTTATTTACAAAAATAAAAATACTACATCCGGTAGGATAAAAAAAAAAAAAAAAACTATTGCCAAGGTGATTTAAATCATAGAAAAACTTGAATATACAGGGTGTCCAAAAAAAACGTTTACAGACTTTAGGATGTGATTCCTGATACAAAAGTAAAGAAAAAAGTTCCTATTGAGGTATGTCCGAAAATGCATATTTACCCAGATATCCGCCATTTTATTTTTTCCACTTAACAATATTTATTTCGGTGACAGATTGATCTAGGAACTTCATATTTGGCATGGATCTTTATAATACTAATGTCCATTTCCACAATAAAAATTATTTTTTTCCGATGCATATTTTTAAAATGCCGGCCATTTTAAATTTTTAAACTCAAATATCTCAAAAACGGTAAGATTTATAAAAATATTAAAAAACACAAAAAAGTTGACAAATGAAATTATCTAAACAGTGATACCAAGTTTGTAAGGAACCGACAACAAATAACGGAGTTATTGTGGTTTTTCTGCAGAAAAACACTGATTTTCCACTATGATTAAAGCCAATTTAGGTTATTTTAAAAGAAAAATCTCAATAACTCCGTTATTTGTTGGTGGATCCTTACAAACTTGCTTTTTTTCATTGTTTAGATAATTTAATTTGTCAACTTTTTTGTGTTTTGTAATATTTTTATAAATTTTACCGTTTTTGAGATATTTGAGTTTAAAAAATATGCATTAGGCCGCCATTTTGAAAATATGCATCGGAAAAAAATAATTTTTATTGTGGAAATGGACATTAGTATTATAAAGATCCATGCCAAATATGAAGTTCCTAGATCAATCCGTCACCGAAATAAAAATTATTAAGTGGAAAAAACAAAATGGCGGATATCTGGGTAAATATGCATTTTCGGACATACGTTCATAGGAACTTTTTTCTTTACTTTTGTATCAGGAATCACATCCCAAAGTCAGTAAACGTTTTTTTGGACACCCTGTATATGTATTAACAAATTATAAAAAAATAATTAATTGTTATATAAAGTATAGTATTAAAAAGTTTTTTTATTAAAATTTCTTGATAGGCGTTTTTATAGTTACTCATGATGTTGGCCCTTTTTGGAGAACGAATATTTCTGGCAGGGAATTTTCAGCTGGCATGTATTTGAAATGATTATCTCTTTCAGAATATGATAATACCTCGGAGCCCAGCGGTTTTTAGAGCCATAAAAAGTAGGAAAATTAGTTTTTACTTGAAAGTAGAACCAAAGTAAGACTTTGAAGATGTGACAAATACACTTAAAATAAGGTAAATCTAAGAATTTAGGACACAATATGATGAATAAGAACCATACAAAACTAAAAGAAAAGTACAGACCATACAAACAACTAGGCCAAAATCATTCTGAACACTTGTACTAGACACATATGTGCCAAGCGCGAGTTCCCTTCAGGATATTGCAAAGCCATTTAACGAAATTAAAATTGTAATCAAAACAAATTTATATTATAACTTAAACTGGCTTTCATTTAATTTTGTTAGCAATACTTTGGTGACACAGTTATGTCATCAAAATGTGTATAATCATTGTACACTTGCCAAACAAACTTGAGTTGAGTGAAAACATTGAAAGAGATTTCTAAAAATTGTATGCATGACAAGACTGTCTTGATGGTGCTGTGACAGCCTGACAGATATATGAACCACTTTGTTATGTTCCCATTAGTGAATTTTCAACATTTTGATTGGGGGACTAGATTTTTATAGGCCTATTATACCTTTTGTATTCTGACAAAGAGAATAAAAAAATTGTGGGTAAACACAAAGGTGGAAAGCGACTAAAAGGCCAAAGTAATTGTGTAAGATATAACTGACACAAACTTTCTCCCAACAAAAGAAAAAATATGTTAAAAGCCTCCAAGCAGCAATTTCTCGATGGTTCATTAGTCGTAGTGCTGGATAGCTACCAGCTGAGCCGCATGAGTTCAATCTTACTTTTGGCATGAGTAAGTGGCTCTGCAATATACTGTGTTTAACGCAATTGAATTTTATCTAGGGTCAAGTGGGGTAAGTGTACCCCCCAAATCACATAGTACCACTTTGACTGCAGATTAAAAAACACATGTAAGTGATATAAAAATAAAATTTTGCATGATTATTCTTTGGAATGTTTTGTATATGTAGAATTTTTATTTTGTTAAAAATCTCAATTTTTTATTTTTTAGAATTTTATTTGTAAAGTGATGTTTGGGGGGTACACTTGCCCTTGAATCTGGGGTAAGTGTACACCCCCCCCCCTCTCAATGTAGCTTTGCATTGCATCTATGTTGATGTTGGGGCAAGTGGATTATAGAGAAGAAAATGAGTTTTTTTTTTATTTTTTATTTATCAAAATATCTCAAACGGTCCAGGAGTTATGAACTTTTTTGTGAACCTCCGCACGGTAAAACGGAAAACCCCGTTTTTTAAGAAATTGTAAAGTAGATAAAAACATAGAGATAACACTGTTTCAATTAATTGACAACTAATAGGTCTTAAAGAGCAGAAAATAATCTTCATTTTGATTTTTTATCCATCAAAATATCTTTAAAAATACGGTAGGTAGGAAATTTCTTGTAAACGTCCGCTTGGTAAAGTAACTTAAAACCTTAGTAAGTTATTTTGATTTTATTTTACTGCTGAAATAAAAAATAAATCTTAATTTTACAAAGAGCAGTTTTTATCTTGCCATTCATACATGAGATAACAGTTTGCCTTATCATCAGCTAATTTATCCATCATTTAAGGGGGGCGTACACTTGCCCCATTGGTAAAAGTACACTTGCCCCAACAGCGATGTAACAAGGGTAAGTGTACGCCCCCCCCATAACTCCCCCAAAATGACTCTGTAGGGCATTAAAAATATTATTTTTGAATTGCTCTTCAAAAAATGAGTCAGATTACCAATTTTAAAATAATTACCTTAATTTTTGAATTTTTAGTAATTTCTTAAATTTTCCGAGCGTCACTTGCGTTTAGAGTAGAAACTTAAGATGTTTTTAAACTCATCAAAACACACAGAAATCATAACCAGGTAATTTTTTAGTGATTATAATTTGAAAGAGCATAGTTTGAAATACCTTTGGCTAAGTTTTGAAATTTTTTTGGATAATAAACCGAATTTTTATTAGCTGGGAGTCCACTTGCCCCGGGCGTACACTTGACCCTACCACCACTTGACATAGAGCAATAGTTTTAAATTCTGGATTATTTAATTTTTTATAGATGTTTTTATGGTGACAGATAAAAATCATTTAAGGTGTAAAGTTAAAAAAAAAATCTTTTAGACTGTGAGCTATTTGGGCACACTTTTTCCTGGGGATGCAGGTGGTGTCATTTTATTTGGCTTTTTATCCCCAATAAATAAAAAAGCAGTTTAAAAAAAAAATTATTTTTTTTCAATAAAATTAAAGCAGTTTTTTTATTATATGAAACATTTCTATTTTCCACGATTTTTTGGGGTTTTGGAGGGCAAATCCAACTTTTAAAGAGAAAATTCAAAAAAAAGAAGATAGAAAAACGCTTGGAATTGTTGTAGATTTTCTCCCAAATTTTTTTAAAATCTGTTTCCTTCTCTAGCTCTGTTTTATCCAGACATACACAGACAGATATCACACGGAAAACCATTTCTTTGGACTCAGGAGGCACCAAAACAGATAAAGACACCCCAACAACTCAAATAAAAAAATTTCAGAAGACAATACTTTTATGCTATGGTATCTAGGGGAAGAAAGAAAAAATAAAATAAAATTTGACATTTACGAAGGAATTTGTGGTGCTCTATATTATAAAAATTTTACTAAAAATTAAAATTTAATTTACAGCTTTGATCCTCAAGGACTTACAAACATTCACATTCTCTCAAAATCTTTTAATCTAGAAACAAAATTGAAAAGTATTGAAAAAGACCTAAAAAAAATAGGAAAGTAGGACAAATTTTAAAAAAGTGACGATTCCTACTTTCCTACTAAAAGGTAAAAAAAGTAAGAAATGTAGGACTGGGCTCCTTATAATACAGCTTGCTTACCCATGTTACTGATCTTGACACAAAACGTACATTTTACAATAAGCAAAAGTTGCACATCCATTTCTATCAAACTCAGAAGTATTCAGGAACTGTAAATTTGTTTTTTTAGCGAATTTTCCCATAGGGAAAACACTTTACGGAGGTAGTCACGGTAAGACCTACGCCAGGGACCATGTTCCTTTTTCGTTTTTAACGTCCCTAGAGGCCAAAAACACCGTTTTTGGTCATGTGTCCCTGAACACAATAACTTTTGAACAAAACCTCTGATTTTGATGAAATTTGGTACAGAGGTGTAAGGCAGCATTCATCAGATCAGGTTAAGTTCGAAAACCAGTATGATCGCAGCATGAACAACTATGGGAATGCGGTTTAATGGGGGTTTCAAACGGGTCAAAAATGTTTTTTGGCATTTTTTGCCCTTTATTTTGAAAACGAGACAACTTTAAATAAAAACCATTTTAAAGAACTTTTAAAAACTAACAATTTAGTATTTTGAATCATTAACATTGCATGTTATTCTTATGGGCAATTCTTAAAAAAAATTATATACACCGCTTTTTTATTAACAAACCATTAGGCCTATATAAAATTTAGTATAAACCTTCAGAAGGTGGGGAGTAACTTAGGCTAACTAATATTCGATGAAAACCTTGCATAGCGGCAAACCTACATAATGATTCCTATGGTAAAAAAAAAATCCTATGGTGTTTTATGGAAAATAAGCGTATAATGGGATAGAGAGAGATGGAGATAATATGACGGCTGTTCTTAATCAGCTGATTAGCTGTCTTAACTGCATTAATCAAATTTGCAAAGTATATGATATGGGATTTGCAAACAGATCATTTCTTTTGCATCCTACAAGAGTGACAGATCCCGAATGACTGAAATTGATTGGGAAACAGGAACTAAAGTAATGTTCGTCCAGTCTCCTAAAAAATCGATCCTTAGTGTTGTTCCACAAGGACCCTATTCTTTTTATAGCTTACATTAATGACATGACAAAGGCAATCCCAAAAAAACAATATCTTTGCGTTTGCTGATGACACGACTGTTGTCACTAGGCACAAAAGTTATGACTCACTGGAGAAAACAACCCCACCAAAGTTAGTTGTCCGGCCGAATATTTTGAACAAAACAAACAGACACTGAATGCTGATAAAACCAACTTTATCTATATTCAGACTCGTAAAAAAAAAGAACTCAAAATTGGAAAGAGTTCCAAGCCTCTTAATTGGGGCAAGGAGCTTGAAATTGCCAACTCAGTTGATTTTGTGGGGGTGAGATTGGACAAAGCCCTGGACTGGAGTGAGCAGTTGGGAAAAATTGAAACCAAGCTAGCGAGAGGAATTTTTGTCCTTCGCAGCTTGCGGGATCTCCAAACTCCAGCTTTCAAAAACAATCTACCATTGCTTGCTCGAGTCCTATATATCCTACTCCATTGTCCTCTGAGGAGCATTCGACTCCAACTTGACTCAAATTCTGATCAGGTAAAAAAATACTCTCAGATGCACTTTTAGGTTTCACCCTCGCACATCTTGTAGGGAGTATCTCAAAACCCTGGGCGTTCTGAGAGTGCCTAGTTTGTATTTGTTAGAAGTAACTTAGCCTGTTACATTAAGTCAAACAACCTTAAACCTCAAAATTAACTCCACAGATAGGCTATAACACTAGATTTGAGGAAACCTTTGAAATTCATCATAAATTGTCACTTTTTGAGAAAGAACTCAGCATGCCGATATCATGAGTTAAATCCCAATGCTAACTTTTTTAAGTTAAATTTATTTTCTTCTATCAAGGCATTTTTAGTACGGTAGTAAAACGTAGCCTATTTAGCTTTAAATTAAAAATTACAGTCCAACATCTCAGCATTCAGACATATCATAGGCGACATATAATAATCTTGACGAGTATTGATGACGAAAAAACATAGCCCATGTCATTATGGAACTAAATCTCTAACCCCATAAGTTACGGGTAAAATCAACCTTAACTCATTTCACCAATCACTCCAATGTGTAGGCCTATGCTTATAAACTTAATGAAATTAAGTTGACTTATCCTACTTCCACAATAAAGGCACTAACACTAGACTATCACAGTAGAAGCCCGCTAAGTTATATTGCGAAAATCCGCCTACACCAAACACATTTTGTCCAAATTGTTAGGATTATTTATTTCTTTACTGTGTACGTAGCCTACTTAAAATCCGGGGTAAACTATGGTTTTGTAAATAACATAGAATTTACCGCCATCATATACCAATCCATCACAATTGTAAGCTTTTGCATGGTTCAATCATCATTGTCAAACCCATCACTAGCGAACACTTTTCGCAATCCGATCACCATTGAGTGCCAAGTTCACTCACCATTGAGTGAGGCGAAACTTCGTTATCCGTCTCCACCGTTATTATCGATGTGGAAATTTCGATATTGCGATTGAAATTGTGCTATGAAAACAATCGAATTAACAACGATACTAAGATAAGAATTGTGTCATAATAATAATCTAACCTAACAGTGTAACCATAGACCTCCGTCACTTTTATTAACAGCGATGTTTATAACAACAAAATCAATGGTGTTTGGAAACATTTACAACACATATTCCCTCAATACAATAGCAAAAAAATACCTTTCTGATTTGTATTTGACAGCATTTGTGTGGTGTGACGCCATTTTAGATCTATAACGAAGTCTGCTTCTTCTCACAATTTAGATGCAGCTACACAATAAACTTGGTTAGTTTATTTTGTGTTGTTCGTTGTTACAGGTTACATTAGCTACAATTTTTACTTTGTTGTTGTTGTTATTTTCAGTTACTTGTTTGAATATATTTGTTTTATTGTCAAAAGGTTTGTTTAATTATATTAGAACGAAACTAAATCAGGTGATAAAATCGTAATCGTATCGTGTAATTGTATCATCGATATGATAGCAATTTCAATCGCAATATCGAAATTTCCACATCGATAATAACGGTGGAGACGGATTACGAAGTTTTGCCCCAAGTGCATACATCCCATTATAACGGTAGTACAATATTTCGGTAACCAGGCCTATCCGGGTAGCAGCTGACAACCAATATTTTAAGCCTTTTGATTTTTAAATTGCCACAATTCCCCCCCCCCCCACTTAAGTTAACTAGTCTGTAAACCTATAAGATGTTATTTAAGAAAGCTTGGACTTCTCCTGTTTACAGAGGTAGATTACCTTACAAAATTCAATTGAATTCATACTAAACTGGAATGAGCTTGAAAAGATACCTAGAGAGACCAGTAAAGTACTGTAAATTTTGCAAATCATAAAAAAATCAAGTTGAATGTTCAGAAGCCGGAATATGAGTTGAAACATCATCTAAACCTAATGATGCTCAGAGAGATAAGGTGGTAAGATGAGATTCCATTAGGGGTGAAACTTCGTTATCTGACTCCATCGTTTTTATATGTGGAAATTTTGATAATGCGATTATTCGATACTTGTAATCGATTGAGTTAAGATATGTGTAATACAACCATATGTCATTTATTTATACTATACTTAGAATAATAATCTAACCTAACAATTTAACAGTAAACCTCTGTTACCTACTATTGACAGCGATGTTTATAACAACAAAATCAATGGTGTTTGAAAACATTTAAAACACATAGGGTTGACCGGGGTAATTGTGAACGGGTTTTCGTGTTTTGACAAAAAAACCCTTTTTTTAAGTACTTTTCATTACAAATATCATATTATAGTATAAATATTTTTAATTCTACATTATTCAGGATACATTATACAAATTTTCAGGAAATTCCTCCGATAAACAAAATTGTTACAAGCCATTCACAATTCCCCGGCACGGTATTGCAAATCTTATCAATTCTGGGGTAAATGTGAATGCCATCAGAAAAATTATTTAGAACACACCAAAATTTAAATGGGGCAAATCAAAATAAAGCCCAACTAATTCTCTTCACATTTACCCCACTTTCAAAATTATAGTCACACAAAAGTGTTCACAATTCCCCCTTGTTTAATGCAGGTTCGAGATTTCTTAAAATTGCGAAAAAATGCAAGGTAAAAAAACATAAACCAAAACTGTATTAATAACATAAAAACGATATATTGCCATAACAACTTATGAAAAATATGAAAAGTGTCAAAATTTAGTTCATTTTCACTAAAAAAATTCAAGAGAGAACTTTGTAAATTAACGAAATGAAACCTAGCCTAACCTAGCGAAGTGAAACAGTATTACTGCTCACTGTCTCCCACGGCTAAATTGAATACATAAGTAATTTTGCGGTTTTAGCGAATTTCCCTATAGGGAATACGCTATTACGGTAGTAGCCATGGTAAGACCTAAGCCCGGGACCACTTTACTTTTTCATTTTGAGGTCCCCAGAAGCCAAAAACACCATTCGTTCATTTTCATATATATGTATATATATATATATCTATCTATCTATCTATCTATCTATCTATCTATCTATCTATCTATCTATCTATGTGTCCGTGGTACTGATAACTTTTGAAGGGGACCTCCGATTTTGATGAAATTTGGTATGGAGGTGTAAGACAAGGTCTATTTTCATGAGTTCGCGAACCAGCATTGTCAGGTTATGGGAACGGGGTTTTATGGGGTTTCAAAGGGGTCAAAAATGGGTTTTTGGCATTTTTGGACCTTAATTTTTAAAATTCATCAATTTTAACTGAAACCATTTAAAAGAGCTTAAAAAACAAACAATTTGGTATTTTGAATTTTTATCATAGCATAACTGGTTACGGGGCAAATCCAAAAATGTGTTTTCCATGTTATTCTTATGGGAAATCAAGAAAACCCTATATCTTGCTTATTTATTGACATAACTTAATCAAATTTGGTATGAACATTATCTATATAAGGTTTAACTTATACTTGCTTACAAAACCCATATGGCGGCAAACCTACATACTCACCCCCATGGGGTTTATGGGGAGAATAAAAAATTCCTAGAGTCTGATACAATGTTGTGTTTACATTGACCAATTATTGATTAACTTAGATTTTGTAACAACACCCAATGGCAGAAAACCCACGTACTCGATCCTATGGTGTTTTTTATGGGGAAAGTAAATAATCTGAAATTCCATTGGAAATTCGCTGAGTACGCAGGTCTGCTGCGACGGGGGTATTTGTAAGTTGTTATGGGATAGGGGAGTACAGCAACAATGTCAAAAATAGTAACAGTAAACAAATCGTTTTCCTTGCACACAAATTCAAATTTTGCGTTATTGGCACAACGGAAACCTTGCACTGTTATGTCACCATCATCAGAGTCAGTTAACTCTTTACAATTAACAAAATTTAACTCAGTTCCTGCAAAAAAGTGCACTGCTTGTATTTTGTATTGAATTGGGGCAATTGTGAACAGCATTCACAATTACCCCTTTTTGTAATTCACGATTACCCCACAATTTAAAAATTATGGGGTAGTTGTGAATTGGCAATAAATCCTAGAATTTTTATTGCAGTTGATAAAGAAACCTCTCATTCTTTAGAGCACTTCTCTAGAAGTGCTTTAAAAAATTTCTAAAAAAAAATAAATAGTAAATTTATTTTTTTAATTAGGCCTAGGCCTAATTTATTTTTGTTGAGTGGCCGATGTGATACACCAAAAAAAATCGAAGGGTTTTTTCATGCTAATGGAAAAAAGACTAATTCTTTGAAAATTAATAACAACTTTTAATCGTGTATTAAGAAAAGACCAAAAAACATGTTTTAAGTTGGTTTTTAATAATATTAATGTTAGTTTCTAAGTTATAAGCGACGTTCACAATTGCCCCAATTCACAATTACCCCGGTCAACCCTAGGCCTATTCCCTCAATACAACAGCAAAAATATACCTTTCGATTCTCATTTTGAAAGCATTTTTGTATTACGTACAGTATGCCATTTTAGGTCTAACAAAGTCTGCTGCTTCTCATAATTAAGATACCCGTACACCTACACAATAAATTTGGATAGGCCTTGTTTACATTGCGTTTTGCAATGTAAACAAGGCCTGTTCTTTGATAATGTTACAGGTTACATTAGCTCAAATTTGCAATTATTTTAGTTATTTTTAGTAACTTGTTTGCAATATATTTGTTTTACTGTCAAAAGGTATGTTTAATTGGGCCTAAGCCTATATTAGAACAAAACTAAATCAGGTGATAAAATCAATAAGTTAGTACCGGTACGGTATTGTGCAATTGTAGGCCTATCATCGATAGAATAGCAATATCGAAATCTCTACATTGATAATAACAGTTGAGTTGGATAACGAAGTTTCGCCCCTATATGTGATACAATTATGTACTTAAGCTTAAGTTAGCCAAAAACGCACAGAGGCCTTAGGCCGCTTTAAAATTAATAAGCAATTACGTTGTTGAGACAGTAAAGGGATCACCTCATAGTGCCTTGGCTAATTCTGAGCTAGCTAACTAAAAAGTTTGGTGACTGAAAGGGTAGATTTTCGACCGAGTTGTCATTTCTCATTGGTCAAGTCATTTGTATTGTAGGTAGGCCTAGGCCTAAATAGTAAAACGATAGGCCTAGGCCCTACTCAAGTTTAAAATAAAAGGACCAGTATTCTGAATGCTCCAAATATAAATAATAAAAAATTCCAGTGAGGTAATTTTAATTAAAAAGAAAGACCAGGCAGATATAGGGCATTGTCAAAACTGTGTTAGGAAGACACCTGAATTTATCATCAATAATCGAGTCATTAATAAATAAGGCAAATTACTTAGCTAACAAAAACTTGGGAAGACATAAGTTACACACTGAGTGTAAAACATAAAAATTTTAAAAGAAAATTACTTTGGGTAAGCGCCAGTATACAGTAAGGTGTTTAAACGTCATCCATGACGATCAGCTGATTCCTTTGTTTGGATGCTACGATGTAGAAGCCCCTTAGAAGTAAGGGAATATTTAGTAACGTAACAAGTAATATTTTAATGTATGCGTGTTTAAATCACACTGAAAATGAACATCATAACTTAAAAAAAATTCCAGTGGACTAAATTTTTAAAAATAATACAATTACGTATAACCAAAAGTGTAACATACCTTTATAGTGCACTCTTAAATTATTTTGAGAGAGTCCAATGTAATTATATTTATCCTTTGGGCTCCAAGATCGAGGCAGAGGAGTCTCTTCTTCATTCACCATAGGATAAAGTATTTTTAAACGATCCACTGTTGGATTTTGTGTTCCAGAATTTTGATCACTACCACTACTACGAACACTACTCGCGGCAGCCATTTCTGTTCTTGCTATCCCGGATGTAAACGTCATGATTGTATTTCAGTTTCTAGCCAGCAGGCTGCGTCGTTGTCCTTACAGCTGTTCTGTTGCCATAGCAACGTGTAACTAGTAAACAATTTGAAAACCTGTTTCAATTTTGATGTAAGTAAATTTCGAGTAAATTTTGTGTCAGAAAACCAAGGGAGCTGATCCACATTTGTCTTCTATAGTTCTAAGGAACACGGCGAATTGACATGATAGCCATCAAGGAAGGCTCACAGAATTAATAAAAATTTAAAGACACAATATTCAAACTCAGTGTTTAAACCTTTTTTGTGCTTGTAAATCTTTATTTCAACTCTAGCTTACATTATCAAATTAATCCTATTAGTATTCTCTGTCACAAACTACTCCAAATGAGGAAATATTGATATTATTATTAAATTAAGTTCTGCATCTTAATCGCTTAAGATAAGTTAAAATATTATAAAACTTATTTTTACTTTTTGTCAGACGGTAACTTTACCAGGGTGTTTGTTAAGGTGAGAATCTGAATGAAGGATGACTGGATGAGTGTAGAATTAATTACACACAATTCAAACTATCCACCTTAAAAATTAAATTTGCATTTTTTTTATTAAAGCATTTTTTTAAAGTAATAACAGCACAAAACAGTTATCTGACTTGGTGACAGTGGCAGGTATGGAGACAGTATCATTGCAACCAATTGCTCAGAGTTATGTTACTTTCCTTTAACTGCTATTATTTCGAACCATCACAGCCTGAACTGAGTTGACTTGACCTGGAACCTTGAAATTTTGAATGTGCAATTCCTTTTAGGGTATAATATTGTGGAGATCCTCGCCTAAAAATATCCCCGTCACAGCAGACCTGCCCACCTAGTGAATTTTCCATAGCTGTTTACTCAATATGATATTTGGTTTTATAAGTGAGTAATATATTAACCCTTCCCTCCTTCCCGGGCTAAATTAAATGGTGGACTGGGTCGTAATTTTTTCCCACAAAGTTCAAAATACAATGTTGTAATGTTATGTTATTATTTCGTTAAAATAATTCATATGTTATAAAAATATATTTTTAGCACTGAAATAATTTTTTTACACGTGTTAAAGGAAAATAAAATTTGGGAAAATAGATATATCTGTCATTAGCCCACAAAAAAACTTCGGTGAACATATATATCCGTCCACCACAGAGAAAGACCATCAAGAAATATGAAAACTGCTGAGTATTTTTGAGGGCGACGACGGACAGATATATCCATCTAGGTCATTTTCTTGTTTTATTTACTAGCCATCATAATATAACAGTAAAAATAGTTTCTTACAAGAACCAAGGCTAAAAAATTCAACAACTACAATAGATCTTGCGTCTGGTTCATCGTTCTCTTCTCCAGAATCATTTTTCATACAGTAGTCATTTTCACGGCCAAATATGAAATCCCCTTCAGATGCACTTCCATTTAGCATTTCTTACTATAACATCTTCAGAAGAATTTGGGTCATTAGGATTAATCATTTTAATCATTTTGAGCTCTTAATATGTTAATACAAAAACGTAAACAAACACTCACTGTAATATCCCTGCGCAAACTGACTATATACAATGTATACAGAACCGAATAAGTAGGGATAGCCTTATGGGGAAGTGAGAACGACGCCCCCGACACACAGATAGCACCACCAAGATGGTAAAGGATTATTCTGATTGGTTGAATGGAAACAGATGACTAGAATAATTTTACAGAAGTTTGTTGACATTTAATAACATTTAAATTATAAATAAATTTTTCAATCTTAACATTATAAGTTTTTAGTGCTTATAATATAATTATTTCATTAGCTAACTGTTTTAATATAATGTTACCCATAACTTTTATAAATTAAAAATTAAAACCATTAAAATTACTCGTTCTCTTTAAAATACCCAAACAAGGTAATTTTGGGTTTACAAATAATTTCATTTGGCAAACCTGCTTCATGCATTACCCCTCTCATCCTCTTCCCCTCCCCCTCCTCTACAGATAACAAAAATAATCCACCAATAGCGCTGAAGAAGGGTACCGCTAAGAAATTGTACCATTCTGATGGGATCCCTCTTGAGCCTAGCCTGGTGGCTCCACGGGCCCAATAAGGGGAATATTGAGGCCTTTGTAGATACCCTAAGTTTTGAAATAAGAAAGGAATTAAACAGGTTGAAATTTAAATTGGTTCCTTTATTTCATCTGCTACTTTATGCCAGTCCACATAGGGACTGCCGGTACCTGTGATCAACTGTACATCATTAGTAATATTATTTTTACAACAACAATCATTTTTGTGTAAACCATAATTGGTTGAACTGAGTCCTCTTGGAAATGTTGTAAACCTGTAACTCTGGTTTTGACTCCTTTTCATCTTTTTTGGTTTAATCTTCTTATATTTATACGATTCAGTGCTCTTATCATAGGCATACTCACTAAGAGATAGATCTTCTGTCGAATATATTTTCTTGCATTGAGAAAACAAAATTTCATCAAGTGATGTAACAGACTGTGATTCAAATTTTGATCGCTTTTCTTTAGAAAAATGAATACAAAACTGTAATGGTTCTTTTGGTTTTACAGTAATATCTGGAATTGTTTTTGGATTTTCTTTTTGGCCATCCTGAATTGTTATCATGTTTTCAGGAATATTTTTTATACTTGGAATATTATTCAAAGTTTCTGGCATACTCTCTGTTTCATTTAGTCTAAGTTGAGTGTCCTCCTTTATTATTTGAGAAACCGAGGCTGATTGAGGCCTGTCAAAGTATCCGGAGACACTTCTAACATTCTTGAGGTATTCTCTTGAACCACTGTACAGTAATTCTTCGGAAGATTTTTCATCATTTATTCTGTTTATTTTTGGTTCATTAAAACTAGTCCTCGATTTTTTAAATCTTTGCTCATAATCAGAAGAATGTCTGGCTTTAACTGTGGATCGAGGATGTGATTCCAGAGGTTGATCTTGCATCCAGATTTTGGATGCCTTACTAAAACGTTTCATGGTCACTAAATTAGCTGGTTCTTTTTCACGAGGTTGGACTAAACTATCATTGACTGATTTGAGTAGTTCCTGACTTTCCTTTTTTAAATTTTTGGTAGATTTATCAGTGCTTTTCATTTTGCTAAGTATACTTTTGAGGGCTGGTTCTTTAGTTTTGCTGGGTGTTTTATCCTTATTTTGGGCTTTTGTTCTGCTGAACATACTTTTTATGCGTGAACCAGTTTTTTTAACCCCGCTCTGACTTTTTGATTTCCTCATCTCAACTGTACTTTCTCTTGGATTAATATTTTGTACATTACTTAGTGATGGAGCACTTCGTAACAGAACTGTTAATGCACCTTCCTCTGATGCTGTTGATTTTATTTGAGGATTAGTAAAATTTTCTTTAATATTACTAACTGTTGATCTTCTTCGTTCATCCCGAGTAGGCCTACTCCTTTTTCTGGCCTCAATTAATGAGTCTTTAGATTTTTTTTCTATGTTACTTTGTTGTGGATCAGTTTTAGAAAATAAACGTGAAACACTTGCAAGGGATTTTATTTTCTTTAAACCACTTTTTTTGTTTGAACCACTTATCCCGGCAAAATAAACATCATAATTTTTTATAAGTGGGTTCCTTATTGATTTATCTGAAGAATTAATTGTTCCAATAAATATTTCACTTCCATCCTTTCTTGAATTGGAGTTTGGTTGTCTATGGTATTTTATGTTGTTGTTTTCAACCGGTATCCGAACTTTTGTTTCATTAACGGCATCATGTGCCTGAGGGTCACTGTTTCTGTAAAAGTAATTTAAAGATTTGTCATGGTTGTCAATTTTTGTTGAAGTCTCTGACTCAGTTTTGTTTATCTCTTGGCTCATAGAAAGCTCATTAGTTTTACCATTTATTATTTTAGTAAGAACTGGACTAAGCTTTTTGGCAACATTAATTAAAATTTCATCTTCTATGACAAATCTCTTTTGTGAGGTAGTTTCTTGGGTCTTAAAAATGTTTTGATTACCAGTACCGTTTGAAGCGTATAATAATGATTGCGGAAGCAACTGGAAATTCTTTAAGTTGGTTTGATAAACTGGTACAGTTGTTAAATAAACCAAGTGAGCGATTGGTTTACTGAAAATCTCTCTTTTACTTTTATTGTATGCACTATCAAAACTATTGGAACATTTGTTATCTGTCATAGTACCTTTTTCTTTTTGTCTGTGTAAAACGTTTTCAATGTTTCTAGATTTTTTGCTTTTTTTAAAGGTAAATTTTTGTTGGTTGGGCTTCAGTTCATCGTCATTTAATACTACTATATCATTCTTGTTTACATTATGAATTCTCTTAAATTTATCAGAGCTATTATTTGTTTCTAGTGAAAAATTACCATTTTTCCTTTTGTCTGCAAGATAAAATTTTTCTTTTCGTTTTGAAAAAGGATCAAATGAATATACTGATTTGCCCATTTCATAAATGCTTACTCTCTGCTGGGTATAACTTGGACGAATATTGTTTGCTCCTAATTCTGATTTCTTGCTTTGTGATTGATCAACTCTGTATAGATTGGACCCACTCAAATTACTTGAAATTTTACTTTCCTCTCCAGAAGAATAAAGATCATCGTAGTAAATGGTGCGCACAAAGGGGTCATTTAATACAAAAGAACTATGAGCGACTGCAACAGTCTTAGCAGGTTGTTTAGAAGTCTTTCGCCTCTCCTTATCTTTCCTTTTATTATTTTTGATTGATTTTACTTCCTTGTTTTGATTTATATTACTTTTTTGTTGTTGTTTCGTGTCTTTTCTTTCTGATGTTCTCTTTCTTGATTTACCTATATTTGCCTGTGGTTTCTGTTCTGGAGGCTTTTCATGTAACTCATCACTTTCTTTGGCACCAGATGATTTGACTCTTTTCAAACGAGAAACAAAAAATTTGTCTTTTTTCCCTTTTTTATTAGTGGTTTCATCATTTTTTGGGTCTTCCTTTGATCGTTTAACCAAAAAAATTTCACTTTTTTCACTGGGTGAATCATCTGCTTTTAAATTGTCGGTTTTATTAGATTTTTTCTCCTTTTTTGACTTTTTGATTTTCGGTTCGTTGGCATCAGAGATTTCTTGTTCTGAACTCCTTTTACGACTTTTTTTAGTTCTGAGTGGTGATTTCTCAGCACTCGATCTAGGTTTGGATTTTGAAACATCAATAAAGGGTGCTTTCCTAACAGATCTTCTGGTGTAATTTTTAGGAACATATTCTTCAACAATAATCGATGACGATGATGACGAGGAAGGCGATGACTCTACGTAGTAAACGATTTCGTCTATTGACTCAGATGAGCTTGTCTCATCAGATATTTCCTCAAAATATTCATTGTACAGAATGTGTTTTCGTTCAGGGGCTCTCAGTGTGATGT
Source organism: Neoaliturus tenellus (assembly GCA_030545055.2). Taxonomy (NCBI): domain Eukaryota; kingdom Metazoa; phylum Arthropoda; class Insecta; order Hemiptera; family Cicadellidae; genus Neoaliturus; species Neoaliturus tenellus. Next base: position 34,775,669 of record CM061533.1, read on the forward strand.
ATGTTCTGGGAGGAATCCCATGTCTCTTCAGGCACTGAGGAGGCTCATCATAATATGACATAGATCCTCTTCGTGACCCCACATAATCATAATTAGACTTTTGACTGTATTTGTAATTCATGTTTTGAACTATATCATCTAACTCTTTTTCTAAAATAGAAACTCTATCATAAATATGTCGATAATCTTTTCTATTCAAATTTTTATGGCGAGGGTTGTGGATTAAATCTTGCTTGAAGTTTTGTGTTGCGTTTGAAAGGCGAATTGCAGATTTATAATGAGAAGATTTACCTCTGTTATATTCAAGAGGTGTGAATGCATACTGATCTCTATTTCCATAGCTGATAATCTCTTCGAGTCTGTTTACTTTGTCTTCCAAGTATATAATTCTACTATAAACATCTGTGTAATCATAGGAATCCATGGTTGGGCATTCTAAAATTCACTAGAGTAATAATTAAGATAAATTAAGTAAAAATTAAGATGCATTGGTCAAAGAAAACAATGTTATCTTCATAAGTAAAAACAATACAACTCTTAATACTTATCTTAGTAGATAAAACTACAATAAATTTGGACCAAAAGTCGACTTCACTGAAAATTTTGATAGGATTACGGTTAATTTTCTGTTTTTGGAACCTAAAATAATAATATGATATTGTAATGTTTACAAATAAAACTAATTTTACTGACTGTCAGCTGACTATATGAAACAATAACAGTACAGACTACAAAATGAAGTGGTCTTTTTCAGGTTCACAATTTACATATGGTATTTACATATGGGCTAAATGGGCTATAGCCCAAGGCGGCAGAATTCGGGGGGCGGCAAATTTTGAAAAACGGCATTTTAGTTTTCAAATTTAAAAAATTCAAATTATTGGAGGTGGAAATTCTTTGGAAGAATTGTACAGAAAAAATTGAGAACCAAGAGTGACTATTTTTTAAGCGAGATCATAATATCATAGAGCAAGGGGTCATTAAAGACCTTTAAAGAGTAGCTGGGAGAACTCAGCTCTATGTTGATTTGTCAAGGTAGCGACCCAAGCGTCGGCGCAAAGGAACCATCCGCCACCTCGTGGAACCGAGGAACCGAGCTGCACCAGTGCATTCGGGATGGGTGATTTGAGGTTATGTCAGGTTCAGGGCCGCCACATCTCCAAGCAGGCCCAGGACCAGATTCTGGCCACGGGCCCCCCCCCCCCCTTTTTTTGTTGCGCTACTTTCACTAGAGATGGCTAATATAATTGTTAAAAAAACTATTAAACCTTCTGTAATCAAAAAAATAATAATAAGTTAATTTATACTTTCTACTAAGGTTCAGTGTTTGAAAAAGGACACTTGAGGAGGGGGCTGAACTCTTACTTAACTATGTTTTATTCTACATTTACCGTAATCAAATAAATAAAAGAAAGTGTAACTTAAGAATTAAAAATTCAAGTATCCATACTCTAGTAATTACCAACCAATTACAAAAATTTATGCCATAAAAATAACATAAATTATTATGAAATGAAATATTCTATATCCAATTAGTCATAGGGTATTTGATTTTAACTACTTAAATACAATTACTTGTGAATAGAGGGCGTATTCAGAGATGTTCCAATGTACTCATTCCTCGAATGTACAATTGTGGCAGAAATTATGATTGACGAAATTTTATATAATCATTAATCAACACATACAATGAACTTTATTTTAATGTTATGGACGGATTAAAAAGGAAAGTCTCTGTATACAAGATGGCTGAAGGAAGTAATCGAAACAATGATTATGTGTAAAAGAATACATAATTGGAAAACCAAAATAAAAAGCTACAAAAATGTGATAGGTTTATTACAGTTTCTCTACTTGTATGAAGCTATGCAGTAAAGAATTAGATTAATAACAACAAAAGATACAAGAATTATTTAGTAAAAAAACTATCCAAAAAAATGAATTAGTAAGTGTAGTACACTCTATTTTATGTAGGCATAAAATTCTAAAATACTTTATTTACTAAATACAGGACCGAACCGGGCCCCCACCTGGGCCCCGGGCCCGGGGCAACAGTACTCACTTGCCCCCCCCCTCCCCCCCCATGTGGCGGCCCTGGTCAGGTTATGTGGCAGTAATAATTGATACTGCTATTGACACTATTGTTACTCCAAACTTTAACTAGAAAATACATAAATAGGCATAATTTAGCTATTACACTTTATCTAATTTTAATTTTTAATACTGTAGTAGGCCTATATGGTTTTGTATACTATTTTCACCTTTTTATGTCCCCTCCCTTCGAAATAGCTTAGGAATTGGGTCAATAATTATGGATATAAATTAGGAAATTAAGGCAGGGGAAGGGGGCAGCAAATTTCCAAATCCGCCTTTGTTCACAATCCGCGATAGTGAATTTTTTTCTGGTTAATAATAGACGCTCGTGAACGTTAACTTTAAGTCCCGTTCGGTTCATAAGACTACAGCAAAATGCCATCACCAGGACCACCAGAATTTATCACATGATAGGTAAATCCCGGTTGTGGTGGGTGCACTTAGAGCTGACCATTATGAAATAAACTCTCAACACTCTCTACTGCCCCTACACATACAAAATCGCTCAGCACTAAAACACATCTCCAGCCCCACGTGAAGAAATCGGTAATCCTTTTTCTTTTATTTTATTTCCAAGGAATAATATTAAATACGATTGCTTATAGAATTGTATTAATTTTGTTTTGTTATTGTATGACATGTTCAAGCTCTTGAGTTTATGTCCCATTTTGAACAGTTGAGAGTGGATTATCCAAAACTCCAAACAGCTCACTAATTCAGTGCACAGTATTAAAAAATCCTGTTGTAAAAAGTATAACCTAGCTCAAGTTTCTACAAATTTAGATTTATGTTATTTTTTATTTTGATCTCTTTTTTATGAAAGACTACCTTACCCGGCATGCTTTGCAATGCCAACCAGAGGAAGTTTTTGCCCTTTAGGTGAGCTCGTTCACTCTGCTCACTCGCCGTCAGGTTCAGCTCATTCGCTACGCTCATTCACCGCAGTCTATAATATCCTCTGGTTTTGTTATTACCGATCTCCCCTCAATACTTTCAATGTGAACAGCTGTTTTTATCATTAATATTCCTAAATGTTATGTTCCAGTTCAAAATGTGGTTTCCATAAGAACAAACACAAGAAAAAAAAAGAATTAGCAAAATTGGTCCAGCCGTTTAGGCGTGATGCCATGACCAGAGAAATAGGGATTCATTTTTATATATAGAGACTATAGATTATTTTGATCTCTTTTGTTTAAAAATAGTCAATGAACTGTTTGGTGATTATAAATGGTAGATCATGTTTGAATATCCAAACAATTGATTATCCCGAAACACCAATTAGTTCGGAAAATGGACTATTGTATCTATAAATTTTATATGAATGAATAAAGAGTTTTAATCATGCACATTAGGCATCACCATACTTGGGGAATAACGAATAGAAATTCTAACGATTAGCGATATTTGTTAGTTTTTCGGCTACTTCTATTTAATTCATTAGTTTTTAAAAAGTAATGGAAATAACTTCTAATCAAGTTACATTCGAGCTAACGAATAGATAATATATTCGTTAGTATTTTTGAGTTTTAATCGTTAGATTTTTGGACGGACGAAAATTTCTCAAATCCGCGACCGGTGAGGGTTTGCGTTTGGCCTTGAGCTCAGGGTCAGCACCCTTGATGACAAACAATGCGGCAGGGGTGGGGGCGGGGAAAGTCCAGTTGCTTTGGTATGCTGGTCGCATCCAATGAAAAACACAACAAGCATGGAAGGTTGGAAAAGGAAGGGGATGGGAGAATTTTTGGTGATTTGTCATCTCAAATTATTTGGTCTTCAGTTAATGTTCATTGACTGACAAGTATGAAGCCAATTTTTTCTGTGGTAGCAACTTGTTGTTTATATTTCGTTGTTATATTTTAGTGATAGTTAAGTAATAGTTATAATTATTAATAGTTATTAAGATTCTAGATAAATAGTTTTACTTAAGTAGATTAAAATACTTGTTAGCGATGGCGGGCGAGCGCGATATTCAGTGGCCAAATATATACGGCATATTTCAACAGCTTAAAAAAATGAAAATGGTTTAATTTTCGTTAAAATGTTAATTGAGTTTACCCAAAACACAGTTACCAAGATGTGTCATTATTTCATTCATACGAAATTCTTCAAAACAACTGCCAAAAAACAAACAGCAAACTCTTCCAAAAATTAACTTAGTTTTCTCTCAGTTAGTTTTTAACTAACTAATAACTTCTATCAGTTAGTTTTTTAACTAACTAGTAACTTCTATCAGTTAGGTTTTTAACCAACTAACTTCTATCAGTTACTTTTTACGGGTCTAACTAATAACTTCTAACTAGTTAGAATTATTGACTAACTTCCCAACTATGGGCGTCACAGTCACTTAAGATGTTATCAATGACAATACCTACGCTATAATGGTACAAATTTCAAATGTCTAATTCCTGAATCAAGGCTGCTGGTTATGATAGCCAAGGTGGCTAAAGCGTAGGCATCTTCGCCAGGTTTGACAGCGTGGGTTGGATTCTAGCTGTCCAGGTCAATTATACCCATGGGCAGGATTGTTGCACCTTTACAAAAACAGATTTTTAAGTGTGCTTAACCAGTGATCTATGGCAGACTTATTTTCAATTCATAAAAAACATTGACAAATCTTCTAAATTCTGCAATAAAGAGGTATTTTTAGGAATAGTAGTCAGCAGTGTTCTAGGGTTAATTTCATTCCATACCATAGTCATATTGTGCAATGTCAAAAAAATCACCTGAAATATTTTTTTATGCTAAATTAGTTGATAAACAATCCAAAAACTCTTTGTTTGTAGCATTTGACTATATAGAGTTTATAGACCGAGAGTCTCTAACTACTCGTAAACCCTTTAATTTCAATGTATGGTACATTGGTGTTACCCAAAATCACCTTTCCAGACCAGAAGTCACTAATTTTAAATACAAACCCCACTTTTTATGACATTTGTATATCAATTTCAATACAACTTTACATTTTAACACGTTCGCTGCGGCATATAAATCTCAAAACTCAACCCCCATGCTGAACTATATTTACATTTCTACAACGATAGCGCGAAATTAAAAACCTGTAGAATATATACTAATCACAAGTAATCTAAAAGCTCAATACCCTTACCTACACGCTAATGCACAATATGTATTTCCTTCTCAAACGCTAGAGGAGAAGCAGTCGCATTATCTTGTCATTGTCATATATGTAACCGATCGGATACATCCGCACCCGCGAAGGGACGCCTTTGTATCCTATCGGATACATGCCGCAGCGAATGTGTTAATTTGTACCGATTTTAGTGTTTGGACAGTCCTGTTTAATGTAGAAGTAATGCATGTGAAGTTTTTCCCATGTTACTCTCATAGGAAAAAAACTAAATTTCAACCTCCTTTATCTCCTAAATAGTTAGCATTATTGGTAAATTATATTGAAAGGTTGTCTCAAAGTTACGTGTAGAATCCAAAATGACATGAAAAAAGGGGGTTTGTATTTAAAATTAGCGACTTCCGGCCTGGATAGATTTTGCTACACCCTAGGCAATTGAAATTAGTGACGATCGTTAGGGCGTAACCGGTTTACCTACAATTGCACAATTTTTTAATGGACAAGGTCTTTACTTGAATTTTAATAAACAGTATCAGTTAACTGACACATTCTTTCTCCAAAAATATAAAAGAGGTGTTAAAAGCCTCAAAACATTAATGTCTTGATGGCTCAGTCGGATAGCTACCAGGTGAGCAGCATGAGACTGGCCCTACGCGCGTCTGTGACTTTTAACAACGTACTGCGTTTACCGCTAAACGAAAAATTGAATTTTCTGCGCAACCACTTAACATAGAGCAATAATTTAAAATACTGGATTATTTAGTTTTTTTGAGCTTGATTTAATGGTCATAAGTAAAATTTATTTCAAAATAACAGCTTTTTTAAAAATCCAAAAAATTGATATTTGAAACACTTTTCATTCTATAACTTTTGAACGCGCATTTTCTCGGTAATGCAGGTTGTGTCATTTTATTCAGCATTTTAATCTTAATTCACCACAAAATTTTAATCAAAATCGTTAGAGCCGTTTTTGAGAAATTTGGATTTTCACGTTTTTTGAGGGTTTTGGGGGGTAAACTACCCTTAAAAATAAAAAATTGAAAAAATGAAAAAAAAAAACGCCTGGAATTATCGTGGGTTTGGACCTACATATCAAATTTCACCAAAATCGGACCATCGGGGCATTCGCTAGCTCAGTTTACATCCAGACACATAGACACACACACACAGACAGACATCACTCTGTAAACCACTTTTTTTGGACTCAGGGGGCACCAAAATAGATAAATCCACCAACTCAAATTGGAAAATTTTGACGAAAACAATACTTTCTCCATATACTATGATATAGAGGGAGAAAGTAAAAAGGATGTATGGGTGGAGTGGGACAACCGGTATGAACTACAGTGAGAAGTCTTTTATAAGTGTTGCCTCAAGAGGTATTATTGTGCCATCTACACAAATCTCGCTACTTTTTCAACGTACTTTATAAATTCAGTATGTTATAGCCCAAACCAATGAATAATCATGTTTTGTAGAATAAAGAATGTGGCAGATCTTGGGCAACCAATGACAAATTAGGTTGAGTTAAAAAGGATATCAACTCAAGGTGGCCACCATTGGTATCTCGTAAACTATAATAGTTACAGATAACTTTAAATGGGGGACCCTACCTCCTTTTTAGATACCATTAAAAATATGAATTCTGATTTTTAATATTTGGCCGCCATTTCCCAATATGGCGGTCAACTCTGAAATTTCCTATAGAACACCCTATGTTTTATGGTGTTTTTGGATTTTCTATGTAATTTTAAGACTTTTTTATTCTTTGACATTTTTCTCTAAACCTAACGGTTAGGGAGCTAGAGGGAATTAAATTTCATTTTTACTTCCATAACAATAACATGGGGCAACCTTTATCTGCCCATATCTCCAAAACCATTTAGTAAAATAAAAAATAATCACGAATAAAAATGTCTTAAAATTATGTTTAAAGAACATTTCACTCATAAAAATTATCGTTTACTTAAATTTTATCTTACCGTTTCCAACATTACAATCATTACAATGGTGTGGCACAACTTGAAATGATCATCCTAGAAATAAATTAATTTTTGCGTTGGTGAAATGTTCTTTAAACATAATTTTAAGACATTTTTATTCTTGAGTATTTTTTATTTTACCGAATGGTTTCGGAGATATGGGCGGATAAAGGTTGCCCCATGTTATTGTTACGGAAGTAAAAATGAACTTTAATTGCCTCTAGCTCCCTAACTGTTAGGTTTAGAGAAAAATGTCAAAGAATAAAAAAGTCTTAAAATTACATAGAGATTTCAAAAACACCATAAAATGTAGGATGTTCCATAAGAAATTTTAAAGTTGGCCGCCATTTTCCAAAATGGAGGCCAAATTTTCATAATCAAAATTCATATTATTAATGGTGATAAAAAATTAAGTAGTGTTCCCCATTTAAAATTTCCTCTAAATCTTACCGTTTCCAATATCACAATGATCACCCTGTATACACACCCTGTACACAAGGTAAAATCAACTACACTTTTATTATAATTTTTATTTTTATTCTTTGGAACAAAAATAAAAGGGACTATATTATTTTTTGATTATGAAAAATATTAAAAAATTATAACTAGACATAAAACCAAGTATATACACATAATTCTATACACAAATTTACAATTGCCACGATTAAATATCAACTAGAAGTAGCAGTACGAAGTATCAGTTCTTGATTCACATCAGAATTTGAACTGCTTTCTCTATCAGGTAATACAAGCTGAGACATTTCATTCATCTGAAACAAATCAAAATAAATAGTTTAACATATATTTGTACAATCAATTCAGTTTTAGAAATTTTCAGACAGAAAAATCTAAAGTTCTACTGGACATATTTTATTAATTAACACTATTAATAAAAAATTATGCAAATTTAAGTTGGTAAGTTTTCTCCCTGTAGATTTGAGAATAATTGAGAAACTTTTTTTGTGTTGGGATTTAAGGTGAAAAATTATGTCTTCCATAAGAATTATATTGAAAACTGGTAGTTAGTAAGAAATTTTCTTTTCTTTCAGAATATCGCCACTCACTTTAGTCGCTTCCTCATCATTTCAAAGTTATTTGCAAAAAAACTAAGCAACCTTTGAATATATTATAGAGGTGAGAAAAAATTGAAATAGAGATATTTTTATTAGGCTTTGTTCAACTAAATACTAAGTTTTACTGGACCGATTTCATTAATTTAAGGGACGTTGGAAAGCTTCATCTGTGTAAATGTGTAAATAATTATGAAAGTTAGATTTTTATTAAAATTTGTGGTGAAATAGTAAAAACACATGTTTTCTACAAGAAATGCATTTTAGATGGGGTTATTCACATTTTTTTATCAGAAATTAGAATCTTTATTGCTGTGAAAAGTATTATATGCATGGCATCGTCAAACAGATAATACAAACAACAGAATCATTTACATTCAAAAGTTACGATTAAATAAATATTCATTTACACTGTAAGAACTTAGCTTTAAAAGGTAATTTGTTACAGTTTGCTTGAATTTTTTGTTATCTAAACATCTAATTTTTTGAGGCAACACATTATTAAATTTTTTTGACTGCTCAATAAAACTATTTAACGAGGTACTATTTTTACTTTGACTTGGCCTTAACTTAAATTAAATAAATCGCTTGTAAAATAATTATGTACATATTCATTTGTGTCAAGCATACTAAAATTACTCTTTGCAAAAATAGACGGTTTGATATATACATAGCTTGAAGAGTTAATATATTAGCTTCTATAAACAAAACAAAGGTTTGCAATGTGTCGTACATTATTCTTAATGCTCTTTTCTGCAAAATAAAGAGTTTTTTGGTGTAATTGCTGCCACCCCAGAGTATTACACCATAATTTAAATGAGAATATGCGAATAAAATATACACATTTGGGTCAATCCAAATCTAAACAGTTTTTTAACCTACTTAACATAAATATACCTTTGGCTATCTTTTTTTGCTACATAATCTACGATTCTACAAAATCCACTTTATTCTTTGGCTACCTTTATATTCTTAAGAAAAGCATTTAACAATCTGAAGGAAATTTGATTCTTTTTCAGTATATCACCATCTACTTTAGTCGGTTTCCTCTCCATTTAAAGGCTATTTGCAAAAAAGCTAAGCAACCTTCGAATTTGTATTGGGGTAAAAATACTGTAATAGAGATATTTTTATTACACTTTTTCACAGCTAAATCTAGAGGTCTATCAGACAGATTTTAATAATTAACGAGTTGTTGGAAAACTTTGTAACTGTACATTTGCAAACAGCCTAATTATTAAAAATTAATTTTTTCAAGATTTATAGAAAAAAACATGTATCAATAAGAAAACACTAAAAACAGCTTTTTAGTGTTTTTAGCCAAATTTTTGCTGCCTTTGATCAGAAGTATCAAAAAATTCTCAAGTGTATAATTTAGACAATTTCATGCTCTTTCAGAATATCATCATCTACTTTAGACGATTACCTCGCTAATTAAAAGTTATATGCCAAAAAAGTGAGCAACGTCAAAAATCTTTAACACCTCAGATAATTTATTAAAAAACAACCTGTGTACCATTTAAACATTTTATTTCCTACACATTATTTTAGTGTAAGAAATAAAATGTTTATTGTCCGGAGATGACTTGTTGGCCAGAGAGAGGGTTGCGGGGTGAGGGGGAAGCTGACGCATGCCATTGGCCAAAACAATTTGCTTTTTTCACCATATGTTAGGTTATCAACAAAACCAAAAACACACAGCATCCCTAAGTTGTTTTCTTTCATTTTGCCGTCAGCTTTTCTTCTCTACATTGAATTAGGCTAGCTGGTTTGTCAACAAAGATAATTGATTACTTTTTTTTAGCAAAATATATCCATGTAGAATAGTACAATCTAAGTTTATTTTTATTTCTTGGTTAACCAATTGACCAGTAGGTTTTGGTTGTAAATTTCCCCCCACCCCTTAACACCCTCAGTGACCAACAAGTCATTTCCCGACAATAAAGGGTACAAAGGTTGTATTTTACACAGTATACAGATACAAATTTAAACTTAAAGCTGCCCTGATAAGGAAAACTTACATTATAAACGAGGCTTTTTCGGCAGGGACCCAAAAGCGGAGATGACCGTGCTCTTGGTGCCGGTCACTGACGGCGTGAGGATCGTTTGCTGAGTGAGAGAGATGGGTTTCAGCGTCATCGATGCCCCAGACATCCCGACCTGGTCCCATTTCGATTTCCGTCTCTTGGCGTCATCTTCTGCGCCCGAGCCCGGGTTGCTACTGCTTCCCCCAGGCCGCTTCGCCGTTCCGACCACAAACTCAACCTGTTAAATGGAGGTCACGGTAAATTACTTAGGAAAAATAACTTGGGGTAAATTACTTTCCAACAATATTAGAAAATTCCAACCTATACACAGTTAATAATTCATAAAAAATATCTCTTATGAACTTATCCTATACTATAATACGAGGAATCTCTGAAGGGATGTGTGTTCCACGATCTCGAAATCTAGCTGTTACATTTTGCTTGAACTTTGCATTAAAGAGTGTTTCAGCCCAAAAATAAGTTTAGAAACAGTCTCAATCCCAGGAAAAATCAAATTTTATCTAAATTTAAGTTACAAAATTGTAATTTTTAACATTGGTTTTATGGGTTGCTATTTTGGTAACGAAATAACAACTAAATGTAAACAAAAATAAAGGAACATTAATGTTAAGCAGACTTTTTGAAACAGCTGTTAACTGTGAAGAGGTATAGTTGGTTGTTGGTGAAAATATTAAAATTGAATCAAAACTAACGAGCAAGGCTCGGTTAACCTGGTACTGATCATAATACCAGATCGATGAACTATTTGAAAATTATACGACAAAAAGTGTATGGTAGGCTTACTGAACCCCCCCCCCCCCCCAAATGACAGTTTTAAAAGCTGTTTCTGTGCTAAAAATATGTATAGGCTGTTGATTGTTGCAATAATTAGGAACTAAACTGATGCCACTTCATATCCCAGTTAAAATAGGTTTGTGTCGGAAATAATTCCAGGAGCTGAATTTTTCACAGTTGACTATGACAAGATGTGTATTTTTCCAAAAGTCCTGGAAAATCCCTCATGAGCTTACTGACCTACACCCCTTGAAAGTTAAAGTTGCAGTATGTGAGAAAATTAACTACAGTTTCATAATGAGAAGAGTAATCAAAGTGGACTTAATTTTATTTTGTTCCCGATAAAATTTATTTAAAAAAAACCTTAGTTTTGTGGCAAACCGAAAACATAAAAAATTTATTGGCTTCTTTATATGATTTAAAAACATTCCCCAGCTCTGCCGACACCCAATGAATACTAGTTTTGTGAAAAAAAGCCGAACCAGTCATTTTTACAGCTATGCGAGCTCTCAAGGGTTAAAAATGTAATTTCGCTTTAGGCTTCGCCTCCCCGGCCATTGATATATTTCTGGAGGGCGCTTTAAAATGTTGATCACTTTTATTACAAGATCTTTAATGTGAATTGTAATTTAACAGCTGGTGACTTTGAGATGAATTTAAAAGCCAGATAGTAAACAAAAATGGATCTCTGTCACTCCATAATCAACATTCCCGTAGCCTTCTGTAAGTGAGTTTCTCTTACAGAATCATAAAATGCGCAATTTGCGCACGGACCCCCCAGTGACATTAATTTGCATTCATTATAATGCAAAATCAATCTATGTAAACAAAAAAAATTGCAAAAACTCCATTATTTGTTGTCATATTCTGAAAAATTTGGGATTATTGGATGGATAATCTAATTTGTCAACTTTTTTGTCTCTAGTAATTTTTTATTTTAATTTACCGTTTTGAGATAGGCCCTATTTTAGTTTAAAAATTCAAAATAACAGCAATTAAAAAAAAACTTTCCTGAAAATTGGTCTGATAAAGGTTCATGTCAAATAAGAAACTTCATATAATGATCCGTTACGGAAATAAAAATTATTTAGTTTAAAAACAAAATCTTAACTTACCTACAACATAAGTATTCCTATGTAAATTGTACACAATATTTTTAAAAACAACAAATAAACTACAACACTTTTAATGTTAGAGTTACATTACAACTAACTTTAAACAAAAAAGTCCATTAATATGAATTTTTTTAAATAAAAATTGTAATAATCTTTTCTGGTTACACCAGGGACCAAGGGAATACTGTAATATAAATCCGTTACATTGATATGACATTTTGAATGTTGATTAGTTGTAGAGGTGGATTATTCAGACCTTTATTGAATTAGACTCACACTATATTACTATATTATTAGGCATAACCCTACAAACATTTCCAAAAATAATGTTTACTTACTTTTGTCTTCTCTTTTCTCTCCTTGTCCCTCTTGTCCATTTCAGCCTTTTGAACTTTAGCTAGTTCTTCATAAAATGATTCCGGCCCCCATCTTATAGGATCATATATTTCTGGTGGGTAATTTGTTCCAAATTCATTGATACTGCAAAATTGAATTAGCTTTTCATAAATGCTTGGATTTCTGAAATCTTTTCTTTGCTGGATTATCTTATTCATATCCAGACCATTGTTAACCATCTTCTCGTGGAGTCTAGTAATTTTTTCTTGAAGTTCATTTGAACATCTGCCAGTAGGTTCAGGAGGCAACTGCACATCATCTGGATCAACAGGAATTTCTTCTGGAGTTTGCTTTTCCGTTTCATCCTCAATTTCATCTTCAGACTTTTCTAGATCATCATTGTATGAGACTAGTTTGGAATATTTAGTTTTGTTGGGTATAGTATCAACAGTAGATGTAGGTAAGGGTGGAGTATGGGACTCTTCGATGTCTTTTGAAGAATGATCGCTTATATTTGGATCCCGCTCTTCATGGTCTTCTTCATTTTCAGAATCAGTGTAAGTAGCTGTCAATGATGCTAAGGCGACACTTTGGGAGTTCGCCATTTCCAAACCCCTTATCACTCTTTCAGCTGAAAAGTACAAATAAAATTAGACCTAGTTACACAAATTAGGCTACACACTATAGACCACAATATTATGGTTACTCTGCATTCCACAGAGTGGTGAATCAAGTTTTGATGGCAATACTGTATTATTTGACTCAATCATCGATGACTGAGCATGTATGTTTGCAGCAGGGATGTTGTGATGAATTCTTATCATTATAACATAGGCCTATTTTGTTAAACCCCGTTCAAAATAAATGTGCATTCGAAAGACAAAAAATTATATTTCCCAACATAAGCTAAATACCCTCAATACTTCCCCTAATTCCCCTATTTCTTTCAAAATCATATATTAATTTAATTTTGCCCTTGAAATTCAGAGTAGAAAATAGAGCTGATGAACATGTTACTTCACCTCGCCACCGTTGCATGCGCTTCTTTTTACATCTTAAACGTAAAATAAGAATATTTATTAATGAAAAAGCAAAACATTGGCATTAAATGACATAAGATATTAAACAGCTGTACAAATTTTTAGTGATTGCGATTGGTTCGATTGTTAGCAGTGGGAGGAACGGGAGAAAATGGGGGTATTGAAATCTGCATTTCGACTGCACATTGATTTTGAACGGAGTATAGTAAATACTTGTAAAAATTTACTGAAGAGAAATGTCTGCTTTTGAACTAAAATAAAACTAAAAACTGAGTCACAAACTTTTGCAGGACGGCCATTAAATTCTCAAACTTTAGTTTAGGCCTACCATGATAGTAAAGTCCCACTAATCCAAACCCCATAATTAAAAAAATTTTGGAAATCCTGGTCATCAATGTTACTCCTAGAATTTACATTCGTTAGACTCAATTCTGTTTCTATTGCGGCCTTTCCTGTGGTTCATTCATCGTAAAAAGTAGAAATACTTTGAGTAATGGTCATGAAGTGTCCAATGTCCCATGTTTTGATTGAGTAAACAGCATCAAAGTCTCATGTTTTGATGTAATAAATGGAGTGAGATTTAGCTATTTTAAGAGCTAAAACTATCAATTAAGCAGTTGAAGGTTAGTAACAATATATTTAACTTCCTCTTTCCTTAAATGCCCAGTTTTGGAGCATTTAAAAGTGTTTTTGGCTAATGCCCGCATTTTAGTGAAATGTTCCTTTATATCTTAATATCGTTAATAACAACTTAAGAGTGAAAATCCCAAACCTAAAATGGCTTAAAATTCAAGGCCAAGTAATTGCAAATGAGCACATATCCAGGCCTACTCCCTCTGCTTAACTGATGACCATAAATATCCCCCGTCGCAGCAGACCTGCGTACTCAGTGAATTTCCAAATTAGTAATATTAATTTTGACCACATAAAACTGTAAACCAAATAAAATCACATGGTCATAAATAGAGAAATAAATGTCAATTCTCCTTATTATAAATATAGGGAGAGTATGCAGGTATGCTGCCATGGAGAACACTAAAAGTAGGTTTTTATCATAAAAAAATTATTTCGACCATATGAAGCCTTTACTAAGTTTCATCAATATCTGTCCATTGCTAAAGAATTTTGCCTATTCTCCATATGATGAACATCGGTAAAGAGGATGTAGGTTTGCTGCCTTGATAAGCACAAAAACCAAGATTTTTTACCATAAATGGGTGAATCTCAACCAAATGAAGCTGAATTCCAAGTTTCTTAAAAAAATATTGGTTAATAAGTGAAATATTAACACATCCCAATTCTCCATAAGATTAACATTGGAGCCTCAAAATACAATATACTGTCTTTAGATATTTTAATATCTCGGTACCGTAACCAATGGAGATAGAACAAAGCTTCAAAATACTGAATTGTGTGTTTTTTTGGAGCTAAATCCAAAGGTCAAAACAACAATTTTTTAAATTTACATATGAAAAATGCAAAAAACCCATTTTTGGGGTACAAAACCCCCCAAAACTACCCCTTCTGGGGTAGGTTATTATGTCTCGTTTACGAACTCATCCTAATAAACGTAGGATTACACATCTCTAACAAATTTGGTAAGGAATTTTACCAATTAAACCCATACTAGGCCTATCCCAAATCACTTCCTTTAAATAAAATTCAGCGCTTTAATGCTGCAGAGCGTAGCAACCTCACTCACTTATAGCCTATAATTTTCCCTGCTACGAGCCCGCATTGTTCAAAATCTTAATACACGTGTCCAGGCTGCCGGACGTGATAGCTCAGATGGCTAAGTCGTAGGCACCTTGGCCAGGATGTCTATGACAGCGCGGGTTAGATTCTTACATATGAACAACCTGGCCTGGTGGAGTAATTCTTAAAAGGGCAAGCCGATCAGTGACAACATTGGTGGGATGGCCCACGTAAAATAAACAGTGGCAGGCTTGTGTGGAAGTTGACGGGATCGGTTGATTAGTTATACCTTGGTCAATACTGATTTTGCTACTCTATACTTGTGTTAACTGTGTTTACGTGTGTGTGTCACTACGGCCTTAAAATATGGAAAATTTAACCATATTGTCACTCCAATATATGCTAAATCATGCCAAAACTAAAATTATGTGGATTTCCATGGATAAAAATATGTTGACAAATGTGATCATTAATGGGTTAGCATAGTTAATTATAAATAGGCCTATATTTCTTTATTTATTTTATAATTATTTAAAAGTAGGTCTAACTGTTATTTGTATTTTTAGTCTCGTATATTTCACTACGGTATCTTTTTACTATAATTTGCTCAATGATTGCTAAGTTATATGTGGGTCAAAATCACGAAAAGGTAAGTAAGTTATATTTTCAGAAAGTAAAAACTTAAAAAATAAGGGTTATAAAAAATTGTACTATTTATTACTTTTTTCTGCATTCTCCATGTATATCTTTTAGCTAAGTTTCCTTTCAGGTCACGCTTTAGGCCTGTAACACACTTAAGTGGCGCATGTGCTACGCGGCAGCACACGACTGCTACGCCACGCGTAAACAAACCAATGCTTTTAAATGGAAGCTTACACACTACAGTGGCAGAGGTGTGGTGGGGGTGTATTAAGTTACACCTTTTTGTCTAAGGTTTATCCCTTTTTAGAATGGTTATTAAACATCTCAGATCAATGATTCAAATTTTGTTTTAATCGTCAAATCAACACGCAATACATAATCCGTAAATTTTTATTGTACATGCATTGGTTCGATTATTGGATAATTTAGGCAGTGGTCAGAATTCTGAGAATTCCCCGGGACCAGGGCGGCCTTCCGATGTCCAACCGGTCGACTGCGCTACAATAGGGGATGTTTTGAAAACAAAGGATTAGGACGGGCCGGGACTACCTGCCTAAGGTCTCTGTAATTTTGGTAACTAAACTTACTGTACAATGGCCCTTAACACCGCTTTTTAACAAAACAGAAAAGGGAATAAATAGTTCCATTAAAATTTGGTTACAACACAGTTTACTGTTACAACACAGTTTTTTGTCCAATTTTTTAATTTATAGAACCGAAACCTTGAATCTTAGCCTAACAACACTTTGAATTGAAAACTATTGAAAAGCAATATACTAATGGGTCATTGGGTACGGAATAATTTATAACATAATTTATATAATTTAGGCCTATTATTAAGTTTAAATATAGGCCTAGAAAAATTATTTTACAATCACTATAATTTATATAAATATTTAACTTAATACATTTCAAAAACGATTCCCATTCATCTAAATTATGTTCCGGTTATCAATTATTTTGAACCCAATGACCCAATTAGTATTGTTTTTTAATGATTTTCACTTGAAAGCCAAATTATTGTACATCTTTTATGGTGACATATCGTATATGGCACAAGAATCCAAATTGTCATACAACCGTTTGTTTGAGTACGTCGGTCCGTGTGGAAACACTGAATTTATTCTAACTGAACTGGATCACCGTTCCATCATTTCATGTCCTTCAGTCCGCTAGTTCATGATATTTCAGATTTCGGCTGCACTTCCGCAGACGCTCGGTGGAACTATCGAATGAAAATTATCGATCGATATAGCCTATCTGTCGTATTCAAACGATAAATTATTGTATCTTTTATAAATATTAATTATTTGTAACTTAATGTATCATAGCCCATCTGAGTAAATAATTAAAGTAGGCTAAAACTTTTGAGCAAAGATTTTATTGTAGGCCTATTGTAAATAATTTAGGCCTAATTAAAGATTATAGACACCAAACACGATTAAGTTCAACATAATCTAAAATCAAAATTGTAACAAAACAAATAACAAAATACTGTATCCAACTTTTAACTTAACACAACATCATAATATAAAGCAAACATCCCTCTTTTTCGATTAACTTATGTGGATATACACTTTTTGTGGCATTAAAAATGCAAAAATGTATCAAATCCTTACATTTCTTTTATAGAGGTATTCAGCTGTATTCAGGTATTCAGGATGGCTGGCTATGTTAGATGTTTTGAGTTCTGTTTTCAATGATTTTTTATTGCACTCCATGACCATCCTATGGTTTGAGTGATGGCAGATGTAATTAGATATACATAAGATCTTTTCAGTACCCGATATTTTCATTCGCGAATTATAGATAGGCCTAGATTCAATTGTACATCTTGATGGTATTCAGTCAATATATTGATCGAATTGATCGATAATTTTCATTCGATAGTTCCCCCGGGCGTCTGCGGAAGTGCAGCCCGGATTTCTTCAGCCATCTTCAAAAACTCAAAAGTTATTGTAATGGCTTGATTACAGGGAGTACAGCCCGAAAACAAAATTTCTAAAATACATTCAGTATACTTTCAAAAGACAATGTTGTAATGAGGTTATAGGCCAAGAAGTTCAAATGTTCTGAAAATACCATTTTAATTTGACATTCTTAATATTTAATTCATTTCAGTATGGTAAAGCCCAAAAAAGAGATTTCCCTAACTTAATATGGTACTTAAATTAACCTTAACATCCGGTGATCTCCAGGGAAATCTGGTGAAATGGTAACCCTGTAGGTAAAACACAAATTCAGATCCATCAGTAAGAGTAATAGCACAGTTTAGCTTCTTTGACGCGAAGGCAATTATTTGGAGACAATCTCTGTGAAAGGCCTAGGCAAGTTTCAATCCAGTTTAGCACTTTATGCCTAAATGTGTGATAGCATTACATGATAGCACCCCATATTTTCACTCAACTGAAAATTTCACTTAGATCAAGCACCCAATGAAGCAACCCCCCATAGGTTAATAAATCTAAACCCAGATATTAGATGAGGATTTCAGAGCTTAACTTAGATTGGTACCTACCAAAAGTTAATTAACATTAACAAAATGCAAGTTGTTTGTGAGTTTTTGCCATATATAATAGCATGGGAATGCGCAAGAGATACAACATATTTTCAAAGGTTCTAAATAGGCCTAGACTTAATTTGTGATTAAGACAGGTCTAGAATCCAAACATAGCCTAAGTTAAATGTGACAGAACATGATACCTCACCTTGTGGAGTGACGAAGTTAGCCTTTGATAACTACAAAATGTTAAGCCCACCTTTTAAAAATAATAAATTTTGCAAAGACTACCATGAAAATTTCACTTAATAGAAATAACAATAAATTAATTAACAAAACCCTGACGAACAACAACACAACTGGTTGAGGTTGAGAATGAAATTCAATTCTGTAATTTTTTGTCTGGTTTACCGTGAGGTTGGCTTTGGTGTTTTACCATGCAGCTACGAGGTTAGACAGGAGACAGGATATTTTTTGCACTTGTTTCTTTTGAAAATTGTAAGTATGTAGGATAGAGTCAATTTGTTTCTATTCAGTTTGGTGAGGACTATTGTAAGCCGTATATCATATATGTAGTGTTTATTTGGAATGTTAGTCACATTATATAAGGAACACTAAGAAGGGTTGGATTATGAGAAGGGTCTGGGCATAGGTATTCATCACTGCTAGGGTTCTATCATTCTATTTATTTATCAATGCAATGTGAGTTAACTAGCAAATGAGGCAAGGCAAAATAAGCAGCCAAAATGGACAATTAATGCTAGAAATACAAAAAATAAATAAAACAGGAATGGATGCATAACATTGGCTCAAATAAGAAATATCAAGCAGAGTACCAAAAACATACAACAAACATACAACACTCGGGGGCCTTTGATACACTACCCTCGAGAAACATAAATGAACTATAATTCACTGATCTTGATTGTCGAACAACTGCCTTAGACGTTTTTGAAGGTTGTTGGATGGTGCTCGAAGAAATCAATTACCGGTGAAATATCTCTTGCCGTCTTCAATACCCTTATTTAAATCCCGTTATTGAGAGGGTAGTTTGTAGGCTGGAACTTCACATAGAAGGCAGCCTGAGATCTAGTACTACGATGAGGCTCAGCAAAGTCGACTTCCTTCAGCAGCACTGGACAGTCAATATTTCCATTGACCAGTTTGTGGGAGAAAACGATGTCAGTGAACTTGCGTCTTAAAGAGAGTGACTGCAAGTCAAACGTCTTCCCCAGAGCCTCAGCAGGAACATCGCGGAAACGGTACCCAAGTTTAAGCCCAAGAAGCCGGACAAACCTAGTTTGAATTCTATTGAGCATATCGATGTGTAAAGCTTGGTGTGGAGACCAAACAATAGAACAACATTCAAGAAGTGGGCGTACCAATGACTTGAATAATATGACAAGTTTCAAAGGAGAGCTAAAGCTGCGAGTAGATCGGAGTATGAAACCAAACAATGAGGCAGCTCTGTTTGTGACATGTGTATGAGATGCTCAGTGGGACCGAGAGTGGGTGTGGTGATTGTACCAAGATCCTTCCCCTTTGTCACAGTAGTCAGTTTTTCGCCATTGATAAAGTAATTGTGGTGATATGAAACTATGTTTCGAGTGAAAACCATTGAAAGACACTTGGACACCTTGAGCTCCATATAGCGTTGAAATTTCAACAGTCGACTACGGTGTTAACAGTTCTCTGGAGGTCAGCCTGGTCATCGGATAAGATTACTTTCTTAAAAATTTTGAAGTCAAGCGAAGAGAATAGGATTTTAGCTTTGATGACTTTGCCGATGTCATTATTAGGTTAAAGAGTAGTGGCCCCAGATGGGAACCCTGGGGCACTCCTGATGTCACGTATGGAAGGGGAGGGAGTAACCACGATCAGTTCTCACTGTAAGAACATGTTCACTCAGAGGTAGCTCTCCATCCATCGTAGCAGTGAAGATAACGTTCTTCACTTGTTCAAAGCAGTGAAGCTTTGCGAGAACCGAGAAGTAGGCGATGGTTAATGCGGTCAAATGCCTTACTGAAGTCAAGATAAATACAGTCAACCTGTGACGATTTAGTAAATGCATTCATTATAAAGTCCTGGAAAACAAGGAGATTTGTAGCAAAAGAACGACCTCGAAGAAATCCGTGTTGCTCAACATATCTATATCTAGCAGACTTCCCCCCCAAAAATTGACTCGACCTTGGATAGAAGAAACCAGATACCAGGATCAATTACAAGTTTTGTGTTAAATGTGTTTTCCTATTTGTGCCAGAAATATAATTTAGTGCGAGTAGTAAGTAAGAAAGTACGACCCGCCCGGTTTCCGGTACGACCGCAGCGGGCCCCGCGCTTGTAAAGGCGGGACTATCTATTTTGCTGACCAGAAGAAATCTTGACTGACTGGGTACTTCCGTTTATCCGATTCACTTCAAATTTAGTACTTGAGTGCTACCAACTATCCTAAACAATAATACAAAATAATCAACCCCTAATTTTTACTCTAAGGGGTACTTTACTTAAAACCAACCCTGCTGACTGGGGAGAAAACTTGACTGACTGGGTACTTCCGGTTATCCGATTCACTTCAAATTTGGTACTTGAGTGCTACCAACTATCCTAAACAATAATGAAAAACAATCAACCCCTAATTTTTACTCTAAGGGGTACTTTAATTAAAACCAAACCTGCTGAATGGGGATAAAACTTGACTGACTAGGTACTTCCGGTTATCCGATTTACTTCAAATTTGGTACTTGAGTGTTACCCACTATCCTAAACAATAATAAAAAAAATGATTAACCCATAATTTTTACTCTAAGGGGTACTTTATTTAAAACCAACCCTGCTGACTGGGCAGAAATCGACTGACTGGGTACTTCCGGCTATCCGATTCACTTCAAATTTGGTACTTGAGTGCTACCAACTATCCTAAATATAATAAAAAACAATCAACCACTAATTTTTACTCTAATGGGTACTTTACCTAAAACCAAACCTGCTGACTAGGGATAAAACTTGACTGACTGGGTACTTCCGGTTTTCCGATTCCTTTACAATTTAGTACTTGAGTGCTACTAACTATCCTAAACAATAATACAAAATAATCAACCCCTAATTTGTACTCTAAGGGGTACTTTACTTAAAACCAACCCTGCTGACTGGGGAGATTATTTATTAATTAGGGGTTGATTATTTTTTATTATTGTTTAGGATAGTTGGTATCACTCAAGTACCAAATTTGAAGTGAATCGGATAGCCGAAATTACCCATTCAGTCAAGTTTTCTCCCCAGTCAGCATAGTTGGTTTTAAGTAAAGTACCCCTTAGAGCAAAAATTAGGGGTTGATTATTTTGTATTATTGTTTAGGATAGTTGGTAGCACTCAAGTACCAAATTGTAAGTGAATCGGATAACCGGAAGTACCCTCAGTCAAGTTTCATCCCTAGTCAGCACGTTTGGTTTTAATTAAAGTACCCCTTAGAGTGAAAATTAGGGGTTGATTATTTTTTATTATTGTCAAAGAAAGTTTGGTAGCACTCGAGTACCAAATTTGAAGTGAATCGGATAACCGGAAGTACCCAGTCAGTCAAGTTTTCTCCCCAGTCAGCAGGGTTGGTTTTAATTAATAAAGTACCCCTTAGAGAACAAATTAGGGGTAGTTTATTTTTTATTATTGTTTAGGATAGTTGGTAGCACTCAAGTACCAAATTTGTAGTGAATCGGATAAACAGAAGTATCCAGTCAGTCAAGATTTCTTCAGGTCAGCAAAATAGATAGTCCTGTAAAGGCCCCCCGCGAAAAAAATAGATAGACATAAGTTATAGCAGTGGGAAGCGGCCGTTTATAGTCGAGCTTAAACCGTCCTCGGCCTGTAGACGGCCGTCTACCCGTCTAATATTTTGTAGGGCTACTGGTAAAAATCAGTGAAAAACAGGTTGATAGTGGTTGTATGGGAATTAGAGTTCAAAATAGCGTTGAAAATAAAAGTTCAAAATTTATTAAACTCTGAGTCTAATATTATGTAGCATTATAATTAATTAATGTCTTATTTGTTTTGGACTTGTTGATGTATTTTGACCGTAAACGTGACCGCATAATGTGTGACAGAATCAAAGGCTCTTTGTGATTTAAGGCGACTAGCAAGCAAGTCACCCTTAAGTGGAAGGAAAATCTTGGCTTACATCGAAAACAAGTCATACATTTCAAAATTCTTGATCTGATTGCAGATCGAGCTGATAAAAACCAAAATGGTTTCATATCCGGGACCAGGGATTGTAGCAAGGGTGGTATCCTGCACAGTGGCGGCTCGCCCATAAGGACTCCCGGACGCCGCCCCTCCTAAAGAATTGATTAAAAAATCAAAATAAATAAACTAACAAAAATATTATTATGAGAATATTTAACAGAATGACAATTTCAAAGGTCATAAGTTGAAGATAGAAACAGATCGTACCAAAATAAATCCAAAATCCACGACGATTGTGTCTCTAATTCTATCGCGGCCGGCTCGGGCCGGAGCGACGGACGCCGGCAACGGCGTCCTAGCGCTCTTGTAAAATCAAATGGAGACGCGCTTACGCGCAGCTCACTCGCACAGGCACACCCAACGGCTGCTAATGCAACGCTCTGCCCGGCGCCCTAGGCTGCGCGCGCCACTGCTCCAGCCACTGCTACCAACCGAGCAGTGCCAAAAATGTGACTGTCAGTTCCCTCGCGATGCAGTCGTCCGTCTGGGTTCTGTTGTGAGTAATGTTGTACGTTGTGTTGAAATAGTGAATTATATAGATTTGTGAGGAAATGTAAATGGGTGACGTTGGAGATGAGCAACATTTACACCAGGTAAATCGTATAGTAGGCAATAGAATGAAAAAAACATTGAATATTAGAATTGCTTTGAAGAACCTGGGGCTTCTAAGGCCCAATTTAGTTATTAATCAAATGCAAAGTTGAACAAAAATAAAAATAGTTTTAATCAAAAGTGTTTTAGAAATTTATACAATTAGGCCAATTGGCTCTGTGGCTGTAAAATTAAAAACTTGTTTTTCTGTAACACTTGCTTGATTATAGGGATTCTGGATCGTGCCTTAATTGTTGGTGGTATTTCAGAGATTAAACATTTGAACTAAAAAGTTAAAATATATAAATAGAATTTGATGGAAGTACTTGGAAAGATCAACATTAGATTTGCGACATTAAATAAAACTATAGGCCTACAAAATGTCCTAAGAGATGCAGATTTTTAATTTTTATTTATTTTTTATTTATTCATTTTTTGCTGGATTTCGTTAAGCAAAATCATTGACTATGTATTCACAGTCAATGGCAAAATAATCCCACATTCTGATTTATTCTTTACAGTGAGTAAAACAATTGATTGTATTAAGGCTTTCAAGTACGATATAAAGAATTTAAATATGAAGTACAAAAAACAAGAAACTCCCATAAACTGGATTAGTCCAGTGTGTGAACAATAGCGTACATGAACCCAGACGTAAACATGGTTTGAATACCGGAAGTATATTGTTGCAAAGGAAGTGTGTGACATCTTAACATCCGGGGTAGCGGACCGCTTTCAATTCTTAGAACACACCTGTCCGCGGCAAAACTATTTCAGTCTGATTCGTTTCCTCAATTCAAACAAAGGTCACGAAAAAGAAGTAGGCCAAAGCATTAAACGGATTCATATCAACACTGAATAAAATTGACGGAAAACAACTGCTTGTTTTAGGAAAAAATTATTGACCTCAAAAGTCATCTCTGTTGTACATAACTGATACTCTGCAGTACAACAGATTATCAGTTATGTACAACAGAGATGACTTTTCGTCAGTAATTGTGATTATAAGATTTTCAGGTTATATTGCAATTTAATTCAACTTCGTGATCGAATTATACCTGTTTTATAATTAACTATTATTTATTGACATAAGAGATAACCGTTTTTGCTGAAGCAGACATTACTTATCTTCACTGGCGTAAATATAAATAAAATAATGATAAGAGCCCCCCCAGCGTCCCTAACCACCGGCCGCCACTGATCCTGCAGCATGCAAGTATTTCTGATGATAATAATCTATAATCAAGTTAGTCACATGATGTGACTTTGGAAGTACAATGAGGTATTTCCCACTATCAATCACGTCACTGTGGCGAAGCCTACCTTCTACACATAGAACACCTTGGCTATCCAAAAGGCGGACAAGCGGTTCAATCGCTTTCCACATGGCTTTCCTCTTTTTATAGAGACAACATTTCATCAGAAAATTCAGTTTGCTGAATAATTGAGCATAACCTTTGCATTGAGAGGTTAATTTCATCAACTGTGAGGCCTGGTTGTTTAATGACATATCCTTCTTCTGAAGTTACACATTCCTGACAAAGTTGAATAACTCATCCAAAAGTGCACAAAAGAGTGCTCCATTTAGAAAATCTTGAAAACAAGATTTGAAAACATCTTGGTCTTCGGTGTTGACAAGATGTCTCCAGTGTGGTAGCTTCACTACTTGACTTCAAGTAAATGCTATTTTTTTTAAATTTAGAGATGGGCCAAAATTCTGATGGTCTTTAGTTAAGGTGGTTCTTGCCACCATAAGGAATGTGATTTTAAATTCAAGGGTAAGATTTATCTTGATGCACAGTCTGCAGGATTGTCTTGAGATTTTATATGTCTCCACATAAATGGTTGAGCCAATTCTTAATGAGAGCAACTCGATTTGCGATGTAAGTCTTGAGCCGAAAGGACGCAGCAGTTTGAATCCAAGAGAGGGCGACTGTTGAATCACTTTCATAGTGATATGTCAGTACAGTACACTCTCGTTCATCGGACTCGGCGACATCCGAACTCCGCTTCATCGGAACTGAAAATCTGGATATTATTAATTTTTTTTCTTACGAAATAAATAATTTTTCCGTTTTAGCGCCTTCAATTTCCATTCGTTCTATCCGCACAACAGTGAAGCATCACATTTTGCATCAAAAGTCATCAGGCGTTTTCCGTAATCTGCACCCATCGATGTGATTTACGAGGCCGTGGAGTCGCACAAAAATAGAAGAGGAAGGGGGCAGGAAGTGAACATCAGTGTCGACCGCTTCCCAAACTGTCATTCAGTCTGTCTCTTGTCGCGACTGCACCTGTGTTATGTGGGAGTCAGTTGACTGCTGGAATATGAATATGGAATATGATAATAAAGATTTTGGATCTTTATTTCCTGCGTTGTTTTTATTCCTATAGGTTCATTGTTACCATTTTCAAAGTTTGAGAGCCTTATTTTCATAAAATCTCTTGTGTTATCTTAAAAACAAGAGTGAATACAATCACGATAGGTCACCGTAAGGGCGAAAATGATGACTCACGACGGACTCCGCTTTATCGGAATTTTTTGACATCCGAACCGGCCGTCCGCCACATTAGTTCCGATGAACGAGAGTGTACTAATGGTCAAACGTGAAGAGAGAAGACATTTACAATAATATTGAGGAGTTTTGAGATGTGTATGGCGCACAATTCCAATCTTGGCAATGATATTCGTTTCAAAAGATATACTCTAGTCTTAGAAATTATAAGAATCTGATGTTGGAAGTTCCATTACAATCTTTATTTTTATATAAACACAAGCTGCAAATCTACTTTCGCTACGGTAGCATCACAAAATCCTAGGATATACACTGAACTCATATTGTTAAGAGATAGGGATCGAGGTATGTATACCGACGAGACCAACCTAGACAACGAATAAATGACATTAATGATGCCTTTGAATTTATTTTTGGACACTGTAAAATTTACCCACGTATTTATATTGTTATTTTTGTATGCTTGATGTAGTTTTGCTACTATGGTTGTGCTAATGTAAATTCCGCATTTTTATTGATTTGCATCTTTATGTATTTATCCATGTGTATATCTGTATCTGTAAATGTTTTGTTGTAGTTGTAAATGTTTTGTTGTAGTTTATTTATAATTTTGATTGAGGACTTAATGTAAATTAGGAGATGACATGTTGGTATGTTGATAAAAAATGAAAGTAACTAAATATAAAAATTACCAATGTATTTTAGAGGAAAGTGCTGTATGTGCCAATTTCTTAGAATAATTTAATACGTATATGTTATTTTTGTATTTTGTATTTTTGAATTGACATGTTATTGCATTGGTATCACTGTGTGTCACCTACATACTTGTTCTTATTTTAGCGTCTGCATCAATCTTCCAATTTGTTTACCATTCACAACAAATCTCTTTGTTTACAACTGCTAATCGTTAATGTTTTTATTCAAACAATAAATACTATTTGAGGTATGGTTTTATATACTTGCCTTATTATGTGCATAATGTAATCAACAGGTCAACTGTAATTCGATCTCCATACTAAAGTTTTATCACAATGGCTCAGGATGCAAGTGTTAAAGTGGAATCAATAGAGGCACTGACTAAAGAGGCAAACGAATTAAAAACTAAACTTGAAGATGAACGCCAGAAATTAAACGATGTTACTCGTAAGTAATTTATTTCATTCTGTATAATACTATTTTAAAATAAACTAAAGGGCCTACCGATAACTGTAGGGTGAGTGTGATGGATCAGAAGAGGTGTAGACGTATCTTTGTTACTGACAAATAGCAGAAGCTGATTCATTTGTCAGGTTTATTACCATAATTAATAGCCTAATGACCAAAGGCAGGATCGAACCGGCAACCTTCAGATTCTAAAGCGAGATCCATAACCAATCAGCTACCCAGCCAGACCTTATAACTCAAGCAGCTAAAGTTTATTATCTGACTCCCATCGCTATTAATTTATCGTTGTTAACAATCTTGTTTCTATCCATTCATATTCAGTATAGAGTAATAGTACCCTGCGTTTAACCCTCGAGAGGTCGCGCAAAATATAGGCCTATCACTTTAGAGGTCGCGCACGGTGGATTCCACCGGGTTTATAAATAAATGCTAATGTTGTACACATTTCCATTTTATTGACTACAATTCAAAATATTGCATAGAATATTAACTAATAAAACACTATATGAACTATAACACTATACTATGAACATATAGTATAAAAATTATACTATATGAAAACAAGTTAGCTACCTGTGGTTTCTACCGTCTGCGGCATCATATGTTGTACAATGATGTCGCGCACGGTGGAAACCACAGGTAGCTAACTTGTTGCAATACAGCAGCCGACTGGCCGGTTGGAGGGGGTGAGGGAATGCGCGATAGCGTAGCAGACGAGTCCATTTGAAGGTACTGGAGGGGGGTAGCGCTAAGCTTCCACACGCTGAGAAGTAAAAAAAAAATTACCTATCGCCCGGTGGAAAAGACGGCGAAACTTCGTTATCCGTCTCCACCGTTATTATCGATGTGGAAATTTCGATATTGCGATTGAAATTGAGCGATTAAAACAATCGAATCAACAACGATAGAACGATACTAAGAAAATATATGTATCATAATAATAATCTAACCTAACAGCGTAACCGTAAACCTCCATCACTTTAATTTACAGCGATGTTTATAACAACAAAATCAATGGTGTTTGGAAACATTTGAAATGCATATTCCCTCAATACAATAGAAAAAAACCTCTCTGATTTGTATTTGGCAGCATTTGTGTGACGCCATTTTAGATCTAACGAAGTCTGCTTCTTCTCACAATTCGAATTTAGATATAGCTACAGCTACACAACAAACTTGGTTAGTTTATTTTGTGTTGTTCTTTGTTACAGGTTACATTAGCTACAATTTTTACTTTATTCAGTTACTTGTTTGAATATATAAGGTATTTGTTTTATTGTCAAAAGGTTTATTTCATTATATTAGAACGAGAAACTGAATCAGGTGATAAAATCGTAATCGTGTTGTGTAATTGTATCATCGATATAAACTTAATAGCAATATTATCGCAATATCGAAATTTCCACATCGATAATAACGGTGGAGACGGATAACGAAGTTTCGCCGAAAAGACAGCGGCGCAACCCCTCAAGGGTTATGGAAGTCAAAAAAGACTGCAGGAATTTGATAATTCAGTTGGGTTTTTAGTTATAGTTAGGCCTAGTTAAATCTTCTGTTATTCATGCAAATACGAGAGGTTTTTTTTTTTTTTTTTAATAAGTACAATTTGAAATAAAAAATAAACTAGGAGAGATTTTTTAATAATTTTATTTTTACATGAAAGTTTGTACTTTAATTTACTTTTTCACATAATTAGCTTTTGTAATTTGTATGATGTGTTCTTCGCTATGATTTGTTCTCCTAAACCTGTTTGTTGATCTTCCAATAGGCCTATCTGAGTTTCTGTAATATTGTTTGGATTATGCTCGGTGTCTCCCTGCGGATTTGTGTAGGCTGTGTTTGTGAGATGACTGCCAAATTTGAGTGCAGTTTAATTATGGTTTGTTCTGCTTGTAGTAATTCATTTTTTAATTTTAATTTCATTCGTTAGAGAAATTTTTAGCTTTTCATTTGTGTTATTTAGGCTATCTAGTTGTTCTGCAATTACTGTTTAGAATTGCTCCTTTGCTATTAATGCCTCACTAAGTTACAACTCAGTTTGTTATATGCTGGCATATTTCTGTTTGTACTGTCTAGGAGGTTTTTGTTACTTTTTTTAGTGAGCTGGCTATGAATAGGTGAGTACATTTTCTATATGAAGAACCAATCTATACCCAAGAAAGTTTCAATTTAAGAGTAGACCACATTGTAGTAGGATACATAACAAGGCATTTGACAAGACATTCTTTTAAGGCATTTGTTATTTTGTTAAATTTATAGCTGCCATTATGATTAGTAGTGTTTTGATTTTTTAATGTGTGAATGAAAAGTTACACAAAAATAAGGATAATTAGTTATAAAATATAGCGATTGTCTTTGCTGTTTAGGCACCTTTGGAATTTAGATTGAATCAATAGTTTAAATCATATATCGATATTTTCATTCGATAGTAGTGTAGGCGCATATGAAACTGTTCTTAAAGAAGAATTCTAAAGCTCTTGGAGAAGATTGTACATTTTCGTAGATAAGTACGTTTTAGAAATGTTCTGTTTTCAGTGAGCACAGTGGCAGAAAGGCTTGATGTTATAAACTATCTGAACATAAAACCTCGAAGAGTGTTGAAAGGACATCAAGCCAAAGTATTATGTTCTGACTGGTCTCCTGATAAGAGGCATATCGTGTCTTCCTCGCAAGTAAGTGCTGGAAGGTTTTTAATAAGAACTGTAGTTGGGTGATAGATGCTGTAGTAGTGGTAGGCCTAATAGAAAGTTTATCAATAGTTTATTTTCTTATGGTCATTGGACGGGGAGACTTTAGTCTGTTTGAGACACCATCACAATATAATATTGTATAATATATTGTAGTTTCAGGGGGGGGGGGGGGGGGTGTAAAACTTATTCTATCTAAAGACAAAATGAGAAAACAAAGTTTTTCGCAGTCGAGCAAATAGCGCTCAAAACATATGTTGTCTAATAAATTTAAGGTCTCATTTTAAAGGTATCGTAACAAATTTATGCCTGGTCCATTGAAGTAGATTAAAAAAAACTCATTTGTTTTTTTACTATAGCTCAATAACATTCAAGATTCTTTATTGCCATTGATCAGTAAAGAGACATGAAATAGGCATAGTCAAAAATACTTAAATTGAAATACAAACAAATATATTATAGTTTTAGCGGGGGGGGGGGGGGGGGGGCGTGTAAAACTTATTCTACCTAAAGACAAAATGAGAAAACAAAGGTTTTCGCAGTCGAGCAAATAGCGCTCAAACCATATGTTGTCTAATAAATTTAAGGTCTCATTTTAAAGGTATCGTAACAAATTTATGCCTGGTCCATTGAAGTAGATTAAAAAAAACTCATTTGGTTTTTTTACTATAGCTCAATAACTTTCAAGATTCTTTATTGCCATTGATCAGTAAAGAATGAAATAGGCATAGTCAAAAATACTTAAATTGAAATACAAACAAAGTCTACCGTTTCAAAACATCTCTCAGTTTTAAGTCCATAAACTCTTATAAAGAATAAAAAGGATGGTTTGTAAGCCAGGTTGACATTTTAGTTTTAAAACTAAAAAAAACATTGCTAAACATTTCTCTTTTTGCATAGGTTCAGGCAATTTACGTGGACCGTTTTTTTTCAACCTCCAATGGGCTATAAATAAAAGACATAATCATGTAAAACCATAATTTTATTACCAAAAGATTGATATACTTAAGGTTACTTTTCGACATAATCACTGAAGAGATTGATACATTTTTCATATCTGTGAACAAGCTTTTCACTACACTCTTCAAAGAGAGTTGCCGCCAGCCAAAAATTCTGTATTCAAAAAAATTCAAAATTAAAAAAAAAATCCAAAATTATTTTGGTTTGAATACAAAAAAAAAAAAATAATAATAATAAATATTCAAAAATTGTTTTTTTAATAAATATAAATATTCAAGTGAATGGTTTTC
The DNA here is from genome assembly GCA_030545055.2 of Neoaliturus tenellus. Taxonomy (NCBI): domain Eukaryota; kingdom Metazoa; phylum Arthropoda; class Insecta; order Hemiptera; family Cicadellidae; genus Neoaliturus; species Neoaliturus tenellus. The sequence continues at coordinate 34,806,494 of CM061533.1, forward strand.
TTTACAACAAAATTTAATAGCCAGTAATGATACATTGATTTTGAGTTTGAAAATTTTGAAACTGTGTCAGTTACCCCAAAAGGTGTGATTGGAGTCCATGTGAAGTGTGTATCCCCAGTAGGAGAAGTGGTGCCCAGTAGGTCCTCTGCCAAAACATGTTCTTGTGGATGTAAGTTTAGTGAGTTCCCCAACAGTATCAATAAAATATCTGTTGAATGTTTCTGGGTTGAGTTGACATCATGTGGAGATCGGACATCAGGTGTGCGTTTGGTGGTATTTTCCTGTGTTATGATGTCCCAATTTTGGTGGCAACTACAAAAAACAATTTTGGTGACAACTACAAAAACAGCAATAACCCAACTATTATTTTAAAAAGAATGAACTAATGTTGAAAAAATTATAACGGACTGTAGTTTTGTTCTTGTACAATCTATAAATATTCACCCCCACGCCTTGGAAAATTATCTGAAGTTGTATTCTGTTCCTGCAAAAATGCCTGTAACACTCATGTTAAACCATAGGAAATCAATTTCTTGAGTAAATTTTCAGGCTAAGATAGAGCCTGAAATGAACGGTGAGCGGGAATCCTGAGTCTGATGAGAGTAATGAATCACTTGAATTGTGTAGCTTTCTTCCTGACAAGTACTATCTAGAACCCGTGCAAGCCTAGCATTATGTAAAAAACATGAAACTTTGAGCTTGCCGCATATTGGTGTAGGTATGTTAGTTTTTTTATGTTTTATCAAAGGAAATGAAGTTGAAATGTCCATATTATTCCATAAGGTTATATTTTGGATATTCCCTTTACAATTCTACATTCATGCCACGTATACTTTAATGGTTTACCAAATTTAATTACATCAAGCTTTTTCTGAATTAGCGTACTAGTTTGAGGTAAATGGGCTAAAGAGAAGCTCAACCATAAAGAAATATACATATGTAATAAACAGAAGTGGAAAGCGAGAGTAGTTTTAGATTGCTTAGTTGCACAGAAGTTTGGTTCATATGCCTTGGCTTTGGGTTGGTTTAAACATCAACTAAAATTCAGTGATGGTTAAAAGTTTTGATAAAATAATAGATTTTAGTATTTTTAGTTTGGGCCGGTTTAGATTGCCCCAGCTTACAAATCTTTCCAAATTAATTTACCCGCCCCAAATGTAGAACATTATGTAGCTAAATAATTTTCTATTGACAAAAAAGTTCAGTAAAACCAAACTAAAAACTCACTTGTGCGTACAAAATTATTAGTTAATGTTTAAAAGTGCTATTCAATATATTATTTTGGTTAAAAAACAAAAAAATTAAATCACAACCAATTTTTCTGACCAGCAATTGAAATTAAATCACTGGTTCCCGTCATTCACTCCCCACCATCAAGCGATGTTGAATGTCATACAATAATGATATGTGGGGTAAAGGTGGTGGCGTTGTTTAGGATGGTAAGATGATTATTTGGGATGCTTTCACGACTAACAAAGAGCATGCGGTGACGATGCCTACCACATGGGTGATGGCGTGCGCCTACGCTCCGACAGGAGGCATGGTGGCCTGCGGGTGAGTGATGCACTACTGTATCTTCAATTGCATTGATTGTATTCTTGATTTAAAATTAGAGGATGTTAATGCTGAGATACAGGAAAACTGGTCCTAGATAGTTATATCAGGGTGTCTACTGGTCACTGAAGTCACCAAAAGTCACCGAAAGTCACTGATTTTTCCTTAAAATGCAAGAAAAGTCACAAATTTTTAGTTTAAACTGCGAAAATAATTCAATTGTGAGCAAAACTTTTGCGACTTACATTTAATTTCCCCCCAAACATTTTCTATGTTAGAGACGGAAAAGTCACTGATTTTTAACATTTTTCACCCCTAAAGTCGCCTAAAAGTCACTGATTGTTATATCTCTTTGGCAGTAGACACACTGTATATGGATGCTTCTAGGTTTAAGGTATTTTTTGTACTAATAATTGTCGTACTGGAATGTTTAAAAACTAATAAATTGGGAAAAAGTATCAGAAAACTCTAGGTACAAAATTCACATTATGTTTAATGGTTTTTGAGTTCTGATTACTTAAATGTTCATGAGGATCTATGTGGTCTCCACCGGCGGCCACAACTCTAGAACAAAACATGTTGCATAAAAAGGTTTAAATTACCTGTGATCTGTCAGTGATCCTAATCTAGTTTTTGCAACCAAGGTTTCGACCCTCAAAGGTTCATCAACAAGCAAAGAATGCAATAATTATTAATTCACTTAATCCATGTTAGAAAAAGCTTCGTGATGATTTTGTCACACAATACTAATATTTTAAAAACATTTTAAAACACAAACTGCAACACAAAACTGGCCAATATTAAAAACTCCACGTTTGACCAGCACGGTGTAACCAGATGATCATTCATATAATAATTAGGCCTATTGATGTTCTTTGTTAGAAAATGAATTTTTGAGGTTCGAAACCTTGTTTGTAGGATCAGGATCACTGATAGAGCACAGGTAATTCAAATATTTTTATGCTAAATGTAAAATAATGTATAGTGATCCAGAGACTAATTCATCATGATACATTCATCATAAGTCAACGTCAACATTCATCATAAGTGATTTTGCTTGTTTACAGCATAGTGCAGTGATTAGGTTAGGTTATGTATTGCTCAAAGTATCAATAACACTCCAATAGGTCATTCAAGTGAAGAAAACACTATATTTAATCACTCGTCAAATCAAACGTCACTGCGAAGCGTTGAAGGATGCTCCCATTAACGACTGACCTTAACCAATTTATTAGCTATGCAGATGGGATTATATCTTTTTGCTAACAAATGACTTTTCCAGAATTACTATTGAAATATTTCTGATAAATATTAAACTGCAGCGTGTTGTTAACTGACAGTTGTATAACAATTAAATACCAAAAAACTATTTCTGGAAAACAACAGCCAAAACACTTTTAACTCAACACTGTACTCTGTTGTTTATGACTAAAATATAATACAACCACTCCATTGGTTATATCAAAATAGGAGGGTAAATCCCTATCTGGGCTCGCTTCCAGAAATCAAAACCATGACCTCTTACAACTGTTTTCAAAGACAATTTTAATGTGGCCATTAATTTTACAACAAGCCCATTAACCTTTAAAATTAGATATCTTCAGATTTTAAAATCCTTAAAAATTCTCTTTAAAATCTGTGATTTTATTGTTTAATATGCTATAATTGACCAAATTAAAACTCGACACTATTTTTGTGTAGTGTATAGCATTGTTAAAACATTAATGAATTTGACACTTGAGTACCCCACGAGGTGAAGTTTTAGTCCAAACAACTCTAAGGAATTCAATATACCTATCGAGAGTTTTCATATACAGAGGGAACAATATCAAACCTACTTTTTAATTTCCTGGATTAAAAATTATCTTTTAACAATTTCAGAGGGCTTGACAACAAAGTGACAGTTTACTCGTTGACGCTAGAGGAAGACGTCGCGGCAAAGAAGAAAACAGTCGGAACACACACGAGCTACATGTCCTGCTGTACATTCCCCAACTCCGATCAGCAGGTCAGTGTTAGAGCGGCAGCTCAGTGGTAGAGCTCTAGCCTCACAAGCCAGCGGTCACCGGTTCGATCCCGGGCGATGACATTACATGCACAAACATGAGCGGTCACCTCTGGCTAGCCTATGTGACTTAATGCCGTGACCATTCCTTGCTGTCTTTAGATCACCGCACAGGCCCATGGTGACGGGCAGTGGAGGTTTAAAAAAAAGTGTAAAATGCTGTACTGCATGTGATCTGTATCAGTACAATATGGACAGTTGCACCAATAGATAAAGTTAAACATTTCATTTCTATGGTTATTCACATATTTCGTATTGTGTCTTTCTGTAAACTGCAAAACTGAAACTTTCAAAATAAGAACGATCATCAGAATGTTTCAGACCTAAGGTAGCATGTGTTGTGAAAATATTTGTACAGTGTGTGTTTGTTAAGGTACACTTCTTCAGTTATTCTCACACAGTTTCAAAACCTCTCGTGTCCGACCATAATAAGCCATGGTTGGAAAGATGGGATATCCGAAAGAGCAAAACATGCCTTTTCCCAGGTAGAAGAATCAATACTGTCCTGTAATAAAACTTCATTGCTTTTGCAAAATTGTTTGTTTACACTTTAACAAACCTGGCTAAACTGACAGTATATCACAAGAACCAAACTGTAGATTGGTGACTCAAGACTTAAAATTCTTGCAAACGGTTGTGGGAATCACAGAGGTTCAGCCATTTGGTTGGATATCAGGAGGAGTAGGTTTTAAGGTCGGATATGAGATTTCAACTGTATAAAAATTTTATTGAGCATGTCGTATATCGTAGCTTATTGCATTTTGTACACTGTGCTGTGAATGACCCCACTCATCACAACTGAGAAGCTTGTCTCTGCAAAATGATAATATTTCCAGAGCCGTTTGCACCAGATTCCTTCTAATCGTTTTCCGTGGTGTTTCAGATCCTGACGGGTAGCGGTGACTCGACTTGCGCTCTGTGGGATGTCGAGTCGGGACAGCTGCTGCAGACGTTCCACGGCCATGCCAGCGATGTCATGGCGCTCGACCTAGCGCCCTCCGAGACTGGCAACACGTTCGTGTCCGGGGTCAGTCACACAATCCTCCCAACTGCTTTAGGCTAGCTAGCAATAATAACACAAGTGTGAAGTTAAAGTTAAACAGTGTTTTTTGGCATCTGTTGATTGCAAATTTAAAAAAATCTGATCCCAGGATTATGCGACTGATTGTGATACAGAAGATAGTTGATAACACGGGTTGACCAAACCAGGGAACATGATTCTTCAAAACTGGCATCTTCACTGTAAGCTACAAATTATTGAAAGTTTTTGCCGGTTTGTCACATAGTAAGAGAAATAAAATATAAAGCAGTCTTAAAAAAATAATAAAAAAAGTTCTGCTTGTAAGCTGGCAGCAGTTTTATTTCACTGCACCTGTTTTAATTGGTTATATACATTTTTCAACTGATACTAGTAAAGTTTAAAAAAATAAAAACTCACTTATTAGTGTGTATAGATTAAACGAATATCATCATACTCAAGCCGTCTGCCACATTAGTCCAATAAATGAGATTACTGTAGCTTCTCTTCCTCATCATGGATGTAATTTGCAATATAACAGTTTTGGAGCTCATTGTACTAGTAGATTGGAATAATTGACTTTGTTGAAACAGGATTATGGAAAATTACAGTGAGATTTTCTTCAAAAATTTTAAAACAGATCACTCGGTCAGTTATCCCAAAGTTATTCATCCAAGGTCAAATATTTAAAGCTGTGAAAACTACAGAACTTTGGCTCAGTGGTAGAGGTAGAGAGCTCTGGTCTCACAAGCCAGCGGTCCCGATCGCTGGCGACGACAGAACAAGCATAAACATTACCTCTGGCTGGCTTATTTGACTTATCATATTAATGTTTAAAGGCACATTGCTGTCTTTAGGTAATTTTGCAAGCTTATTGGCCCATGCAATAAAGGTTAAAAACAACTACAAAAACCACCCCTATTATATAAGAACAACATCTAATAAGGTTTATCTCTGTTGATGCCATGGAACTTGGATATAAAAAAAGGACAGATCTCTTAACAAAAAAGAAAAATTTCTTAGAATCATTCTTTCTCTGTAGCGTATTGTAAACATTTGAAAGTATGTTGGTTAATAGTGAGAATTGGGTAGTTATAAAGTTTCATCTTTCCCTTAAGGTCTACATTATCCATGTTCCCATTATATGAAAGATTGTATCAATTTACCTTACAATTTTTGAATTTTCTGATTTGCCGCTCAGAGCTGTGACAAAATGGTGCTGATCTGGGACATGCGGACGGGCCAGTGCGTGCAGAGTTTTGAGGGCCACCTCTCAGACATCAACAGTGTCAAGTTCCACCCCAGCGGCGATGCTGTGGCCACCGGCTCGGACGACTCCACCGTAAGTTATCCGACTGATATTTATTGTGAATACATCCCCTGTATTGGATATAGTCTGAAGATGGCATTATGAGTCATCTTCACCTTTGGGTCAGTAACCCATTGTTGCACAGTCGGCAATGTTAACCATACGGCTTTAAGTGCAAAACATGGTATTTTATTCCCCTGTTTCGGACGGCGTTTTTCAACCGATTTTCTTTAAACTTGGTAAGTGTTTAGTTGAATAGTTTTATTAGGCTACTCATGCCTCAAAATTTTGAAAATTTAACAAATATTACTAAGGAAAATTGAGTTACTTTGCAACGTCACAGAGAGTAATATTTGTTAAATTTTCAAAATTTAGAGGTATGACCGGCGTAATATTACTATTTAATTAAACACTTATTAAGTTTAAAGAAAATCGGTTGAAAAACGGCGTCCGAAACAGGGGAAGAAAATACCATGTTTTGCATTAAAAGCCGTATGGTTAAAATTGGTTAACCTTGCCGACTGCGCAAAAATGGGCTACTGGCCCAAAGGTGAAGATGACTCTTAAGCCAAAACATGCAACTAACTAAGTACATGGATCAGTTTGAAACTGCTTACGATAAGGTAGGTATTGGTGTTAAATCAGGAGGAAACATCCACAGTTATGAGAGATAGTATGAGAGATATGGAACATGTTGGCATGCAGGATCTTAACCCTAGGTTTCTGGGCGTCACCTTGGATCCCATACTTAATTACCCCATATTTTTTTTAGTTTGCAAAAAAAAAAAAAAAAAAAAACTGAGCAACAGTGTCTTTGCTTTACGGAGACTCAGTGGCACATTGGATGGGGCAGCTCTCCGCACACTGACAACATCTCACATTCAAAAATATGAGCCCTTCGCATTATTGCTGGAGCAGGAAAGTTAGATCATTGTAGGCCTACATTTAAGGACCTTAAAATCCTTTCTGTTGTTTGTTTGTAAATATATCTTTGTTTAATCTACATTAGGACTAATTGGCAACAAGTCAGTGTTCGGGGAGCAGTCATACATGCGGGACCCGTTCAATAAATATGGGGGGGGGGGGGGGGTTTGATAAATGTGCCTAGAAGTAGATTACATAAAACTGATACATCTATAGTTATAAGATCTAGCAAATTGTATAATAAGCTGCCTGGTGAAGTGCGTGACCTTCACGACAAATATTACAGGAAAACAATTTGATCATTTTTTAAGAAATAATTGTTTTTACAATGTAACAGAATTTATGTACACAAACTGGACTGCCTCGGATTTTATTTCTTGACTTGTAAAATATAATGTTTGTGTCATTATTAATACTGACGTGCCAATGTATTTGTTATGAATATTTACTGACTGGACAATATTCCTGTTGATAAGCCAAACTACCGGTTACTAGACATTTACAGAACAGTCTTAGAACACTTAGAATAACTATCGTGCGGCCTCTACCAATTGGCTAATTTAAAAAATATTGTGGAGTGGGGAGGGACGCTATGATTTGCAACTGCGGAAAGTTCAGTTCCGCTTGTATTCTTGATAGGTGAACTCCCGTGTCTGCGGTTAGGTAATTCTTATGCAAAGTTTAGCACGTGGTGTTTTATCGATCCGTATTTTTCTCGTAAAACGCTCCACGCATCAGTGTTCTTCTCTACTGAGATCATCTCTACAGCTAATGTTAAAATTCTCAAGTTAAAATAATTAAAATCAATTTTTTAATTAAAACTTTCTCTTACTTTTCAAGTATTTTTACTATCATACATGATTCATCAAGAAGTTCTATTAAAGAGGCCAATCTATTAATATTTGCAAATTTAGTACAACCCTGGACAGATTTATCAGTGATAAAAACTAATAAAATAACTAATATTAAATGAAAATATTTTGAGAATGAAAATTATTACTGTAGTCTTACTATTAGTTTTCACCAGTCAAATTAACAATATGAATAAAAAAAATAACTTGATAAAGATAGGCCAGCTATGATGAAATATTAAGACATGGCTAAAATTTGGCAACTTATTAGGCTATTAGTTTAATAAGTAGGACTAGGCCTGAATTCCATTTTCAGATTGTTCAACAAGAAATATTCTGTCTATCCATAGTCGGTCGCGTAAGTTCACAATTTATGACGAAGAACAGAAAGTCACAATTATTTTGCGCAAAGAAACGAAACGAGAGAATTAGTTCCAGTGTTACCAAGTTACAAGATTATCGTAACCACAGTGAAATTATTGTGCCGTCAAATAACTTTATAATATTTTGGAAGATGTATCTTTTATGAAATACGTTATTGAATAGAATTGCACAATAATGAGTAAGTAAATACTGTATGAAATTAAATTATGTAACACGATAAAAAACAATATTAACTACGTGATGAAATAGCGTACAATATGGGCAAGGCAAAAAATATCGTATGATACAAGCCAGTCCATACGAAACAAACAAGAAACAAATCTGATACATTAGTGACTCAAGCGGATGGAATATAAACAACTGTATTTTAACAGTGACGCGATTGGCTGTAGAGTTAACTCGGATGCCAACCGCAACGCGCGCAAGAGAAGTCTCACTAGCGCTCCAAGCCACCGGTATGCTTGATAATGGTACGCCTGATGGTTTCGGGGGACAAGTGTCATGACTGTCTTCCGAATAAATTTTCGACGTATTGAGTGAATTGTGTCATCTACTAGGGGAAGTTTTGAGACAATGAAGGTCGGCTTTATTTTCTTGATGATAATAATTGGTTTTAAAAGGCTATAATCTTACTCTTTCAACATTATATGAGGGAAATATCACAAAACCTTCATGTAGAATGTAAGATTTTGTACATTCTAGGTCAGAATCGGGTATCGAATACAAAGACCCTAAGTATCGAGTATCGACGATACCCTTGATACCACAGTATCGAGGGTATCGTGGAATGGAGAATCGAAATCGGTCCATCACTAGAAAAAAGTGTACGGTCAACTCCCGATTATCCGGGGGCGGCTAAACCGGGTTGCGGATTAACCTGGGTCACAAAACGTCAATTTCAATTTGATTTATTTTCTCAGTTTTGACAACAATACCATCATTTATCAATCTTATTGTGTTGAAATTACTTTAGAATAAGTATCTTTACTAATCATTATTTGATTTGTCAATGGAAAAAGCAATGAAACACGGAAAATAATTTGTAAATTATTTGGTGGCGTAATTGAGATCGTAGTCATGTGGCCAGGGAGGAACGAGTCAGCGTAATGGCGGGTATGACCTTGACTACTAGAAACAACTGGTCGCCCGCCGGGATGAGCTAAAAATAGAAACCAAGAAAAGTTCTATTTAGTTTCCAGTTTTGTCTAATTATCGCTCTGATTCGTCTGCTGTTCAGTGACCCCTATTAATTTTAAGTTATATCATACTAAACAACACATATTTCAAAATGCATTTGTTTTGCATTTCAAGAAATTTTTGTTAAAGTACCGTAACATTAAAATTTTAATTGGCAAAGTTATAAATTTATTAGCCTAATTCAATAATTAGCATACATTTTGAACATTTGGTTGTTCTAACATTTTTACCAATTAAACAAAAAGTCGAACAATCACTTGTTTTTGTACGAGCTCTTATCTTGAATAAATTATCCCAAGCGACCCTCCCCCCTCACCCCACCCACCCATTCCGGCTGGCTGAAGATGCCAAACAATAGAACACCTGTCCTTGGTTTTTTTTGTCCACGTTGGACCCTTTTATTGTGTTCCTTGATCACTCAACTAGATATGTTTATTCATTCCAATAAGGTTGGGCCAATAAATGATAATAAATATTGAAAACCCGTAGACTCTAGTTAAAACTTGTTAGTTTATTTCGTGTTTTACTTAATTTATTGCACTCTTTGTTTTAACCGTGGTTTTGGGTTATCCGGGACCCTTCAACCAGTCATTACCCCGGATAATCGGGAGTTGACTGTAGTATGTTTTTCTTTACTTTTTTCTGTAAATTATGTGATAGGCCTGAAATTTTTTAGTTTTGTGCTGTATAATAGTTGAAAGCTATTGATGCTATGGTTGTCACTATTCAGTGTACCACATGTATGTACATAATGATAAATAGATTTGATTATGACAAAGACCAATGTAATTAGCAAAACAAGGTTAATATGTAATCGCAAATTAATCAAAGCATTTTCATCATACTGCACGCAGAACAGCCGTTTTCTAACCTGTATTTAGTCCACAAAGTCAGTGTTTTCTGCAGCCTTTTACAAGGGCACAGAAAAAACATCTATTAATTTTTTCCGTGCGCTAAACCTCAAAAGATGTTTTTTGCTTAAGCAAAAATCATACTAATCCAAAACAAATAAGTTATCAACAGCATTTGCATCAATAACTTTTATGATGTTTTTCATCATAATTTTTTTTTTCTTAGGATTAAATAACTGAACATATTATAACAAAAAGTAGTCAGTTTCATAACCAATTTGTTTATTTGATTCACCTGTTTTTTAAATAAGTTTAAAAACTATGAAATTTTACGCTAACCATTTGAAGACTATGCTGTACACGTGTCATCCTGGCAGTGTATGGATCCGGTAATTGTGACGTCTGTAGACTCCTCTGTACACGTGTCATACTGGCAGTGTATGGATCCGGTAATTGTGGCGTCTGTAGACTCCTCTGTACACGTGTCATCCTGGCAGTGTATGGATCCGGAAATTGTGGCGTCTGTAGACTCCTCTGTACACGTGTCATCCTGGCAGTGTATGGATCCGGTAATTGTGGCGTCTGTAGACTCCTCTGTACATGTGTCATACTGGCAGTGTATGGATCTGGTAATTGTGGCGTCTGTAGACTCCTCTGTACACGTGTCATCCTGGCAGTGTATGGATCCGGTAATTGTGGCGTCTGTAGACTCCTCTGTACACGTGTCATCCTGGCAGTGTATGGATCCGGTAATTGTGGCGTCTGTAGACTCCTCTGTACACGTGTCATCCTGGCAGTATGGATCCGGTAATTGTGGCGTCTGTAGACTCCTCTGTACACGTGTCATCCTGGCAGTGTAGGGATCCGGTAATTGTGGCGTCTGTAGACTCCTCTGTACACTGTCATCCTGGTAGTGTATGGATCCGGTAATTGTGGTGTCTGTAGACTGCTTTGTACACGTGTCATCCTGGCAGTGTATGGATCCGGTAATTGTGGCGTCTGTAGACTCCTCTGTACACGTGTCATCCTGGCAGTGTAGGGATCCGGTAATTGTGGCGTCTGTAGACTCCTCTGTACACTGTCATCCTGGTAGTGTATGGATCCGGTAATTGTGGCGTCTGTAGACTCCTCTGTACACGTGTCATCCTGGCAGTGTAGGGATCCGGTAATTGTGGCGTCTGTAGACTCCTCTGTACACTGTCATCCTGGTAGTGTATGGATCCGGTAATTGTGGCGTCTGTAGACTCCTCTGTACACTGTCATCCTGGTAGTGTATGGATCCGGTAATTGTGGCGTCTGTAGACTCCTCTGTACACGTGTCATACTGGCAGTGTATGGATCCGGTAATTGTGGCGTCTGTAGACTCCTCTGTACACGTGTCATCCTGGCAGTGTAGGGATCCGGTAATTGTGGCGTCTGTAGACTCCTCTGTACACGTGTCATACTGGCAGTGTATGGATCCGGTAATTGTGGCGTCTGTAGACTCCTCTGTACACGTGTCATCCTTTCAGTGTATGGATCCATTAATTGTGATGTCTGTAGACTCCTCTGTACACGTGTCATACTGGCAGTGTATGGATCCGGTAATTGTAACGTCTGTAGACTCCTCTGTACACGTGTCATCCTAGCAGTGTATGGATCCGGTAATTGTGGCGTCTGTAGACTCCTCTGTACACGTGTCATCCTGGCAGTGTATGGATCCGGAAATTGTGGCGTCTGTAGACTCCTCTGTACACGTGTCATCCTGGCAGTGTATGGATCCGGTAATTGTGGCGTCTGTAGACTCCTCTGTACACCTGTCATCCTGGCAGTATGGATCCGGTAATTGTGGCGTCTGTAGACTCCTCTGTACACTGTCATCCTGGTAGTGTATGGATCCGGTAATTGTGGCGTCTATAGACTCCTCTGTACACGTGTCATCCTGGCAGTGTATGGATCCGGTAATTGTGGCGTCTGTAGACTCCTCTGTACACGTGTCATCCTGGCAGTGTAGGGATCCGGTAATTGTGGCGTCTGTAGACTCCTCTGTACACGTGTCATCCTGGCAGTGTAGGGATCCGGTAATTGTGGCGTCTGTAGACTCCTCTGTACACTGTCATCCTGGTAGTGTATGGATCCGGTAATTGTGGCGTCTGTAGACTCCTCTGTACACGTGTCATCCTGGCAGTGTAGGGGTCCGGTAATTGTGGCGTCTGTAGACTCCTCTGTTCACTGTCATCCTGGTAGTGTATGGATCCGGTAATTGTGGCGTCTGTAGACTCCTCTGTACACGTGTCATACTGGCAGTGTATGGATCCGGTAATTGTGGCGTCTGTAGACTCTTCTGTACACGTGTCATACTGGCAGTGTATGGATCCGGTAATTGTGGCGTCTGTAGACTCCTCTGTTCACTGTCATCCTGGTAGTGTATGGTTTCGGTAATTGTGGCGTCTGTAGACTCCTCTGTACACGTGTCATCCTGGCAGTGTAGGGATCCGGTAATTGTGGCGTCTGTAGACTCCTCTGTACACGTGTCATACTGGCAGTGTATGGATCCGGTAATTGTGGCGTCTGTAGACTCCTCTGTACACGTGTCATCCTTTCAGTGTATGGATCCGGTAATTGTGATGTCTGTAGACTCCTCTGAACACATGTCATACTGGCAGTGTATGGATCCGGTAATTGTGACGTCTGTAGACTCCTCTGTACACGTGTCATCCTGGCAGTGTAGGGATCCGGTAATTGTGGTGTCTGTAGACTCCTCTGTACACATGTCATCCTGGCAGTGTAGGGATCCGGTAATTGTGGCGTCTGTAGACTCCTCTGTACACGTATCATCCTGGTAGTGTATGGATCCGGTAATTGTGGCGTCTGTAGACTCCTCTGTACACGTGTCATCCTGGCAGTGTAGGGATCCGGTAATTGTGGCGTCTGTAGACTCCTCTGTACACGTGTCATACTGGCAGTGTATGGATCCGGTAATTGTGGCGTCTGTAGACTCCTCTGTACACGTGTCATCCTGGTAGTGTATGGATCCGGTAATTGTGGCGTCTGTAGACTCCTCTGTACACGTGTCATCCTGGCAGTGTAGGGATCCGGTAATTGTGGCGTCTGTAGACTCCTCTGTACACGTGTCATACTGGCAGTGTATGGATCCGGTAATTGTGGCGTCTGTAGACTCCTCTGTACACGTGTCATCCTTTCAGTGTATGGATCCGGTAATTGTGATGTCTGTAGACTCCTCTGTACACATGTCATACTGGCAGTGTATGGATCCGGTAATTGTGACGTCTGTAGACTTCTCTGTACACGTGTCATTCTGGCAGTGTATGGATCCGGTAATTGTGGTGTCTGTAGACTCCTCTGTTCACGTGTCATCCTGGTTGTGTCGAAAGCTTCCTGGAATATGTTGCTTTTATAACTGAATGTCTTTTACATCAATATTTGAACAATAAACTCATTAACTTACAATTAATTACTTAAAAATTTGTACAATACAACATTAATTTTGAAATCTTAATGATTTTTTGTTGTTTCCCATGGAAACCAAAATTTATTTAAGTTATATTCTTTATTTTAAAATAACCTGCAAGCAATAAAGTAGTTAAGATTACTTATTTGATAGACAGCCCAGGGGTCAATCTAAGGCCCTCTGCACTTTTTTTGCTTGTCTAGAGGCATGCCGGAGATGATCCCTGGGCCAGGTGCATCAATGTGTCCGTATTCTGATGACTGTAATATTTTATTTTCAGGAAAATCATATGATTATGTTGAAAAATCCTTAAATGAAACAGTTCAGTTCATCCATGAGTTCCTTGATAAAAAAATCTCTTAATAAATAAAAAAGAAAACAAAATTAATATAATTTTCAACTAAACGATCAAAAGCAAATTTAGAGCATAGTATTTACTTAAAACCAGATAGAATAGATAAAGTGGATCAAACTAACTTTCTTGGTTTAATCATTCATGAAAATCTCTCATGGGATGATTACATCAATTAATTAAATTGTAAAAAAATTATCTTCCGGTTGCTCTGAGACAGATGTCCCGAGTCTGTGATTTGGAAATTTGAAAAATTATTTATTATTCATTGATTCAATAGCAGATTTCATACGGAATCACAATTTATGGTGGGACAACAAAATCAAATCATGATTAAATACTTGTAACATTCGCCGAGGTGTTGGGGATATTATCAGTAGCTGAAATTTGCTGCCACCACCACCCAATGAGCTGGCATCGGGACCAAGATAAATAAATTACGAACACGCTTCCATACAAAATATATTGTTTATTAAAATTGAACACGAAATACTACACTTCATTTAACAAAGAAAATAACAACTTAACGGAAAACTGATCCTGGATCTAAACAAAACTAAAATGGAATTAAATTTAAAATAAGGTTTAAAAAGTTTACATCTTCACTATAAAACCTATCCACTCGTCTCTCTCCCCCAGACTCGACACCAACTGCCCTCCTCCGGCCAGCAGTGCTGAGGCTGCTGCCTCAGCAGTCAGCACTCCTTGCTTCTACTGCGACACACTTAGTACAAATAAACTAATTATTACATTCATGGTTGAATTTCTTTATTGAAATTAGAAAAAGGCAGCCTTTTGATTTTTTCACTATTTATAATGTTCTGGCATTATTATTTAACTGAGAACTTTAACCCAGAGTTTTTTTAGGTTAAGTTTTTTATCTTAACAAACTAGCCTGGTAATTTGTTTTTTTGACGATTGCCATCAATATTATTATTGTTTTAATTGACAATAAAGCATTTCATTTCAAACAATGTTGTTTTCAGTGCCGTTTATTCGACCTGCGGGCAGACAAAGAAGTAGCTGTATACACCAAAGAGAGTATTATATTTGGAGCTAATTCTGTGGACTTCTCTGTCAGTGGTATGTAATCTTATACTCTAAAACGAGCAATGTTTATAAGGGCAAAACTTTTTTCGTCCAAGAATTTTTGATTTTTTGGTTGAGTATAGGGTTTTTGGCATCCAGGAATCGATTGGAGTTTTCCCATGGCTGAAAAATCTGGTTTTCATCATAGAGCTCTTCAAAGTTCAACATTGAATAAAAAAAATTTGGTAATTGTAGAAACTAACCAATGTGCTACATATTTAACCTGTGGTTCAATAAGTTTATACCAATTGAAGTACCCTTTGGCCTGGTGAGTGAATGAAGCGACCGAGCTTATCCTAAAAGAGAAGAGGGTAAGTGAGGGGAGCAAATGGGCTTGGTAAGCCTAACTATAGAAAAGGAAAGTGACGCTTAGTAATTTTACCGAGTATAAGCTCGGTCTTTCTGGTATTAACAAGTTAATTAAACAATAAGATAGATTTTTACGGTTCTTTCCTGCTAATTGGGAATTATAAAAATGTGGATTGTTTGAAAATTTTCTGTAGCCTAGCCTGGGTACAAACAGTGTTCTATCAGCAGATTATGTTAAAAACAGAAAGATAACAATTTTTACTAATTTTTGTATTGACAGTTGAATTATTGTAAGCTTTGACTAAAGGAGGTTGACAGCTTGTTAGTTATAACTTTAAGTTATGATTGAAACCATCAAGATGAATACACACCGTAAAGAATTAGCTTATTTGTCATTAGTGGTATTTCTTTATTTAAAATATCCTTAAGAGGAAAGTTATTAGTTATTATTTAAATTAAAAAAAGAAATTATTTAGTTATTATTTAAATCTAAATACCCCTGTCGCAGCAAACCTGTGTACTCATAAAATTTCCAATGGAATTTTTATATTTTTTCTTTTCCCTCATAACAACTATGGGGTTGAGTATTTAGGTTTGCCGCCATATGGGTTTTGAAAGTAAATATAAGTTAAACCCTATCTAGTAATTGTACATACGGTACAAAATTTTATCAAGCTCTGGTTTTCTTTTAATTCTTCCCATAAACCGCATTGGACTGAGTACGTAGGTTTGCTGCCTTTTGGGATTTTTAAGTAAATATAAGAAACATTTTTCTGAATTAATATATACATACAAAATTTTATCAAGATATGTTAATAAATAAGCAAGAAATAAGGTTTTCTTTATTTCCCATTAGAATAACATGGGAAAATTTTTTTGGATTTCCTCCGTAACCATTTAAGCTAAGTTAAAAATTTAAAAAACTAAATAGTTTAATCTTTTTGCTTTTTTAAATGGTTGTATTAAAATTGTTAAATTTTTAAAATTAACGTAAATAAATGGCAAAAACCCATTGTAACCCTTTTCAAACCTCATAAAACCCCGTTCCCATGGTCCAATCATTCTGGTTCGGGAACTTGTTCAAGTAAATGCTAGTTTACACCCCTTTATGAAATTTCATAAAAATCAGTGGTTCCGTTCAAAAGTTATCGTGTTCATGGACACATAGGTATATACCGGGTATCCCAGACCACCCATACACCCCTTTTAAAATTTAAATAAATATTTTTTCACACAGAAAAATTTAGCCGTTATGAAAATGTCTTAGAACCTCATTTTGAATAATATTCTATCATGAAAATATTGATTACCGTATCATTATTTTACTTTCCAATAGAGTTTTTAATAATCTTTGCCTTATTTTAAATTTGATGAAAAAAATGAAACAATTTATGGCAAAACTAAATTTATAATGGAAAAATATTTAAAAGGCATTTTAGAATTGGGACATGTTTGTTTGACAGAAAATGTTGGGAGATAATGGAATTGAAAATTTGTTTTATGTTATTCTTATGGGAAAAATAAAAATTTCAACCCCTATTATCTCCTAAACCGTTAGGATTATGGGTACAAATTAAATTACAAAGTTGCCTTAAAATTACGTTTATAATCCAAGTACGGTATGTCATAAAAAGTGGGGGTTTGTATTTAAAATTAGCAACTTCTGGTCTGGCAGGTTACTTGTGGTGCACCCTATACACTGAAATCCGTGTCAATCAATATAACATAACCAGTTCATCCATAACACCTCAATTTTTTTGTGTGAAAAAATCTATACTATAATACGAACAATGTCTGAAGGGATGTGTGTTCCACGATCTCAAAATCTTGCGGGTAGATTTTGCTTAAACTTGCATTTAAGAGTATTTGGGCCCAAAAATAAGTTTAGAAAAGGCGTCAATCACAGGAAAAATCAAATTTTGTCTAAATTTAAGTTTTAAAATCGTAAAAAAGAACAAAATAACAACTAAATAATAATATACAAAAATAAAGGGACATTTATGTTAAGCCGACTTTATTAAACAGCTGTTAACTGTGAAGAGGTATAGTTGGTTGTTGGGGGAAATTTAATAACTCTATTACCTTGACATTATATCAAAACTGAATTAAAACCAATGAGCAAGGCTCGGTTATTCTGGTACTATTTATTTAAATTGACAAGGCTATTGTACTCTTTTGAAAAATTGTGACAATCACTTCTCTTTTTAACCTTCATATTTGAAGTAATTAGTAGTTGTTATAATTCTCACTAAATTTAAATTTTTCATATTTTCATTATCACACCTTTTCTTATTCTTTATTGTTGATTTTTTATTATTTTTACAACATGTAGATACTGCTTATAGATCGGGAAAAGTAGGAGTAAAAGTGTTACTTTGGTTTTTGGTTGAGAAAAACTCATTTGGTTGAAATTTATAGTGTTTTACAAATTATACAAATTATTTTAGAGAATTTTATCAAACAATTGCCTGGGTTTTTATTCGGGAATTTTCAGAAAAGTAGGCTGGATGTCCGGAATTTTTAAAACTTGGTAGACTAGACACCCTGTTGTACTTGTGAATAAAGTTTATTTGATTTGATTTGAAACTACACATATTGTTGTTCTGCCCAGGTCGCCTGCTGTTTGCCGGCTACAACGACTACACGGTAAACGTGTGGGACTCACTCAAGTGCGTGCGGGTCAGCCTCCTGTACGGCCATGAGAACAGAGTCTCCTGTCTCCAGGTGTCACCCGACGGCACGGCTCTCTCCACCGGTTCCTGGGACTACACCCTCCGGGTACGTTACCGTTACCGCGTTACCACACCAGAACTCCAGTAATCCGAATAATTGGGACCAAGCCTGGTTCGGCAAACCGAATGTTTGGTTTAAACGCACCATTATTTGTTTGTAAAGGAAAAAAAAATTATAATAAAGGTTGTAATGTGATATTTTCACAGAATTGTACAACAAACTACATATAGATATCTTTCCCTTTTTTAGCGAATTTCCCTACAGGGAATACGCTATTACGGTAGTAGTCACGATAAGACCTAAGCCCGGGACCATGATACTTTTTTGTTTTGAGGTCCCTAGAGGCCAAAAACACCGTTAGTTCAAATTGATATATATCTATGTGTCCGTGAACACAATAACTTTTGAACGGAACCTCCGATTTTGATGAAATTTGGTACAGGGGTGTAAGCCGGCGTCTATTAGGTTGAGTTTACGAACCAGAATGATCGGACCATGGGAACGGGGTTTTATGGGGTTTCAAAAGGGTTAAAAATGGGTTTTTGGCTTTTTTTAGTTTTATTTAGAAAATTCAACAATTTTAACTTAAACCATTTAAAAGAGCTTAAAAAAACAAACAAACTAGTATTTTGAATTTTCTACCTAGCTTAAATGATTATGGAGAAAATTGAAAAAGTTTGTTTTCCATGTTATTCTTATGGGAAATTAATAAAACCTTATATCTTGCTTATTTATTGACATATCTTGATTAAATTTGGTATGTACCTTCATTAGGAAACATTTAACTTACATTTGCTAAGAAAACCCATATGGCGGCAAACCTAGGTACTCACCCCTACAGGGTTTATGGGGAAAATAAAAAGAACACCATAGCCTTATAAAATTTATTATGTACAATCACTAGGTAGGGTTTAACTTATATTTACCAACAAAACCCATATGGCGGCCAATCTACATACTCTCATCCCCATGGATTTTATGAGGAAATTGAAAATATACCAAAATTCCATTGGAAACTCGCTGAGTACGCAGGTCTGCTGCGACGAGGGTGCAGTATAAATGAAAAATCGGAGGTTCTGTTCAAAAGTTATTGTGTTCACGGACACATAGATATATATCAATTTGAACTAACGGTGTTTTTGGCCTCTAGGGACCTCAAAACAAAAAAGTATCATGGTCCCGGGCTTAGGTCTTACCATGACTACCTATGACTACTACCGTAAAATATCCATTTATACATATCATTAAGCAGGGCATACTGAGAAGAAAAGTAATCGTTTGGTAAGGGTTAGATCCCAGGTTTTGTGCATACCAATTGTTCAATATGAACACTTCATTGTCTTGCAAATGTTTAAGTGAAAACAAAGTTTATCCCTTGTTTTTATCAATTGAGCGAATGTAATGGAAGAAATCGCTTTACAGTAAGCCTCTCTCATAGGCGTTTAATGCCAAGGACATTTTACTTTGTTGTTTTTTAATACAAATAGCAGGTATTCGATTGTGTAATGTGTATTAGGGCCAATTGATCGAAATAAGATTGGGTCTGTTCGCTGAACATATAATGATAGTCTTTAGGATTCCTATTTCAGGATAAACAGGCACAATCTTGTAGCCATTGTGGAGCCCTGTCAACAATTGCATCAGTAATATCTGTTCTCGGTTATAAAATAACGTGGTAAAAATATCCTTCACTTCCATCACCTAAATGAGAAGGTTGTTCTTTTATTGCTGTATAATTAGACCCCAGTCGAATTGTTAAGCAAGTCTGCCTCTAAGGGCTTTGGCTTTGGTTTAATTTCCATCTGCCTACTATATTGTAAAACCATATGATAGTATGTAGTCCATTATAAACTACTAGGGGGCCTGTGCAGCGCAATGCGCTGCATTTATTAGGGTACCTGGTGATCAAACTTTGCCCCATGGTAATACTTTGAAAAAAAAAATTCACTATAGTGGAAATCAAATAGAACATTATTGAAGTTTCATCGGTTGATCTTCATTACCAATTCTCCAACTTCCCCATGTGATAGTGTGGAGATGTGATACTCGTTCTTTCAGGTCTAAATTAGCTGGAATTACGTCTTTTGCCAATATGTCTTGGGACCTTTGTTTAAACCCTCCTGTAAAATTTATAATAAATTCATAGATGTTGGATCCACATAGTTCATCAAACATAAAACGTAAATGACAACAGAATAAAAGTCAACATTTCATTACTTCCCGGTCCTGTATGAGTTATGCAGCACTCACTGCGGCTGTTTTTGTAGTACTACTGTATGAGGTAGTCAATGACATAGTGAATGAGTCCACATTACTATTTATGCCTACATCCTCTTTAACTTAACTTTCCATGACATAAATAAAGAAATCACAAAAATTAAGATAATTTACATCTGTGTTGGTGTGGTCCATTTTGTTTTTGGTGGCATTTTTGTTTTGGTTAAAATTTCTCTTTATAAAAACCATTTTTGTAGTAAGCTTGTTTTCTATACTGGAGGTAAACAACTTTTAAATGTTGTCTTTTACACAGGTTTTTTAAGGGTGCGCTCTACTCATATGCCGCGCGCGGATGCAAGGTTTTAGAATCTCCGTGTTTGTCGCCCCAGTTGTAAACCGATTCAAAATATTTTGGTGTCATTCTTTTCGTAATATAATTTTGTACTCCGATATCGTCTTAAAATTTCTATATTAATTTAAACTACTAAGCAGGGTGCTTGCTAATACTGTAATGTTGAAATAAGCGTTTTTGTATCAAGTTTTAACGTATTAAAAAAAGTTTTAAGAAAAAATAAGACGATACGTGAGTACAATATAATCTTAAGAATAAGAATCTGCAATAAGATTGGTAAAAAGTTTATAAACAACGATGCAAGAAGGGAGATGCAAAAGGTCTGCAATTTCAAAAACATCGTTATTAGACCGCCGATCGATTTTGCACTGAAACCAAAAAAACGCATTAAAGTAACAAAATTTAAAATCACCCGTCATATATTTTCCAAAATGTGTGTTTCCGCGTATAGCGGCAGTTAACAGTCTCGCTCGACGATTTTGACGCCGAGGTAGAGCGAACCCTTAATATGTGTAGCGTTCTGCATAAACCATGTTTATACTATAATAGTAAATAAAAAGGTTATTACACTGACAACCAACTATCCCTTTTCCTTATAGTTTACAGCAGTTTGGAAACCCATGCACACAAATTTAGTGTTCTATTTTAATATTTGTACCTTTCATCATTGTTTCAATATCAGTCGGACAACCTATAAGACCCATGTCAAAAATTTCAATTTCCAAAATTGTTTTCGTAAACAAAAATGAATTTTTTCAGGGTTAAGTTACAAAACTTATTTTTGTGCCCAAATATTCATAAATAAAACTTTCAAGCAAAATCTACATGCTACTTTTTTAGAAAAGGTTGAAACCTCAGTTTAGACACTCCTCGTATTAAAGTATGAAATTGTCTTGATGTTTCAGTACCAGTTCAATTTGCTTCTATTCAGCTTTTAACATATGTGTTTGTTTGTTTAAATATCAACAGCTGTTTTATTTAGCAATTCAATATAAAATGTTCCCCATGTTAATCTTATGGACAAAAAATGAACTTTGAGGGCTTCCCGTGAGCTTCAGAATTAAAATATAAAAAATCTAAAACCTTATTGCAAAACTACGCACTGAGACCATTCTTTTGGCACCTCAAACTTTAAAATTGGTCCAGAAATAAGGGAAAAGTAGTGTTAACAAAAAAAGGGCATCACGTATTATATATAGATATAATTCCGTAAGCGAATCGGTCCCCACGAAATATCTCGAGTTAGAAGAAAGATAGGGTAATGTATGATAGCTCATTTTAAAGCTTGAGGGCCAAGGACGCAAGGAAAAATACCAGAATCGTCAAAAGTTACCTGGGCTTCGCCCCATTGGACCTTGAAGTTCTAATGTTAATCTAAAGGGAAGAAGATTTTTAGATCTACACGTGTAATTAAGCAGATGATCCAGTGAATAATTTTTATCATAAACTCAGCTGTTTATTGAACAGATATTTTGAGTTAAGATAACCATATTAAATTATAACTCTTTAAAATTTGCAATGCACTATAAAAAAAGGACAACACCAATAGTGATGGAAAAATTACTGATCCACGGTAGATATCTTTCTTTAAAATCTAAGTCATTATGATTTTGTGTGCTGAATATACCGCTGTTAAAAGTGACTTAGCCGTATAGTTAATATTTATTAGTTATTAGTATTAGTTATTCAATAGTTAATAAAATGTGCATGTCGTTAAGATATTACGTTACTGCTTTACATATTGGCTATTTAGTGGTTAGAGTTGAATCGTTTATTTTACAATCATAGCACAAGGAACGTTGTTAGACTCAAGTGACTGGTGGGGTTTGGGGGGCACGAGGGATATCAGTGGCACAGGGGTAGGGGAGCAAGGGGGCCTCAGTGGAGGCATGGGTAGACATTCTGGACACGGGGAGGAACGGCAGGTAAGGGGACATGGGGGTATGGGGGCCACGGGAGGCATGGGGCCACAAGGGGCACTTTAGACGTCGGTGGGACAGGGGGTAGATGGGCAGGGGGTTATGGGGGAGGAATGAGGGACATTGAGAGCACGGGGCCTCGAGGAAGAACGGCAGGCATGTGAGCTTGGGAGAATGGAGGGCACAGAGGCATGGAGGCACGGGTTTACGGGGCATGGGGGTACTCGGGCCACGGGGGCAATGTGGGGTACAGGAAGCACGGGTCATGAGATGTGGGCATGGGGGAGACTTGGGGGGACATAGGGGGCACGGGAGAGGAATTAAGGGACATAGAGAGCACGGGGGCATCAAGGAAGGACGGCGTACATGTGAGCACAGGAGAATGGGGGTCACAGAGGTATAAGGGAATGGGGGCATGGGGGTTACTCGGGCCGCAAGGCATAGGGGATACAGGAAGCACGGGTCACGAGAGGTGGGGGTATGGGAGGATTGGGGGACATAGGGTAACGGCACGGGGAGGAACGGCAGGGAACGGGGATATGAAGGCACGGGGAGAAATGACGGGCATCATAGGAGGTACAGGAAGCATGGGTCACGAGAGGAAGGCATGGGGGAGACTTGGGGGGCATATGGGGCACGGGGGAGGAATGGGGGACATAGAGAACACGGGGGCATCAATAAATAACGGCGGACTTTTGAGCACAGGTGAATGGGGGGCAGATAGGCATAGAGGGGTTCGGGTTCATGAGAGGCACTCAGGCCGCAAGGTATAGTTGGTACGGAAGTACGGGACACAAGAGGGGGGCACGGGGGAGACTTGAGAGGATATAGGGCGCACAGGGAGGAACGGCAGGAGTCAGGGAACGGGGATATGGGAGGCACGGGGAGGATTGGTGGGCATCATAGGAGGTACAGGAAGCACGGGTCATGAGATGAGGGCATGGTAGAGACTTGGGGGACATAGGGGTCACGGGGGAGGAATAGGGGACATAGAGAGCACGGGGGCATCAAGGTAGAACGGGGGACATGTGAGCACATATGAAAGGGGTCACAGAGGCATAGGGGGTATGGGGGCATAAGGGGTACTCGAGCCGCAAGGCATAGGGGGTACAGGAAGCACGGGTCACATGGGAGGGATATAGGGGGCACGTGGAGGAACAGCAGGCATCGGGGAACTATGGGGACATGGGAAGTAAGGGGGATATGGGAGGCACAGGGTGGAATGGCGGTCATGGAGGCACAAGGATATGGGAGACACGGGGGTATGGGCATGTCGACACGAGGTGCACTAGAGACGTTGGTGGCACTGTGGGTAGCTGGGTATGGGGGTACAGGGGAGGAATGGGAGACATAGAGAGCACCGGGGCCTCGAGGAAGAGCAGCGGGCATGTAAACTTGGTAGAAAGGGAGCACAGAGGCATAGGAGGATAGAGGAACGGGGTACGGGGCATAGGGGGAACTCGGGCCACGGGGGCATAGGGGGTACAAGGAGCACGGGTCACGAGAGGGGAACGGGGGAGGCTTTAGGGGTCATAGGAAGCACGGGGAGGAACGGTGGGTGTGGGAGCACGTAGGTATGGGCGGCATGGCGGCATTGGCATTGGGCGCAATAGGCACGAGAGACCTCGGAGGCACTTTGGTTAGTTGGACATGGGATACACAGAGTAATAATGGGGGACATAGAGGGCACGGTGGCCTGGGGGAAGAACGGCTGGCATGTGGGCACAGGAACATGGGGGTCACACTGACATGTGGGGCACAGCTGTTCGGGGGCATGGGGGTGCTCGGGCCATGGGGGCATATGGGGTACAGGAAGCACGGATCACGAAAGGGGACGAGGGACATGGCAAGTGTGAGGGGAGTGGGGAGTGGGGGGCACAGGGGTCCTAGATGCAGTTGTGTACAGTATTAATGGGATAATAACCATTTTGTCATGTTGTATTAAACTACTGTATTCACTTGAGTTACGAGCTCATTATGTGTACATGTTAAAAGTCAAAACTATGTTATTGCATCCGGCAGTCTAATAGTGCAAAAAAATCATACTTTCCACAAAGTACACAACCTACTGTATTGTTTAATGCAAGGGAGAATATTGGCGAATTACTGTTTTTTTTTACCACCAAAAGATAGTAAGTAATATTTATAAGAAAATCCAACCGCATAAATTCACAGTACAGCTTGAGATAAAATATAATAATTGTGCAACTAGGTGATGAATTGAATCTTAATTTTTGAGATAACATCATCATTTGGATTTTTAGGGGCCTTTGCCCCTACAAGCCCCTAGTATATATAGATTTATAAACTTATAAAATAATTTTTTTATACATTGTTTCACATTGCTTAATAAATGGAAAGATTTAAGTTTTAATATTATGTCGTTAGGGTTTTCATAAATTTTGGAACCATTCAAACTGATAAAAATATCACATTCTTGAATAATCATCATAAAAATTACACATCATTTTGGACGGGCTGTTAGCTAGTAGTTTATATTATTTAAACTATTCAACTAAATATGTTATTTAATCAAACTTTGGCCCCATCATTTATATTTCAACAAAGGCAAACATGTATCTCTGAATATTTGCCTTATGTAAAAATGGATGGCACACTTCTTATGATTTAATAAATAGAAAATCTGCCAAAAGTTTTAATAAGCAAAGTGCATGTGGGGTTAAAACAGATTATATGCTTTTGAAAATAATAGATACCATTCTTAATTTTCAAGGGTTATATGAAGGAAGTTTTTCCCCTGATAAGACCAAAAGTACCCATGATAAGATTGTTGAGTGTTTTGTTGGTTTATTATCGAGACAGCTGTATGTGTTATGTTACATTTAAATTGTTACAAAAATCCATCTCACATCTGTCAAAACAGATTAAAAGGTTAAACTTATATTACTGATTCTGTCATTATCCTATACTCTTATACGAGCAATGTTTGCTTGTTTGCTTGCTTGCACAATTATCTCAAAAACGGCTCCGACGATTTCCTTCAAATTTTGGAATAAACTTAGTTTTACCTTAAAAATACGATTGAGATGGGTCTCGCCCCCAGGGAATATCCGGTTTTCACGCTAGAGCCCTTCAAAGTTTCCATGTTATCCTTATGGAGATTTTTAAATTGAACAAAAATCAGCTGATAATTGAGCTTTGTGTGAGAACAAAAGTAATAATTTTACCGAGCTTAAGCTCGGTCCCCCTGGTACTGTGCAAATAAATGGTGTAGATAAGGAACTTTGGCCTTCATACTATTTGCAAGTCTCAATAAATGTAATAATTTAATACCCCTGTCGCAAACCACTCAGCTACCCAGCCAATACTTTTGACCTTAATAGCTGTTAAATTAGTTTTCCAAAATAAAAAAATAAATAGTATGACTTATAAACAACGTAAGAAGTAGTTTAAGGCCAAAAAAAATTGGAAAACTTTTTGGCTGCACATCCTTAATACCAGATGCCAGTAAATAGATGAGTCGACACAAATTGGCAAAACTTTTTTAATTTACGCTTGCAATATCGTGATGCCTACTATCATAGTTTTCTCCATAGCACAGTGTCCAGGCTGAGGCAGGCACATCAGGGGTTGGGTATTTCACTGCTGGGGTCTAGCTAATAGTAACCCCTATGGCCGGGGGATGGGGTATAAGTTGCCAATATGTTGAGTTTGCACTCTCTCCTTGCAAGGGACGAAAGAAAAAAAAGAGAAAGAAGAAAAAAGCAATTAAAAAAATAATTGAAAAAATTTAGAGTATTAAATAAATTAACAATACGCTTGTTGAAAAATCCGGAATTGTGAATTTTTTAATTGTGAAACCGATAGCAAGACTTTATGTAAATTCTTCATAAAATGTAAATTCCCATACAATGTAAACTATTGTCAGCGGAATAAAATTTATTATTATTATTATTATCAAATTATATTAGACTGGCATGTTGTGTATTCTCTACAACTGGCAAGAGATCTATACATCGTCATCATCATCATAACCATTATAAAGACAAATTCTTTATTATTTGTCTAATAAGTTAGGTTGTGGTTTATTTTGACTGAGTATCAACCTTTTGAATATTAAAAAAAATATAAGTGGTAATCCCCATAAATTAAAAAAAAAACAAAAAAACACACACATTGAGTTAAGTTTAAAAAATATTTACAATGATGCTTTGCTAACAGCTTTGTTTTTCCAGGTGTGGGCCTAAAGTCTACATACTCAAGAGACGAGCTGCGTTCTAGTCACCTGCCAACCCCAAGTACCATCGATAGCAATGCATTTAACCTAAATACTCTTCCTTACCCGCAACCAAAAATTCTATTCGCGCCCTAAAATATGGTTCTATACTGTGTTGAGTTTAGTTATATGTTGATGAACTGTTAGCTGTTAAATATATATTTCATGACCAAAATTAACTGTTAAGTTTCTAGGCATTTACCCCTGTTAACGTTTACGTACAAATGTTAGGTAACGTTGTATTATGTGTTGACTTTAAGTGTTAAGTCTATTTAGTGTTTACTAGTCATCAATTTTCAATGTTAACCTTATATAACAGTTTTTTTTCCTCTGTTTGATAGGTTACATTGATGAAATAAAGTTGCATTTTACCCTGTGTAGTATTAATATTGCAGCGAATAAACCAAATAATAATCATATGTATTTTATTTACCATGCCTATTTGTTGACGTACAAAAAATTATCGCCAGTAGAAGTTCTTTGTTTATAGCTACGCACGCACTAGGGCGGCCTGAAATGGACTTGCAATACGGGCACGAACGGCAGTTTTTGGAATGAGTACGCACACTAGCGGACAACTGGCATTCCGCTGTCCCACGCATCTGTACCTTTCGTCAAAAGAGGTCAATGTTTAAGATCACTTGGTTAAATGATATGTATGTGAGTGGTGATAAGTTTCATTTTAAGGGTGCGCTCTACCCATCTGCCGCGCGCGAATGCAAGGGTTTAGAATCTCCGTGTTTGTCGCCCCAGTTGTAAACCGATTTAAAATGTTTTGGTGTCATTCTTTTTGTAATATAATTTTGTACTCCGCTATCGTCTTAAAATTTCAATATTAATTTAAATTACTAAGCAGAGTGCTTGCTAATAATGTTGAAATAAGCGTTTTTGTATCAAGTTTTAACATATTAAAAATAATTTTTTTAGAAAAAATAAGATGATACACGAGTACAAAATAATCTTAAGAAGAAGAATCTGCAATAATATTGTTAAAAATTTTATAGATAACAATGCAAGA